>JARHVA010002115.1:1440000-2020000 GCA_037957365.1 Torreya grandis
AGTTGAAATTACATATACATGGATTAAATTTACCCAGTTCATGTTCCACATTAATCTAATCAAGTAATTAGGGCTAAGTGATCCCATAAATAATGTCATTTAGTCACTATTAAGTCCACATGGCTCAAACTAGCCCATTATATGTTCGTAATTTATCTAATCAAGCAATTGGTTCACTAAGTGATTAAATTGGTGCTAATTTATCCCTAAATGATATCATTGAGTCTCAATTAGATTAAAATGGCTCAATTTGTCCCACTCAACATCCCTCATTGATTCAATTGAATGATTGCTTTTATTAGTGACAAAATTAGGGCTAATTAAGACCCAAATCACATCTTTTAGTCAAAATTAGGTTAATGGGGCTAAAATTAGCCCACTTTGCATCTCCCATTAATCCAATCAAGTAATTAGTTGAATCAATGATGAAATTAGGACCAACTACATCCCAAATCACATTATTTAATCATAATTATGTGCATGAGGCTCAAATCAGGCCACTTTATATCCTTCATTGATCCAATTAAGTAGGTTTAATTAATGACATAATTAGGGCCAATTTAGTAATAATTTACATAGTTTAGTTGTAATTGGGTTAATATGGCTCAAATTGACCCACTTTTTATCCCTCATTAATCCAAATGAGTAATTAGTTCAATTAATGACAAAATTAGGATGATTTAAGCCCTATCTCACATTTTTTAGTTGTAATTAAGTTCATGGGAAACAAATTGGCTAACTTTTCATCCCTTATTAATTTAATCAAGAAATTAGTTCAATTGGTGAGAAATTTGGGGCCATTTATACCCCAAATCACATTATTTAATCATAATTAGGTTCATGGGGCTTAAATTAGCCCACTATGCATCTTTATTAATCCAATAAAGCAAATGGTTTAATCAATGATGAAATTGGGGCCAATTGAGACACAATTTGCATTGTTCATTTATAATTAGGTTCATAGGGCTAAAATTAGTCCACACGGTATCCTTCATTGATTTAATTGAGTAATTTGTTCAAAAAGTAACAAAATTGAGGGAAATTGAGTCCTAAATCACATCATTTAGTCACCTTTATGTTCATGAGGCTTGCATTGGCCCAATCTGCATCTCTTATTACATTATTCAAGTAATTAGTTTAATTAGTAATTAAATTGGGGTCAATTGAGCCCCAAATCATATTTTTTAGTTGTAATTTGGTTCACATAGCTCAAATTGGCCCATCTTGCATCCCCTATTTATCCAAACAAGAATTATTTTAATTAGTGACAAAATTGGTGTGCATTAAGCCCCAATTCACATTGTTTAGTCAAAATTATGTTCATGGGGTGTAAGTTGGCCCACTTTGTATCTGTCATTAAACTAATTAAGAAATTGGTTGAATATATGATGAAATTAAGGCCAAATGAGCCCTAATTTTCATTGATTAGTCATAATTATGTTCATGTTAGTCAAATTGGCACTTTGCATCCCTCAATGATCTAATTGAGAAATTTGTTTAATCCGTGAAAAAATTAGGGCCATTGGGTCCCAAATCACATCATTTAGTAGTAATTAGTCTATGGGGAACAAGTTGGCCTACTTTACATCCTTAATTAATACACTCAAGCAATTGGTTCCATTAGTGATAAAATTAGGGCCAAGTGAGCCCCAAGTTATATTGTTTAGTCATAATCATGTTCATGAGGCTCAAATTGGCCCACTTTACCTCAATCGGTAATCTAATTAGGTAATTGGTTCCATCGATGATAAAATTAGATAAAATTGAGCCCAAAATCATATTATTTAGTTGTAATTAGGATATTTAGCCTCAAAGTGGCCATTATGTGTCCCTCATTTATCTAATTGAGTAATTAGATCAAATAATGATGAAATTATGGTGAATTGAGCCCAAAATTGCATTGTTCAATAGAATAATGTTCGTGGGGCTCAAATTAACCCACTATATATGCCTCATTGATCTAATAAAGGATTTTTTAATCAATAATGAAATTAGGGCCATTGAACCCCAAATCATATCGTTTAATCACAATTAAGTTACAAAGCTCAAATGAGCTTGCTTTATATCCCTATTTGATCTAATCGAGCAATTGGTTTAATGGATGATAAAATTTGGGATAATTGAGCCCTAAATCACATCATTTAGTCATCATTAGGTCTAGATGGCTCAAATTGGCCCACTCTGCATCCATCATTAATCTAATAAAGAAATTGGTTCAATCATTGACAAAATTTGGGCCAATTAAGCCCTAAGTCACATCATTTAGTCATAGTTAGGTCCACATGGCTCAAATTGGCCCACCCAAAATCCATCATTGATCCAATCAATAAATTGGTTTAATAAATAAAAAATTGGGGCCAATTGAGCCTCAACTCACATTATTTAGTTATAATTAGGTCCATGGGGCTTAAATTGGTCCACTTGTGTCCTCAATTGATCCAATCAAGTAATTGGTTCAATTAGTGATGAATTTGGGTCAAGTGAGTTCTAAATCATATTTTAAAGCTAAAAGTAGGTTTAAAAGTGTAAAATTAACCCATTTTACATCCCTCATTGATCTAATTAAGCAATTGGTTCAATCAATGATGAAATTAGGGATAATCAACCCATAAATCACATTGTTTAGTTATAATTAAGTTCATGGGGCTCAATTTAGCCCACTCAACATACCTCATTGATTCAATAACCAATGATGAAATTAGGGACAATTGAGCACCAAATAATATCATTTAGTCTAGGTTAATGAGGCTCAAATTGACCCAGTCTACATCTCTCATTGATTTAATCAAGTAATCAGTTCAACCAATGAAATAATTGGGGCTGATTGAGCCCTAAATTACATCATTTAGTCAAAATTAGGTTCACAAGGCTCAAATCAACCCACTTTGCATCCCTCATTAATATAATTAAGTAATCAATTCAATTAGTGATGAAATTGAATCCAATTGAGCCACTATTTGCATCTTTTAGTTATAATTAGGTTCATGGGGATCAATTGGCCCACTCAATCTCCCCCATTGATACAATCAACTAATTGGATATATTAGTGATGAAATTAGGGTCAATTGAACCCTAATTCACATAATTTAATTTTAGTTAGGTTTATGGCACTAAAATTATCCCTCTTTGTGTCCCTAATTGATCTATTAGAGCAATTGGTTTAATTAATGGGGAAATTAGGACCATTTGAGCCTCAATTCACATTGTTTAATCACCATTAGTTCTACATGGATCAAATTAGCCCACTTTATGTCCCTCATTAAATCAAGCATTTGGTTCAATTAATGATTACATTGGGACCATTTGAGTCCCAAATCATAACATATAATCACAATGAGGTCCACATGGGTCAAAATGGCCCATTATTTATCCCTTATTGATACAAATGAGAAATTGGTTCAATAAATGACAAAATTAGGCCCATTTAAGCCCCTCATTACATCATTTAGTTGTAATTAGTCCCATATGAATCAAATTGATGCACTCTACATCCTTCATCGATTGAACTAAGGAATTTATTCAACCAGTGACAAAATTGGGGCCAATTAAGTCCCTAATTGTATTATTTAATCATAATTAGGTTCACAAGGCTCAAATTAGTCCACACTTCATCCTTCATTGATACAATCAAGAATTTGTCATAATCAATGAAATAATTAGGGCCATCTGACCCTAAAACCATATCATTTAGTTACAACTAGGTTCACAGGGCTTAATATTTCCTACTATGCATCCCTCATTGATCCAATTGAGTAATTGATTCAATTCATGACAAAATTAGGGCTAACAAATCCCTAAATCACATTGTTTAATTGAAATTAAGTTTGTAGGGATAAAATTTGCCCATTTTATTTCCTTAATTAATCAAATTAAGTATTCAACTCAATTAATGATGAATTAGGGTTGATTGAGCAATAAATCACACCATTTAGTCAAAATAAGGTTCATGGGTCTCAAATTTGCCCAATTTTATGTCTATCATTGATTTAATCAAATAACTAGTTCAATTAGTGACAAAATTATGACCAATTGAGCAAAAAATTACATTTTTTTGTTATAATTATGTTTAAAAGGATAAACTTTACCAACTCCACCTCTCATTGATGTAATCAAATAATGTATTCAATTGGTGATGAAACTAGAGCCAATCGAGCCCCAAATCACATTGTTTAGTCAAAATTAGGTTCATAGGGATTAAATCATCCCATTATTCATCCCTCATTGATGCAATCAATAATTTAGTTTAACTAATGGTAAAATCAAAGCTGATCGAGCCCTAAATAACATAGTTTAGTCATAATTAGGTTCACGAGCCTAAAATTGGACCATTATGCATCTCTCATTGATCTAATTAAGCAATTTCTTCAATTAGTGATGAAATTAGGGCTAATTGATTCATAAATTGTATCATTTAGTTGTAGTTAGGTTCATGATGCTAAAATTGACCCACTATACATACTTTATTGATTCAATTGAGTAATATTTTCAACCAATGATGAAATTGGGGACAATTGAGCCTTAAATTGCATATTTTAATCAAAATTTAGTCCATGGGGCTCAAATAGGCCACTATGCATCCCTCATTTATTCATTTTAGCAATTGGTCCATTCAATGACAAAACTAGGGCCAATCAAACTGTAGATCACATTGTTTAGTAACAATTAGGTTCATGTGGCTCAAATTAGATAACTTAGCATCCTTTATTCATCCAATAGAATAATTATTTTAATATATGAAAAAATGGGACCAATTGAGCCCCAAGTCATTTTTTTAATCACAATTGAGGCCAAAGAGCTCAAATTAGCCTACTATATTTCCTCATGAGTGTTTCATTCATTCAATGACAAAATTGGGGCCAAGTAAGTCCCAAATCATATTATTCAGCCATAATTAGGTTCACAGCACTCAAATTTTCCCACTTTACATCTCTCACTTAACTGAGTAATTAGTTTAATAAATGACAAAATTAGGGCCAATCGACCCCCAAATCACATCATTTAATCACAATTAAGTTAATGGGGCTCAAATTGGCCCATTTTATAGACATAATTAATTTAATCAAGTAATTGGTTTATTCATTGATGAAATTTGGGGATAATTAAGCCTCAATTCACATCATTTTATCATAATTAGATTTATAGGACTCAAATTGGGCTACTCTATGTCCCTCATTGATCTAATCAAGTAAATAGTTCAATCCATAATGAAATTGAGCCCATTTTAGTGGTAAATCTCATTGTTTAGTTGCAACTAGGTTTACATGGCTCATATTAGCCCACTCTACATCCTTCATTAATTAAATTGAGTAATTGGTTCAATCAATGATGAAATTGGGGCCAATTGAGTCCCAAATCACATCATTTAGTTTTAGTTAGGTTCATAGCCATCAAAATGGCCCCCTTTATATCACTGATTAATCCAATCAAGTAAGTGGTTCAATAAGTTATGAAATTGGTCCAATTAATCCCCAAATGTCTTTTTTGTGGCAATTAGGTTCATGAGGCTCAAATTAGCTCACTTTGATTCCTTTATTGATAAAATCAAGTAATTGGTTCAATCATTGACAAAATTGGGGCTAGTTTAGTCCAAATCACATAATTTAGTCATAATTAAGTTAAAGGGGATTAAATTGGACAATTTTGCATCCCATACTGATTCAATTGGGTAATTGGCTCAATTAATGATGAAATTCAAGCTAATTGAGCTAAAAATCACATTGTTTAGTCATAATTAGGTTTGTGGGGATTAAATTGGCCCACTCTATGTCCTTTAATGATCCAATTGAGTAATTGGTGAAAATAGTGATGGAATTGGGGCCACTTAAGCCCAAAATCTCATTGTTTAATCATAAATAGGTTGGTTTCCATCAAATTGGCCCAATTTCATCCCTCATTGATCTAATTGAGTAAATATTTCAATTTGTGATGAAATTGGGCCAATCAAGTGCCAAATTGCATTGTTTAGTTGAAATAGGTTCACAAGGCTCAATTAGCCCACTATGCATTTGTCATTGATTTAATCGAATAATTGTTTCAATTAGTGACAAAATTAGGGCCGATTGAGCCCCAAATCCCATTATTTATTTATGTTTTGGTTCACTATACTCAAATTGGCCCAATATAATTTTTAATTCTCAATCAATTTGATCCATATCTAGATTTACTTCAAACTATAATATAATTAGTCTCTATGTAGGACTATTTAGAGCATTATCAATACTTAAAGATATCTTTAGAACATAAAATAATTTGTAGTTTATTGGACTTATTTCCTTTAATCATTGACCTAGCTAAATAAATAAAAAATTAATGTATAGTTACATAAAATTTTCCCCACACTATTAATTATTGCAAACTCACGTTGATAATTGACACAATAGAATAACCAGTCTCGTCAATCCACTTGAGAAGTGCATTTTCATTAAAGTACAAGATTTTGTGTCTCCATATGCAAAATATTTGAGATTTTTGCATGAATCACCTTGTTTAGAGGCCCATGATATAGATTATTATACTAATGGAATTACAAAGATAATAAAGTGTATAAATTGATGATTTTATTGCAATTACATTACTAGCATGCCCATGAATATACTAATGAAAGTGACTAGATCTTGTAATGCATTTATTCTGTAGTCATAATTCACATTCTTTCTAACACTTCTTATTGATTTGAATAGATATTATTGAATATTAAGGATGTCTTAATATTTAATTATACATAATAAAATTTGAATATCTTTTATTTATAGGAGGTGAATGAAAACAATGAATTTAGGTTGACAATATATAAAATTGTTGTAATTGTTAAGCTCTTAGGCAATTAACTTTCATTTAACTAATTATGGTTCTATACATTATTATTTATTGTAAATATTTTGGTAATGTATATGGAGAGGTAAAAGGTTCAAATGGGGGATTAGGAATGTGTATCCACCTTTAGCCTTGGCCTAAAGAGATAACTATGATTATTATGATTAGCAACATCCATTATGTAAAATATCATGGGAATTAGTGGTATAGGGATAAGTCATTCACCAATATTAACTTCCCCTTCTCATGAATCTAATGTAATTTTTATTTATGAAAATGTATACAAGTGTGGATTTATTTGGGAGAGGGAGTTTTTTATGATTGCATTATGACCACTTCGACAAACTTCAACAACCTCTGTTAGTTAATTACAAATATAACTTGTCAATCATCATATCACCCAAAGCTACTAGGAAAATAAAATTTCAATCATTTTAGAACTCTTTTTTTCCTTGAATGATTATTTTTTCAAATTTTCTTGTTTGATTAAACAATAAAAGTGGTATGCATTTGTTATTATGGGGGTTAGTTTTGTTATTGTAATGTATAAACATTTAATTTTAATTTTTTTGTTGAGTATGATGCCAATATGGGCACTTGATTATTAATGTTAGATTTAATTTATTTGGTGTTTTATTAGTTTAATAAGATTATTTAATTTAATTATGTCCTAAATTAATTATTTGGTCAATTTTTGACACTTTCTAGGAACTTCTTAAAAAATAGCTAGAAATTCCAGCTAGAGTTTTGTTCATTGAATTGTTAGTGTAGGTTTTTTTCCACCATGTGGTTTTACCTACACAATATAATTATCTTGTTTAGGTTAATAATAGGTCATTAGGGAAAATTTTATTTAAGTCATTTTATAATTGTGAGTTGAGTTAATTACCTTTTTTGGGTGATCTAATTCCTCATTATATAATATACTTTTTGATGTACTTTTTAGCTAATGCTCATTAATACAAAATTTTGTTGTGAAGACAAGATTTTTATTCTTGTGATTTGTTTTTCATATTTCACTACTCCATACAGATTCAACCTCATACATTTGACCATATCTAGTTGATCCTCAATTGTGTCTAACTCTAACATAGTATCAGAGCTACACTGGTAGATGAATCCATTGATTCTATTGTGAGATCTTGTATTGTTATTGGTTCAATATTTTCATTCATTTCAATTTTTTAGGGTTTAGTGGGTTTCTCATAAATTCATGAAAATATGAATACCTAGAGTCTCTAAGTGAAAAATAGACAATGCCATTAAATTTTAGAAGATAGAAAACCCCTAAGAATGACTATAAACATGACCTAATTTCATGATAGTCTATTTTCAGCCATTTTTGAAGGGTTTCAAGGGCATTTTTAAATCTAAAAAAATCCATACTTTTCAGTGACTTTGAGGAAAAACTATTTCTAATTTTTTCTAGGTTTGTTAAGAAACCAAGTGGGTCTCTTTCAGATTTTAGAGAAGTTACTCAGAATGTACATTTTTGGAGGGTTTCCAATTTGGTAGGATTTCAACCCCTCACAACCAATTTTGATAGTTATCAGACTTTTTTTGACATAAAAACAAGCCCCATCAGACATTTTCACCTCAACGTACATTTGAGTGGTTGCATTCATGTTCGTTAGATTCTAACCCCTTCACAAGTACCTATAAATTTTTAATGCTTGATCAAACACATATTGGATTATGATGCCTACTTAGACATGTATTCAAACACTTGTCAAGTTATAACACCTGCTATAATACTTATTGGTTTTCATTACCTACTTAGACACATCTTGAGTTTCAATGCCTACCCATACAACCTATGGATTTCATTGCCTGTTCAAGCACACCATGGGTTTTGACCCCTACTCATACACACCTTATAATCCACCACCTACTCAGTGACCCTATAGATTCTACCACTTGTAGAAATATGTTGCAGGTTCTGCCACCCTAATTACATGCACAATGACTTCTTAGAGACCATCAAATTTAAGATAGTAAAAAGTGACACTATTCATTTCAAAATGAGGCATTTTTTGAATGATGTCACTCTCCCACCATTCACATCAATCAAAGTGAGAAGGGGAGAACTCAAAATAGGTCATAGCCCCTATTCACATGGGAGTTAAGCCCTTGGTCACTTCCAACCCAAAATGGCTTAACTTTTGTTCCAAAAGGGCATAAGTTTTTTTATGGGGAAGTTGATTCCAAAAATATTTCACAAAATTTTGCACACCCAAAAAAATTTAAATTTTGTAGAGTGGAGATTGCCCTTTCCATCTAGAACTTCAAATGCGTATAGCTTTCAGCCTGTTGCTCCTTTTCTAATGTTATTTTTTTTAAAGTGCAAGTTTTTTCAAGCTCTACACATTGATAATTTTATTATTCCTTATAAATTTTAATCTCTTCAAATTTAGGTGGGTTACATATTCTTAGTATTATATCACACATAATTCCTTTCTACACCATAGATCTAAGTTATGTTTCAATTCTCACACCATTCAACTGTCACGAGTGGAAAGTCAAATTTTAAATCCTCTTGAGGAGAAAAGGTTTAAATTGAATCGTGATGTGTATGGAAAAATAATTGACACCTAAGGTAGAGAATGTGAAGTGATACAACAAAAGTGATGAAGCTTACATTATTTTATGCATATCTATGTCTCCTACCTAGTCTTTCATATTGAATCTACCACTACTCCTAATGAATTTTGGACCATATTGGAAAAAATATTTTGAAAGAAGGATATAATGAGGGTTCATGAGTTAGAGAATAATATCATCAATTTTATCCTAGACAATTTTGATATGGTACAAAAATTCTTCACAAATTTTGAATCACTCAGATTATAGTTGAAACTACGTGGCATTGATAAAAAGGATTATCAATTGATTCTTTCCATCCTTGCTAAATTGGGATCTGACTATTATATCTTCATTTCTACCTTCTATGCCACTAAGTGTGACATTAGAGCTACATGGACCATGTGATCCTTGGATGACTTTTATGTTGACTTGACTTGGGAGTAAAACAAGCTCATTCAAAATTGTATATTGAAGTCATCTAAATCACATGCCTTGATTTTGAGTCATGAAAAACAAAAGGATTATAACAACAAGGAGAAAAAACATAACAAGAAAGACCTAGAGAAAATAAAGGGTCATAAATTTTATGATAATTCTAAACCATCAAAAAATTCTTCCTCTTCAAATGGGAAACCTAATAAAGAGAGACTCACATGTGGCTAATGCAATAAATTTGGACATGATGAATCAAAATGCATGAAGAAGCACATTGACCAACTAATAAAAATGTTTGAGAAGCACAACATTAGTGTCCCTAAGTCTTCCAATCAAATTTCATCAGCAAAATAGTCTTGAAAGGCCAAAGACATTAATAATGGAAAAGATAAGGGCAAAACACTTTTTATAGCTACATCCCATCCTTCCACATGGTTTATTGATTTTGGTGTATCACACCACATGGATTCATCACATTACATGTTATTATATTCAAAGCCTTGTTCTACGCCTACCATTTTTTTAGGTGATGATACTTCCATATAAATTAGTGGGAATGGATTTTTTGAAGTGAATGATGGGATATTTCATGATGTTATATGTCTTCCCTCTTTATCCATCAGTCTCCTATTTGTTTAATAGATCACTCACATCACTTCAGGTAATAAAGTTGAGTTTACACCTAATTTCATGGTTATTATGGAAATATATAGTGATTCCATTATTACATTTAGGAAATCATATCATTAGTCACAATTGTATAATTTCTCACATTTTTCTCTTGATCAACCCTCTATTACATTGCTTACTCATTTAGATGGGGTGAGTAAATTATGGCATTATACTTTGGCCATCTCAACTATCACTACCTAGAGCAAATTTGTAGTCAAGACCATGTCTCAAAGTTACCACAAGTCAAGTGTTCTAATGGAGTTTTCCAAGGTTACATACTTGGTAAGCATCCTGAGGAGAAGTATGACAAGGGAAAATCATGGAGAGCTAAACATATATTGGAGATTGTCCATAATGACATTATGGCCCATTTCCAAAACCTTCATTGAATAGGACAAAGTACATGCTTACTTTAATAGTTGAATTTTCAAGGCCAACCTGGGTGTATTTTCTTAAGGAGAAATTAGAGGTGTCTGATCATTTTCAAGACTTCAATGTGCTTGTAGAAAAATAGTAAGGTAAATCGATCAAGATTATGCAATGACAATAGTGGTGAGTATGTCAGTAACCATTTTGAGCATTTTTTGACATTAGAGGGGATTGAAATACAATGTAAAGTTCCATATATCCCTTGGTATAATGGTTTTTTAGAGTGCAAGAATAGGTCCTTGAAGGAAATGGCCAATTATATGTTACACTCCAAGTCTCTTGCACCTCAGTATTGGGTCGAGACCATCAATTGTGTTTTTTATATCCATAATCAATTTTCTCATAAAGTATTGATGGGAGTCACTTCCTTTTAATCTTATAGTGGTCTAAAACCCACAATGAAACACTTTTGAGTGTTTAGATCTCTTGTTATGGCTCGCATTCCCAAGAAGAAATGTATGAAATAGAACCTCATAGTTAGCCTTATATATTTGTTAGATATCCTAAGGGTGTTAAGGGATACATATTTCTCCATCACAACCTCATGATTTATTCATTAATGTGAGTGTTAATTTTTAAGAGGTTCTTTTAGACTCCACACTTGACACCTCTTCCTTTTCCTTAGAAGCACTGAGATTTGATGATAGTTTTGATGATTCAGATCTGCCTGAGTAACTTCTTGATGATCTAGATTCTTATTCTAGTTTTGATGATGAGAGTAGTGATGAGGATTACCCTCCTCCTAGAATATCTTAAGAAAATGAGGAATATCCTCTTAAATCTCTAAACACTAATCCTATTTAGGCTAGATAGACACAAAAAAGTGTTACCCAATGGGTTAGAGATCCATCAGACACCAAACAAACCTGTTCATAATTCTAAAATGTCCCACATGTTTTTATTGCATTTGGTTTCGATCCACAATTGTTTTATGAGGCATTAGGTACCCCTAAGTGGGATACTTATATGGAAGATGAATATGGTTCTTTGATAAGGAACAACACTTAGGATTTAGTCCCTCTTCCTAAGGGAATAAAACTCATTTGATGTAGGTGGATCTACCAAAAACATTTGTAGTAAATGGGTCTATAGACAAGTTTAAACCATGTTTAGTAGCAAAGGGTTTTTCTCAATTACCTAACATTGACTATACCGAGACATTCACCCCAGTTGCCAAAATGAACTCAATTTGACTCACTCTTACCATTATTACAATAAATTTATAGGATGTTCATCAGATGGATGTGAAAAGTGACTTTCTTCATGGTGATCTCAAAGAGGAAATATACATGGATCAACCACAAGGATTTATGAAAGATTCTTCCTTCGTTTACAAAATTCAAAAATCTGTCTAAGGCCTCAAACAAGCTCCTCGAGCTTAGTATGTCAAGATGGACTCCTTTCTTCTTTGAATTGGGTTCACCAAATGTCATTATGATTTGAACATCTATATTTTTTAGGAAGATGATTCACTGTTTATTTTGGTTCTCTATGTGAATGACCTAGTGATCATAGCGAGTTCTTCATCCATCATCATAACAATGAAAACTACTTTGTCTTATAGGTTCTCAAAGATTAACTTGGTATTGTTGCATTACTTCCTTAAGATTTAAATTTCTCAATCTGACTTTGGGATCATTATTAAAAAATCTTAAGTATGTTCTTCATTTGCATGCATGGTTTAACATGGCTAATTATAACCTAGATATGATTAATTTTCTATCTAGTTGAAGCTTGAGGCTGATTATCCATCTCATTTGATTGATGTTTCCTCGTATCAACAACTTGTTGGCATTCTCATCTACCTTACACACACTATACCTGATATTTCATATATAGTGGGCATGGTCTCTAGATTTATGTAGGAACCACATGAGTTGTGCTGGCAAACAACTACATAAATTATCCACTACATTCAAGATACTCATAGTTTGAAGATTCATTATGGAGCAAACATCAATATTGACTTGATTGTTTATATATATTTAGATTGGGTTAGTGATATTTAGAATCATAAGTCTACTTTAGGCTACAGTTTCTCCCTTGGTTCAGGTTTAATTAGTTGGTTAAACAAGAAGCATAACTATATTACTTTATCTTTTATTAAGGTAAAATATAGAGGAGTTATTAATGCCACCACTGAGGCTATTTGGTTTTAGGTAATTCTCATTGAGGTTTTAGGTAATTCTCATTGAGGTTGGCATCCAGTTTTAATGACCAAAAATCCTCTTATGCAACAACCAAAGTACAATATTGATCTACAAGAATCTATTCCTACATCAATGGACCAAGCATATCAAGATTCACATGTATTTCATTTGAGATCTCATCCATGATCAAGTTATTGATATTTGTTACATCTAGACAATGGATTAAACTATTATTATATTCACCAAACCCTTCACTAAGAGCAAGTATTTTCATTTGTAGGCTCTACTTGGGATTCAGGCAGCTACATCTTCCTCCTCCTCTAGAGGATCATCTCTATGTACTTACCTTTGTGCTTGGACCCAATTCTTCTACCCACCTAAGCTATGCTTAAGGGGGTGTTATTGTAGTCTTTTTCCCATTATATAGTTTTACCTACATAGTCTAATTAGCTTGATTAGGTTAATAATATGTCATTAGGGGGAATTTAATTTAAGTCATTTTCTAATTATGAGTTATGTTAATTACCTTTTTGCGTGACCTAATTCCTCACTATATAATGCACATTTCTATGTAATTTTTGGCTAATGCTTAGTAATGAAACCTTTTTATGAAGACAAGCTTCTTCTTCTTATGACTTGTTCTTCAGATTTCACTACTCCACACAAATTTAATGTTGTGCATTTGATCCTATCCAATTAATCCTTGATTATGGACCACTCTGACATAAATGTGTACTTAATTGAACTTAAACACTTATAAATTCATCTCAAATAGGCAAGGAATTTGTTTTAGAGTCGAGTTAACTAAAATTAAATTTATTTTAATCAATTACCTATCTTATAGGGAATTAGGGCATTTAGCTTTTTTAGTGTGCATGTGTTGCTTACTTGCTAAGAAAGGCTTCGTACATGTTGACCTTATATTATCATTGAGTCAAAATTATTTTATTGAGTTAAATTTTAGTGATCTTAGAATCTATTTTTAGTTTACTTAGTTTTTAAGTAAATTCTTATTTTAGTTTTCACTTTTTTTTTTTTTGACATAACTTGTTATGTAAGTTATTTTATAATGTCTTGTTTTAGCATTAATTATTAATAAAATATTATGCACAAGTGTGGCATAATAATTATTCTTGGCAATTATTTTTTCATGTTTTTATCTCTAATTTTATTTTCAAGTATTCACTAATGAAAACTAACAATATTATGTATTCTAATTTGAAGTTATTCAGTGATTTTTGTCATCAATCATTCTTATAACACTATTAGATTAATAACTAGTAATTTTGGGATATATTGGTTGATATATAGTTTCAATTTTAAATTAAATTAAATTTGATTTTCACTCCCTTCATTTATCAAAACCTTCATGGTTGGGTATAATATATGTTTCTTTTTCAATTTTAAAGGTAAATATTACTGGATATGACAATGGTTATTGTGAAGAAGAAGAAGAATTTGAGAATAAATATGTGATAAATTCCTTAATTACTTTCATTAAGACATTAAATCATGGTTCGAAACAAAAATGAGGACTTTACTTCTAGTATTATGTCCAAGTTTGACCAACCCTATAATATATGTTTATTTTTCAATTTTAAAGGTAAATATTATGGGATATGACAATGGTTACTGTGAAGAAGAAGAAGAATTTGAGAATAAATATGTGATAAATTCCTTAATTATTTCCATTAAGCCATTAAATAATGGTTTGAAACAAAAGTGAGGACTTTACTTCCAGTATTATGTCCAAGTTTGACCAACCCTTAGGTTTTCTTTTGCCTTGAAATTACTTCACCCCTAGTTTCATAACTTTTATATACAAATATTAGAGTGGCTATCATAGTTCACTCCTAATTTACATTTTCATAAATTTTCCTTCCCTTACCCTTTACATAAGTGTGTGATGTGAAAATAACTAGCAGCCATTGCAAATCATTGGTTTTACATTAATTATGAAATATGTTGAATGAAAATAGCTATATTTTAAATAGAGAGACCATTTATTAGTTACTTTTATTTGAATTTGATTTTTATGGTTGATATGGCTATGTTTTTTTTAAATGGAAGTAATATTTTAGATTTAATTCAGGTGTGGGAGTATTCAAACCATGTATGCCCTAAATCTTGGTTAAATTATGTGGGATTTAAAAGAAAAATTATGAGGAAAAGATTGTACAATTAGAGTTCAAATATTTGGACAAGGCATGATATTGTGTATCTATTGAGATGAATGGTTAATCTTGATGTTTGAAGGTATATTAGTTATCTACTTATTTCAATCACTATCAATACACACATGAGAACTCACATGACCTCTATTAATGGTTATAAATTGAAATGTCATCATGTTTGTAATACAAAAAATACATTTAATTTAGTATACCAAACTAAAATAATTAAAAACCCATTTGTTAGAGGTAAAAAAATGAATAAAATGGAATGAATACCTAATTTATAAAAGTTTATGCAACATGCATCACTTATTTCAAGAGTTGACTCAACATTGTTAGGTAGGAAAAACTAAAAAATTAGAGATTTTTCTTTTTTGGGTTTAGTGGTAGTCAAGTGATGACACAATTTGTGTCAATCCTAACACACTTGCATTAAAAAAAATTATAATACAAACCTATGTTAGAGATTAAAAAATTAAAATGTGAAACAAAAAGATTTGTAAATTAATGAAAATCTATTAGTGCATGCTATGCATCTTGCTCACTCATAATTTCCTTTCACATTAAAACTAAAAAAACACATCAACCAAGAATAATATTCACTAATAAATATCAAATTGATTACAATGACCCTATCAATGCACATTTATACAATTTAACATCAAATAAAATTTGAATGGGAAGCAAAAGGGACTCTGAAGAAGAAGATGAACTATCTACAACCATTATTATAACTAGTATTTGTCTTTATAAAAACTTGTGACTTCATGCAAGGTAAAATTATTAGGGAAGTTATGAAAATGCCACTTGAGTTTACAAAACCATTGTGGTATTTATGAAACCACAAGGGTAGTTATGTAACTATCATTTTCATAAACTAAAATTTTTTCAACCATGAAAACTACACCAACTTTTAGAGGCCATATATTTTGCATACAAACTTGGATTGGCATGCCATTTTGTAAAATTGCATATATTCTCAAGAGGAAAAAATATATAATTAAAAAATCAATTTTTAATAATTATATAATAAAAAAATATTTTTAATTAATTACACATGATGTTTTAGCCTCTACACCAAAACTTATATGTTTTAAGGTCTAGGATGTCACCACTTCTTGAACCTTATTAATAATTAATCAACTTAACCAACTATAAATAAGTGATAGAAAGAGTGTTTCAAGTTTTTTTATCAAGTTACATTATTATAAAATGAAAATGGCGGATTGGTTAGCTCATATGGTAAATAAATATTGATCTAATTTTTGGATCATACCTCCCCAACTAGAAGGCTTTTGATCCCTAAAATATTAAGAACTTGTACGATGAGGGAACCTCATCCACACTTATTGAACCTATATTATAACACTTGGAGTTGTATTTTTTAATGAACTAAATATTTTTTAACTTATGATCCCACCTTTTCATTTTCATTATGTGGCTCATTTCCTTCCATCAACACTTGTTGATAAAGACCCATGTCAAAAAGAGGACAATCCAATGAAAATCATATCTCATGCTCTTTGTTAGTAGATGTGCATTAAATTACTCAATTGTCTTTCTTATATTTTAAAATGATAATATACAATGTCCTAATAACATTAAACAATTATTTACCTTGAGTAATACTTACCAAGGAGATATGATATTTACTTTTATAAGATTTGATAGTGAAAATTTTCCCATCCTTGATAAAATAGTACTTGTTGTCATTTGAAATGTGGACCCATGGATGTTATATGGTATGCAAGTACTTTGTGGTGGGACACTAAGCACAAAAGTCTTGCACAGGGTGCAAGAGTTTATAGCACTAGGGTGTGAAAATGTTATCACTTAGCTACGTGTAAGAGTATTTATTGTCTCATCATAATGATGGGAATGTCCACAAGGTGTGAGACCCTTACACTCCTTGGGATGAGCCTTTAGAGTAGGCCAGATTCCTTCTTTTCTAAGCATACTTTATTTAATAATAGCATACAGGCCTAAAGAATAGAAAGGTAAATCTATCACTAGCCTAAAACCTAAACTTCTGAGGGAAAGGGGGGAGGGAAAGTAAGATATGCTAAAAGTAAAAGACGAGATGCACCCAAAATAGATCGAGCACTCCTACTACCATAAACACACTAAAAACCTTTGATAAAAAGACATCTCCACATATATTCCACCAAGGACACTCAAAATTCATAAGTGTTTCATATGGAGGCATGATAATATAACACAACATTGAGAGGGTTGAAGGTTATCCATAGATAATGCTATACAGACCTGAGTATGCATAGAATATGACCTGCAAGTGAGTTTTGAGTTCAATGAGGAAATGTTGGGAATGGGCAATGATGAGAGGGGCTAACATTACCCACAGACAAGGATTAATAAACACAAATAGCACATAGAACACTAGAAGAATGGAATGAGGTGAGATTAATTCTCATTGATATTCAAGATTTAGCCAATACAAGTGCTCTTGGAGGGAAAATTTCAGTATCATTAGATTTTTAAAATGTGTCAACCCTTTTACAAGTGAAGAATTAAGGTTTTATAGTGAATAAGCCTATTTTACAATAAATGTGCCACTTGGGGTGATAGGTGTAGTTTTAATTCCTTTATGTCATTGTGACCATGCCTGTTAATTTTTATTTGGTAGATCAGATCTAGAGTTGGTGGCAAGATTTAGCTAGGGTACACATACACATAGAAGGATGGAATATTTCCCTAACAAGGTCAAAGGGTGGCATGTACTCGTATCCTAATGTTTGGTGGCCACTTATGCATTTACTTATTCTGACAATACCTCAATCTCCTCTCAACTACCTCTAATGAATTTCTTTATATCTTGTCACCACTTGACACGTGGTGCCTTGTGATTGGTTTTAGGTGTTAGATCACCATGTGGAGGGATGACATTTTTATTAGGAAAACTAAGAACTTCTTTCTACTAAATAAGCATTGGGTAACTACATAGCAGAGGTAAAAGGAGGATTGTACTTTGCGCACTTTAAGAGCATAGATGTAAGATCCTATATGAAGGAATGGAATAGCATTGGTTAATCATGAGGAATAAAATAAGGGTGTGTATGAATATTAGAGATTATATACACACTCTTTATAATTCATAATTTCTCGTTGCACTCTACCCTTAACTAGTTGTAATTTAGGGGTCCCTCTTCTTGAACTTGTGTGCCTCTTGGTCTTGTGTGTCATAGAATCTTGCATGTGGGATGTGTGTTGAGAAATTTATGTAGGTACGATTCATCTCTATATTGTCATGTAATATTGCATTTGACTATATTAGGCATAGGCATGGATAGAGAATGGCTACACATTTAGCTTGAATGCCTAAACTCCTATAGGTGTGCAACTCCTATTATTATCTTGGTAATTCCTATGCCAACTAGGGTGACTTATAAATTCAACACTTCTGATGACCTTTGTGGGCCACTTGCTTTCTAAGCAAGAATCTAGTAGCCTTTAAGCAATCCATTGGGCATGAAGTCTTTGGAACTTATGGTTTTTTCAATTATGAATGCGCTAACTACATACCTTTATATTTTGAATGGATTGAGATTTCTACTAGCAAAATAAGAATTGTGCCAAAGGAGCTTAGAGGAAAAGACCTAAGCTAAGATAAAAATTATGTGAAAATGCTTAGAGGAAATGAAACTACTCTAAAATAAGGTGCACAAGGCACTTAGGGAAATGAAAAACATTTAATATACTTATTTAAAAGTATAAAAGGTTAATAGAGATAGTGCATGAGATGAATCCCATTGACTAGGATGGGCATATCTTATCTATTTATTCTGACAAGTTGTAATTTTTTGAATGGATTGTAGCTGGCTATGGTATATGGATCACTCTATATCACATTAAACTTAGTGTGACTTCTAGATTTTAATCTATCTGCATCCTATTTGAGCACTAGGTCTCCCTCTTGGAAACTCTTATCACTGATTCCTTTGTCAAATACCCTCTTGGTTAATGCATGTTGGAGTTCTATGGTGCATGTAGCTTGTTCTCTAGTTTCTTTGAGCTCCATTAGCTCAGATAATCTTACTCTGAGTGGATCATTCTAGAGTAGCTCCAACTGATGCATGAGTTCTAATGAAGGCAAATCAAGAGATGCTTATAATCTAGATTTATTTTCATAAACAAGCATAAAAGGTGAATTTCCCAATACTTTTTAGGCATGATTTGATCAGCCCAAAGGGTGGTTCTGAGCTTAGTATGCCAAGCTCATTGGTTACCCTCTAGAGTCATTTTCATGATGTGAATCAAGTTCTTATTTGTGGACTCAACTAGACCATTACCTTGAGGGTAATAATTTGATGAAGCACTCATATAGATATTATGCTTGGTGACCCATTCATTGATTATAGTTCTAATAAATCCTAATGCATTATTAGAGATAATGGTCTTAGGAATGCCAAATCTCATTACGATGCCTTCATATAAGTTGAGGGTGAATGTCTCATTAGGCTCTTTAAGTGTGACTACTTCTATCCACATTGTGAAATAGTCCATGGTAGTGAGAATCCATCTATGCCCATCATTTGATGGTAGGTTAATCATGCCTATGAAATATAGGCCCCATTATGTAAAGGTTTGATCATCTTGAACTAGGTTTAGTGGTAAGGTTACTAGCCTTTGTTTTCATGTGAAGAAGGTGCATTTCTTGTAATTTCACACATACATGTGTGTATCCTTGAATAGATTTGGCTAATAATAGCCAGCTCACATGACCTTCATGGTAGTGGTCTTTGGTAAATAATGTCCTCTCATAAGACCATCATGGAATTCTTAAAGAATTATACTTATTTGTTCTGGTTCTATGCAGCTTAGGAAGACTCCATTGAGGTCCTTCCAAAAAATAACACCTTCTATGAGCACATAGGGAATGGATTGTAGCCTAAAATACCTATATTTTACTTTTTCAAGGCTGGGAGGGTCTATGTTATGCTTAAGGAAGGCTCTCATAACTTGCACCCAGTGAGTTGAGCCTTTTGGGCTTGTGTTCTCTCCTTCGTGTGACACTAATATTATGACATCTTCTAATTTTTCCACTTTGACCAATTACTTACAAAGTCCCTTCCCTTGCACTAGCTTGGTGACCTATATGTCTATATCATATTCCATCACCTTTGTGATCTAGCTAGCCTTTTTCTCACTGATGTCATTGTTGAGCAAAAACTCTTTGACACTTGTGTGCATACCAAGATTTGAACTTTGTTGTTTTAAATCATATGATAAAATTCTTGAGTGTTCTCACAACTATAAGGGTATGCTTCTCCACAAATCTATAACATAGCTCATAATCCTTCAACACCTAGTTGAAGAAGGTAATTGGCTGCTCCACTTGATATTTTTTTAACTACGTAAGGATGGATGAGATGCCTTCAGTCACATGAAACATATAAAGGATGGAATCCTTACTGTATTTGGTATTGGTTAGAGTAGGACCCTGCACAATGGCACACTTGATGGCTTCAAAACTTTCCTTGACATCACGTGTTTAAATAAATGCAACATTCTTCTTAAGCATAATTGTGAGGGGTTTGGATAGGATGGCAAAACTAGGCACAAACCTTCTCATAAAATTGATTCTCCCTAGGAAACTTTGAAGAATTTTCTTGTGGCTTAGAAGAGGAAGAGATGAGATCACCTCAACTCACTCTAGATCAATTATGAGTCCTTATTTGGAGACAATATGCCTTAGGATCACACCTTCATGAACCACAAAGATGTATTTGTTAAGGTTCAAAGATATTCCATACTCCTAAGACCTCTAAAATACTTTCTCTAGGTGATCAAAATAATCTTCTACACACTTAAAGAAAATAATTATATCATCAAGGTAAACCAAGATTACCTTATTGATGAGCTCTTTGAATTCCATTTACATGGCTCTCTATAACATCGTCTCTACATTTGTAAATTTGAATGGAATGCATTGGTATGTAAAGGTACCCCACTTAGTGATAAATGTAGTTTTGTAACAATCGCACTCCCACACAAGGATTTGGTTATACCTTGAGTAACCATCCAATAGTGAAAATCTTTCCATGCATATGATTGTTTTCAATATTTACTCCATTCGTGGGAGAGGTTAATGGTCTTTGAGATAAGCCTTGTTTAGGTCCCTAAAGTCCAAGCAAAAGTGTATCTCCCCATTTGTTTTTTACATTGAGACTAAGTTTGTAACACATGAAGAATGTTTTATCGAAAGTATTGTACTGGCCTAAATGAGCTTAGAGATCTCCTTACACATAAATGGTTTTAGATTTGGATTGATGGGCCTTTGATTTTGGCACATGGTTTTCACATCAAGATGGAACTTAATTTTGTGTTGCACTAAGCCTAGGTAAAAACCTATAAGATACTTATAACTCCATGTAAATATTTCATCATATCTCCTACTAAGTTGAATAAATATCTCAATTTCTGGTGGGGAACATACCCTACTAGCTTTTAAAGTCTTACCTTATGCAATGATTATAGGCATAGAGATATCCTCTTTTATGGTCATGTTACATTTCTCTCCTTTGAATTGGTTATTAGAATTGAAGATGTTTTCTAGGGTGACTATCCATTTTGGTAGTTTGTTTCCCTTTAATTGGATGACTTGATCTTCATATTGGGCTCATAATTGCACCTAGTTGAAGGCATAAAACTCTACCTCATCTTGTAAAAACCTAATGATTTGCTCATCACTCTTGAATACTTACCAATTCTCTACATTTTTAAGAACTACTGGTCTGACCATGAGGTAGATGAGCTATTCAGACTCCCCCATTATGTCACATGGGATGTCATACTACACACCTACAGTCGCAAGCCTATCTGCATCAATATTCTTTGATCTTGGTATGGAAATGATGTGAAATGCATTAAAAAATTTTATCATATCCTACAATCTATGTTTGTAGTCTTTCATCAAGAAATTCTTGGTCATGTTTTATGCTCTAACATGGTTGATAACCAATTCACTATCTCCTAGTGCTTGTAATGCCTTGATTCCTTTCTTTTGTGTAAGTTGAAAGCCTTAGATTAGTACTTCATACTCGATAATATTATTCATGCAAGTGAACTAAAGTCTAAAGGCATTGAAATATTTATCCTTTTAGGGTGAGAAAAACATAACACCAGCTCCTACACCATTCTTACTATGGGAGCCATCAAAGTACAACTACCACATACCTTCAAGGTTCTCACGTGCCTTTATGAGCTCTAACAATGTGGAATTCTCTTCCATAATGCAATATGTGCTTAGCCCTATCTCCATGTTTTCATATGGATATAACTTTAAATGTTCATGTGCCCATTCATCTAGTAGGTCATCTAGGATTTCCTCCAGCGGTGTTGCGGCTTCATAGAGAATTGAATTCTCTTCTTGGTTCAACATCGCACAATTTTACTCAATTAGACTGGGATAGTATGGTTTGACATAAATTTTAAAGATAAGCTCTAACATTATGTTCACTTTGGTCCCATATCTAGTTCTTAATAGCATGTGTAACCAATCTAAATACAAATACCCACCCACCATTCTTGTGAAGTCTCAAGAGAGGCAAATGGTGAAGTAAAGAGGTAAGTTATTAACTGCAATATCTTACACAATGGATAAGTTTGGGTATGCATGTAGTGTGAGATTCAAATCTTTGATGACCCCTATAGATTTCAATATCATTCCATTGAGTTGAGCCACTCCTTTTGACATAGTGGAATACACAATTCCCAGCGTATCTATAATCTTCTTAGGAATCACTGAGTTGTTTGTGCCTGAATTGATCATGCAATTATGTACCAAATGTTGGTTGATGATTGTAGAGACACAGAATGGAGGAGAATTATTTCTATTATATACCTTATCTCCTTTTTCTTTAGGCTAACATAGACTTGTAGAGGTGGTGGGTGGTGGTTAAAGGGTTTGACATTCCTGAAAGCCTTTTAGCACATCTTGAAGCAGATTCTATTGAGACAAAATAGTGAGTGCATCTCACATAGTTACATTAAGGTTCTTCTTATTCATATAATCTAATAAGTTAAAGGGGACTTGAGACCATTTTGATTATGTCTTTGAGGGAACAATATCCCTTGGTATCGATGCACTAATTTGAGGTGGACCCTCTTTTTACATGACCTCTTCTAAAAAAAAAGGTTTTCTGAGCATCTTAGCATACACACCTATGTGAGTGACTTGGGGTGCTAAAATCAAAGTCATTGCAGTTGGTATGGCCTTCTTTGTATCTTTTTTTTTAATCTGGTGTTGAAATTGATTGGGGTACTTCCTCTATTAGGAGTGATACCTTGATTTACATAGTTAAAGTCCTCTTGCCAATTGATGAAAGCAGACCCATCTTATGGTTGAGCTAGCACCTAGACTTATCCTATATGTGGAGTTACACTACTTGTTTTATATTGAAATTGAGGCAAAATTTTCACAACAAACACCTAGTTCATGATGACATTCACACATTTAGCTTGATCATGTAGTTGGTTGCATGGGAAACACCATTCAAAATCCTATGCTAGGTGTTTTTGTATTAGGACAAGGGATATGGAGGTGCTAGCAGTATCAACCTTCTATAAATATGGCATTATATTATATGTGAGATGATTTCATACTTATGCACCACTTTGGTGGGGAGGTCTATTTATTTGGTACTATTGAGCAAAGGGTTGATGGGATTTGGGATACTATGCAGTAACGATTTTACTTTGTTCAATTTACTAGAAGAGATGGTAGATGAAGCAAGTGGGCTCACTGTAGTAGGGATAGGTTCCAGCATAGGTTACATAGTTGCTTGGTTAGGAATTGGATCCATGAATATAGGCATAGGGGGTCTAGGAATAATCTTTCCTACTTAGATCAAATAGTTCTCTACATGTACTATAACTTCATAAGTATCTAGTAGGATTATACCTCCCATAGACTGAATCATCACCACTATATCACTATTAAGATCCTTTAGAAAATATAGAAATGTAGTGTTAGGAGATGGATTACATAAAGGTGGGATTTTATCCCAAACTATCTAGAATTTGAAGATGAATTTGACCATCATTTCATGTAGCATTCACTTTATGGTCATGAGCTGCTCTATTAGGGATAAGTGATCACTCTGATCTTTGAACTACTTACATAACTCTTCACCAAGCTCATCCCAACTATGAATGGAGTTTGATCTCAAGCCTCGGTACCAATGGAGGGATTTACCATTGAAGGAGGAAGAAAATAACCTAATTGTGGAATTATCCTCAATGACATTTTGCACTGCACAGATGTTTGTGATATCTTGAATATGATCCACAAGGGAAGTTAAATTTTTGCTCATGAAATATGACAAACATTTGAGGTTTTCAAACAAAATGTCATCATATTACATAAAAACAATGGAATACCTCCATTTAAAGGCAAAAATGCTTGATTATTTGGTACAACCATAAATGAGATAGGGAATAAGCCTCTTCTAGGCATGGAGAACCTTCCAAATGGAAGGGTGGACTGTGCTCTATAGGATGGCTATCTTGCACTGCTCCTGATAAGGGAAAAATATGCTCAAAGTCTCCTTATTATGGATGGTTTTGGAAGCTCAGTGAAATGGAAATCAATTCCTCTTATTGATGATCTTATTCTTCTTAACATGTAGATAGGGGATGATATTTACAAACCAAAGATGTTTGGAGTTATCAAGTGCTCTTACTGAGTGTTTACTACACTTATTAGCCAAAGATAACATCAATTATATATATTTTCTTTAACTTGGTCCCATTGGGCATGCCTAAAATTATTATCATTTGAAACATGCACCCATGGATGTTCTATGATGTAGAAGTCCTTTGTGGTGTGGCACTAAGCATGAAAGCCTTGTATGGGGTGCAAGAGTCTATAACACTAGGGTGAAAAATTATTATCACTCAATTACATGTAAGAGTATTAGTTATCTCATTATAATGATGGGAATATCCCTAAGTCATAGGACCCTTGCGCTCCTTGGGATGAGCCCTTCGAGTAGGCCAGATTTCTTCTATTCTAAGCGCACCTTATTTAAGACTAGTGCACAAGATTAAAGAGTAGAAAGTTAAATCTATCACTAACTTAAACCTAAAATTTTGAGGTAAAATTGGGGTGGTAAAGTAAGAGATGCTAAAATTAAAAGAGGTAATGCACCCAAAATAGAGTGAGTTCTCCTACTACCATAAACACACTACAGACCTTTGAGAACAAGATGTATCCACATAGATTCTACCAAGGATACTCAAAATGCATAAGTGTTTCATATGGAGGCATGATAACATAGCACAATATTGAGAGGGATGAAGGTTATCCATAAATAATGCCTACACAGACTCGAGTGCATATAGAATACAACCTACAAGTGAGTTTTGAGTTCAATGAGGAGATGCTGAGAATGGACAACGATGAGAGGGGAAAACATTACCCAAAAGCAAGGATCAATAGACATAAATGACACAAAACACTAGAATAATAGAAGGAGGTGAACTTAATTCTCATTGATATGAAAGATTTAGCCAATATAAGTGCTCTTAGAGGGTAAATTTCAGCAGTTTGAGGTTGTTAAAATGTGTTAACCCTTTCACAAGTGAAAAATCAAGATTTTATAGTGAATAAGACTATTTTACAATAAATGTGCCACTTGGGGTGATAAATATAGATTTTATTCCTTTATGATGTCATAGCCATGCCTTTTAATTCTATCTAGTAGATCAGATCTAGAGTTGGTGGTGGGATTCAGCTAGGGTACATGTGCACATAGAAGGATGGAAGATTTCCCTAACAAGGTTAGAGGGTGGTGTGTACTCATATCCTAATGTCTGGTGACTGCTTATGTATTTAATTATTCTAAAAATACCTCAAGATCATCTTAACTACCTTTAATAAATTATTTATATCCTACTACCACTTAGCACATGGCACCTAATGATTTGTTTTGGGTGTTGGATCACCGCATGAAGGGCTGGCATTTTTCTCAAGCAAACTGAGAACTTCCTTCTACCAAATGAGAATTTGGTAGCCACATAGAAGTGATGGAAGGAGGATTTCACTCTATGCACTTCAAGGTCACATATGTAAGATCCTGCACGTAGGAATGAAACAACGTTGGTTAAGCACAAGGAAGAAAATAAGGGTGTGTATGAAGATTAGAGATTCCAAGCATGCTCTTCATAATTCATAACTTCTTTTTTCACTCTACACTTAACCATTTATAACCTAGTGGTCCCTTTTCTTAAACTCATATGCCTCTTAGTCTTGTGCATCATATAATCCTATGCATGGGATATTCATTGAGAACTTTATGCAGGCACAAGTCATCACTGTATTATTGTGAAGACCTTTGTTTGACTATATTTGGTGCAAGTGAAAATAGAGAATCCCTACACATTTAGCTTGAACACCTATCCTATAGGTACAAAAATCCTCTTATGATCTCAGCAAGTCCTATGTCAATTGGGGTGATTTGGAAAGTCAACAGTATTGATTATCTCTTCTCATGAAAATTTCATCTCTAACATACATATAGGAGTTTCCAAATAATATACAATAAATAATAGTAATAGGTGCAATATCTACCACAACCTCATCAATGAAATATTCATTTATTGAATTTGTTTTATTAGATGGAAACCTCTATCTATACTCCTTATTTTCACCCATCCTAGAGCATATGAATTAGGATGAGTATACATTTAAAACCTTATTTGTTTTACCAATTATTTTCTAATAAAATTTTCTTATGAGAGAAATAATAAAATAGAATATCAATGTTTACCATCTTAATTTGGAATTTAATATGGAAAATATTAGAAGGTTCAACTTTGTCTTGAGCATCATTACTACCCAAAAACACTTTTTTGTGAATATAGGTAAAATAAAACTTTTCATCCATATCAGCATTACACCTGACCTTTTTTCGTTAAAATGAGGTCATATCCTTCTTCATTCTCTTAATCTTAAACAAATACAATTATAGATGAATTTTCCACCAAGCCTTGTGTGTATGACCATCACATCACAATGACCATAATGCCTTGTAAAATCCTTTTTGTAAATATTATAATTAGCATTGAACCCACCTTTATTATTTGAAACATTTGAAGATAGAGATGAAATATTATTCTTATCCATCGCAACCAAATGGGCTTGATAACAAGCCTCATATATGTCCTTAGGCTTGGAAAGTAAAATGAACCTCCTCAAGTGACCATGTATCCCTCCAACATACTTCATGAGGATGTCATGATCAAATACATCATTTCCCATTTGAATCGCCTTCTCTTGAAACTCACTTGTATAGACTTACACACTTTGCATTTCTTGTTGCCTCAAAAAAATCCAATGAACATACCTTTCATCTTTGAATAAAATAGGATATAATTGTATCTTAATCAAAAATTTAAACTCATCCCATTTATTAATTGGTGGTATATTATTAAAAACTAAGGAATGAAAATGAATTTCAAATCAAGTTAGAGCATGACTGGCTAGCTTCAATCTACAAAAGATTTTTTTGCCCTTCACTAATTCAATTAAGACTATAATATAACTCAAATTGGGCTAACCAATGATAATTATTTAGTCATTGACCTCATATTAATATGAATTAATTTTTATCTTAGCCTCTACTTTGAATGGAGGTGGAATTTGGCTAGTATAGGGTTTCTCTTTCTCATGAATTGGAGTCTTGTACTCTTCAATTTCTTCATAAACCTCCATAATATTCTCAATATTTATCATAGATTTATAGATGTTTGCAACATCCCATCACAATTTATAGAATCTCCCTTCACCATCTTAACGCACTTACTCATATGTGTGAGCCATGGATATCATTTATCTATTCCACCTTCTTGTAAATATCTATTTCTTAAAAAATACCAAATCACCTTCTAAATTATATATTTTTTACATTTGTAATGGGAATAATATATATTCACAATGGTCACACCAAAAAAACCACACACAATGGAACACTAACCAGCTATGATATTGATCTGATCTATAATTATGTGGATATTAACTATAAACTCGTCAAATACGAATCATATAATTTATCATATCAACTCTTGAATTATTATCCTACTATATACTTATGAATTTGATTAAAATAATCATGAAATTTGCATAATACATAGTTATAAAGTTTTAATATTTTAAAAGAAACTAAATAGTAAAAGTAGAGCAAGAAACTACTATAAGAACATAAGAAATAAACCTAGAAAAGACACAAGATTATGTTGGAGAAAATTAATTTGAGAAAAATATATAAGAGTGAGGGATTTGCTTCCTCATATTTTCACCATATCATTTTAAAATTATAAGTATATTGCCTTGAAGGCGTTCATAGACATTCTTTGTATTACAACATGTCAAAACACTCATACATGCTTTGTAACTTTCTCGTGCACAATATTATTTCACACTTCAAATCTAGAAACAACATACAATCAATAAGATGATTTGGTAGGAAAAATTCATTTGATTATAATGATCCTCTCAATGCAAGTTTATAAAATTTACATCAAAGAGAAATTGAATGGGAATCCAAAAAGACTCAAAAGAAGAAGAATAATTATTTGTAACCATTACTCAAACTATTGTTTGTCATCAAAAAAGTCCTTTTCATTATGGGTAAAACTACCACAATGGTTAAGAAACTAATATTTCAAGTCAAAAAACTATTGTTGGTTATTTCCACCTACATAAACTAGTGGTTTTACAATTATAAAAATTGATTCAACTTATGGAGGTCATATATTTTGAATATGAACTCGGATTGACATGTCATGTTTAATAACATTCTATAAATTATTAAGAGGAATCCAAATATGTAATAAAAGGTAATTTTTATGATTTACATATGTTTTTTTATCATCTACACCAAAACCTATCTATGTTGAGGTATATGATATCGTAACTTCTTATTGAACTCTATCAAAAATTAATCAACTTAACCAACTATAAAATATTGATAGGAAGAGTGTTTCAAGTGTTTTCAAGTTACATTGTAATAAAATGATAATAGTGGCTTAGTTATATCATATGGCCAACAACTATTAATTTGATTTTTGGATCAGATATGAGTGAATTTGGCATTGGAAACTATATATTACCCCTCAAGACTATGGGCATTAGATTCAACCACCATTGACTATTGAAAAAATAATATAAATTTAAAGGGCCTATTATAGATGAATGGTTCAATAAAAATATGCCAATAAAATTTCGTAGATTTGTTGAATTTGCTTTATAAAAATATTGATTTGGATTGAAATTTTCACAAAAATGGGATATAAAGGTCAAGGCCTAGGTAAATAAGAGTAAGGTATAATGTACTCTACTCTTCACAATTCTCATAAATTTAAAATAAGGTATTTTATATAGTGAGGATGCTAAAATTTAAGATACACCACATGAAGTTGATAATGTATATTTAGGAGCTTATAACCATGAAAGTGTTATTATCGACAAATATCTCCACAATCAATTTTCTAATTCCACAAATAATTACTCACAAAAAATTGAAAACATCATGCATCTACTAGATTACATATGTAGATCTCAGCAAGGAAAGTTACAAGTTATATATCCTGAGCTAATTGATTGTGCTACATCATATAAAAGACCCTACCTTAAAACATTTCTCAATGATGAATCCATATTATAATATTTGGGACCAATGTAGGTTTACCAACATAACACCATAAGAACGGATTCCCTTTTGTATTGATCAATCATGTTCATTTTATGGAAAGTGAGCCCTTACCTAGTGATGAATAAATCACATTGGACAGTTTGGCTACATTACCCACCATATTTTATGTGGAGGATATATCAACATTAGTGAATAAAGACACATTGATATTACCATTGGTACTAGTGAAACACCAAATAATATAAAGGGTCGATGCATAAAGTTGGGGGATAAAAAAGGTGACATCCCCTAACTTTATGAAGTTTTTTTACAAAGGGTGTACACTCTTTATTTTTAAAATTTTAGGCTCAGGCGTTAGGGCTTACGCCCTTTGAAAATGGTGTATTCCCTTTAGAAAGGGTGTACACCCTTTGAAAAGGGTAAAGTGCATATGCCCTTTTTATTTTATAAAACTTTATTTTGACATTTTCCTTCCAAATTTGGTTATATTTCAGGCATGGGGGGACAAACCTACTCCAAATTCTATCATGAACTAGCCCATTTGATTTTGTGAAAAATTATGTGTCTTTTCCATCATTTGTGACACATTTGATCACTCAAATTTTGTTATTCAAAAAAAAAAACTATGGATCTGTAAAGGGTAAAATGTATAGATTTGTGTGTGTGTGTGTGTGTGTGTGTGTGTGTGTGTGTGTGTGTGTGTGTGTGTGTGTGAGTGATAGACTATTATTTGTAATTATTACTTCATTTCTACACAACATACCTCATTATGGACTATATACATCTTGTTAAAAATACCTTTATAATTTTTTTAATATTAGTCAAACCTTTAATAAAATTATATCTCAACAATCTACACATTGTCATCTATGATTTTAAAAAAAAATGATTTTCATGAAGTTAAGGTCAAAACTTTGTGTTTGTACACTTTTAGTTTCAATTTTCTAAAATTATTTAATATATATATATATATATATATATATATATATATATATATATATATATATATATATTATAAAATTAATAAAAAAATATTTTCAACAATCTTGTACATTTCACCTATCCATATATTAATTTTCATACAAAAATTCATTCATTTACTCAAAAAAAATGTGTTTGTATACATGCAATCTCCTTATCTTTTCACAAAAAATGACAAATCTATTATCATAAATGCATCTATTTCACACACTTTTATCCTCTAGGTATTGAAATAAATTATATATTTAGAAACTACATTCAAAATTCCATAATTCATGTTCTTATGTCATTGTCAAATTATTTTTTGAAGTGTCTCTAACATTCTCTCCAAATTTAACTATTGTTATTTTAAGAAAAAAAGTGTCACTTTAAGACCCCTCTTTTGTCCCCCATTACCCTATATCTACCCTAAATTTAGGTGCCTCATTAAGTCCTAAATATAAAAGGTCAAGGTTAAGTTATTAAAATAATATTAATACATTTTTACATGGTCCTATGTTGATAAGCCAAGTATTTCTACGTGTATGCAGTACATAACCTAGTTTTAGATCCTAATGTTGAGCCTGTAAATAAAAATATTAGAAATATGCATCCTAAACTCACTTTATTTGTTGAGGAAATTCAAAAGGTACTTGGCACTTATTTTAATTATACTTATTAATTATTATAATCATAATTCTAACATTGTTCTAGCTTCCAAGCCAATTAGATGCATCCCTGATTTGCATTTAATTTTTAGATATAGACAAAGTATGTCCCAAAGATGACTTCACATTTCCCAATATTGATATGATTATTGATTCCAAATTTGGCCATAATATGCTTTCCTTTATGGATGGATTTTATGATTACAACCAAATCAAGATAAATCCTAATGACCAACATAAAACCATGTTAAAAACTCATTGGGGAATATTTTTTTTGTCTTCATGTCTTTTGGGATAACAAACATAACAAGTACTTTTCAAATAGCCATGGAAAATATATTCAATGTTTACATGAATGGTATCTTATAATATTATATACATAGCACCTTGGTAAAATCTAAAAATAAAATAAAACCATGTTTATGGCTTGAAAAAATTATTTTAATGATTAAGATAATATGAAGGTTAATAAATCCTAAGAAATATTTTTTTAGGGTTACATTAGGAAAGTTGTTTGGTTCATTAGTGAATTTTCCCCTAGGGATCTTAAGCAACTAAGAAGTTTATAAGGAAAAATGTAAGATATTAGGTGACTCATTGCTTAGTTAGCTCAGTTACAACCTAAACATTTTCAATATTATTATGAAAAAAATCAAGTATGAGTGGGATGAAATTTTTCAAAAGGATTTTTATGCAATCAAATAATATCTAGTTATCCCCCACCCCACCCATTATTATGCTACTCATTTTAGATTAACACTTAGTATGATATATTTCAGCCATAAAACATGCATTGGTAATTTTTCTCACATAATATGACGACGATAAAAAAGAGAGAAATTTATTACATCACTCAAACCTTAGTATATTAAAATAAAAACTATGCAAGGTTATTTTATTTTCAATTCATAAACTTAGATAGTACATGTTTAAAAATCAAACACAAGTCATTGCCAAGATCGATCCTTTGAAATATATGGTGTCCAAGCCTTATCTATTATGAAGAGTATTTAAGTGTGTCATGAGTTTGATCTTAAGTTTGTTTCACAAAACTTAATTAAAGGGTAGGTTATCACATAATAGTTAACTAAATATCCCTTACCAAACCACACTCCTATAGATGACACCTTTCCATATGAGTTTTTATGTATATCGGTGAAAAAAACTTGGAAAATGTATTTTGATGGGTCCAAATGTGCTTTAGGTGTGGCTACTAGTATTGTACTAATCACACTTAGAGATAAATTATGACCATTGTGTAATGATTGAGTTTTTCATGTACCAACAATATAATAAAGTAAAAGGCATTGATTTTATGACTCTATACAACACATGATGTGAATAATATATATCAAATTGTATGGTGATTCTAAATTTATGGTTAAGTTATAGGTTCCTATCAAACAAAAAAAGATAAATTGATTCCCTACATCAATTTAGTGCTTAGTTTGATCAACCTATTTTATGAGTTTGAGATTAGTAATATTTTTAGAAGAGATACTATATATGTATATGATATGGCTAGTGTTTTTTCTCTTGTTCCTATAGATATTGCATATTATCATGCCATACTAACAATTAAGAGTTTACAAGAACCTACTTTTGAGATACATAATTTAGATGACTTAGATGTATTTTACCTAAAAACTGGTATAGATAAATCAGAGTGATATGTAGATATATTTAGTTACACATCAAAATAACTCATTCCAAATCACTTTTCAATAAATGATTAAATAAATCTATGAAAAGATGCCATTAGATATGTTATAATTGGATATGTTTGTTTCAAGAGATTATTTGATTGGAAATTACTTGGGTGCCTTGGGCATGAATAATATAAGTTTGTGTAGTTACTATAATTAACATTTAATGCTAAAATAATTCACTTGTGACCAATCTTTATGAATTCTCAATCTTTGCCCAATTTTACAGTTTTAAACCACTTTTCTTCTACTTCTACATGGATGACCCTCTACCTTAAAGCAAATATGATATTATTTCTTCATATTTCTCATTTCAAGTATCCTATACTTACTATTAGAGTAATTTATACTTCTATTTTTGTTGTTTTTACTCTTCAAACAATGTCGCTCCTTCAAGACAATCCCACTAGTTGGTAGGGTCTAAATCTGCCAATTTTATCCTCCCACCAAATAACAACTAATTACTCAATTCAAATTTACCCCAATGGGGCATCCCACATTTTTATCAATCCCAATTAAAATAAATTCAAAAATTATCACTATATAAGCACATTTTATATTTATTTGTTCACTAGATGGCAAGAGGCTTCTATATTACAAACACCATAATCATTCTAATATCACGTTGAGAGTAAAATATCTATTCTTCCCAATTCTAAGTACATATATTCCAAGTATCCTTGAGCTAAGTTAGACTACAAAAATAAAGTCATAAGTCATTTTTGAAGCACATAATTACACCGAGATTGTACCAGCATATAACATAACACAAGTATTTCACACACACCAGCATAGCATGAGAGAACTAAATGGAGTTTAATCTCTCTTCAGAGTATTAATATGTAGGCAATGCTCAACATAAGAGGTTTTAATGTTAATCAAAATTTATCCCCTAACCCATTTTCTCCCTTTTTACTACATTTGGTATTCTTTGTCATTAAGCTAGGGTTTCAAGTGAAGAATAAGGCACACAACAGCACCCACAATGAATCAAACAAATATGATCATATGCACAGGAGGTGAAGGCACATCCCAAAAAAAACATATATAATTAATAACCCCTAAATATGTTAATACACCCTACATATGACAATGTAATCTACCCTTGTTCAAATAGCATGACTTTATCCCAGAATCAATCGAAGCTTGTTCTTAATACAAAGCAACCTTACATAGTTCATAATGAATTACATGGTCTCTATTTTAGTCTATTAGATCTAAGTTACAACTAAGCTATTTAGATTTAAATTTACATTTTTAGCATATTTTTATTAATAACAAGTTTTAAATCAATTAGTGTGTTTATTACATATTTTATACATTTTGATTTTACTCAAAAGTTTGTCATAATTAGCTTAGGAATTCCTTAATGTCTAATTTTTATAAAACATATTGGTTAACCCATTTATTATTGAATATTTAAAAACCCTAACCATTAGTGTTGCTAATTTTTCTTTCCTTCTTTTTATTATTTCCAATTTTTGTATTAAGATTTTTAGATTTAGTAAATTCTTTGTTAACAATAATCTTCCAAGTTTATATTTAATATTTTATGCAATATAATAAAGTTGTTTTTACCTCTCTTAAAATAAGTGCTAGACTAAGTGGTACTCAAGTTGAGCATATTCATATTTATTTTGATAAGACATATAAGATGGATAAGAACAAGGGTATATCAACACCTTAAAATAATAATTAACAAGCTGAATATGTAAAAGTGGATGATAATATTTTAGATCATGAATAGTATAATCATGGTAACATTAACTCTCAAGATGAGAATCAAGATGTAATTCCACTTATTAATGATGAATTAATAGAGCCTAATAAAGGGAAAATTATTAAGAATTTTTAGCAAACAATTCATGAACAACCTCAAGATTATCATAAGATCTTGAAAAATCTTTTAGAAATAAAAAGTGCAAGCATAAATCAATCATCTAAGACATATATTTTTATGGGTTCCTTGACTTTATCTACATCACTCAATACAAATTTTATACCAACATCTACTATGGGGGCAACCCAAGGGTTTCAGTGAATCAATATGCCAATATCTACTTAGTCACTCTTTACACCACCTTTTGTTAGCACACATTATATTCTCAATGTAAAACATTTTATGCATAACATTGTATCTCTACAAACTAAGGTATTACAATAGGGAACAATGTGCTTCAAACTCTAATCAGGCACTTGACTCATAAAATTTACTACATACTCCATTTTCTCAACATATTTCAACTTATTATTTACCACCTAGTTTTGTGGCAACTAAGCTTACATTGTATGATGGAAAAGGTGACCTCAAGAAATATTATATATCATTTCATGCAATATGTTTGGACTATGCATCTAATTATAGGTTATTGACCAATTTATTTCTTATAAGTTTAAAAAGAGTATACTCTGATATGGTTTTATAATTACCATATCATTATATTAATGCACTCAATCCTTTGGAAGAATTTTTATTTGCACATTTCTCGATTAACATAAGTGAAAATATTTCATATGCTCATATTTTTAAATGCAAACAAGAATCCAATGAGCCTTTCAAAGATTATGTATTGCGGTATAAGACCATGTTATCCAAAATGACAAATCCTATGGCAGATAAGGAATTGTAATACATATTCAAACAAAGTTTTCTTACACATTTACATGAATATATTATATTTAATAAGTTTCTATCATTCATGAATTTATGTCACACAGTTAAGGAAAGAGAGGTTAAGTTGTTGCCAATGAATAAGCTAAAGTATGTAACCAACCTAGTTTCTACTTTTTATACAAAATTTTTGAATAAGCCACCATATATGGTGAGACCAAATGAAAATAAGAGTAATCAAAAGACAATAGTGAATGAAATATCAAAACCTACTCCACATATTATGTTATCCACTCCTCCAAGGAGATAGTTCACCAACTTACTAGAAGCTCCCTATAAGGCGTTATAAAAGTTATTGGAATGTCACCTCATATTACTCCCTCCCATTAAGGAGGTTGATGATAGTAAATTTATTCAAAAAGGATTTGATCAAAATGTTTTTTGTTGTTTTTATAGGTAAATAGGGAATACTACCAACATATGCATCAATTTGAGACATAAAATACATGATGTTTTGATAGATAAAAATATCATTTATGTGGGTATATCTACCAATAATACAAAGGCTGAGACAAGTGAGACTAGAAAAATGAAGATATTCGATGATCCTTTCCCTAAGCATATAGGTCAAAAAAATAGATAAATCAATAGTGCATTAACATATAATGCACATCCTCCACTATCATCTTATCATCCTCATATAAAGGCACAACATCTTTTTAATTGAATCATTGGTACATATAATATTTCAAGTGACATATTTACCACTTATAACATCCAAAAAACATGATATAGTTTACAACAATTTTGATTTGCATTCTTGTTCATTAGATCTTACATTTATCATCAACCTATATAAAGTGTCATGGTTGATAATGGTTCAAGTGTGAATATGTGCACTATCACACTTCTCTCTCATTTTAGATACATATATAAGGATATAATTCCTATAATAACATTAAGGGATTCAATGGACATGTTTAGAGTTCTATTGGTAATATCAAATTACCACTCCAAGTTGGTCTAGCACATGTGGATACCATGTTCATAGTAATACCCATTGGAAGAGTATTTGATATATTATTTGAACATCCTTGGATTTAATAGGTTCATGCAATACCTTATAAAATAAACATATGTTTTAAATAGATTTTTTATAATGAGGTTATCACAGTTCATGGTATTCCATATGAATACCCCCTAAAACCAAATGATATTGTTCCTACATGACATATAACAATTGAGCAAACTAAAAAGTTTCAACCTATCTAGAAATTGAATAAGTGGTTCATTTTATAAAGATACCTATCCTTTAAAATACATTTAATTAATGATATTATCATCATTACAGTGGCACTTATGTTACAGAGCCAAATCAATTATCATATTTTGAGTTGAGACCAAATACTTCACATTGGCATAATACTTTCCATTTGTAATAGATCATCCTTCCTATGTTAAAAAAATGACATATTTATTATGAGGATCTTGTGAAATTAATTGGTTAGTATGTTCCTTTTTTATTTATATAAATTAAAAATATATATTAAAATATAATATTTCAAAAAATTCTAAAAAATCAGGACCTATGAATGATATGTGTAGTTTATTAACATCAGTTGATTTGTGCTTCAATATATGAAATACTTATCTATATCTATTTTTATATAAAATATGATTCAAAATTGTACTTTATTTAGCTTTAGAACATACAAATTGTCATTTTTAGATGTAGTTATGGGTGGTGATACTATCTCAAATTTTGTAAATTCCACAGATAAAACCACTTTTTGCTAGACAATAATGCAGTGTGCTCTTGTCCAATTCCACCAAACTTATCCCAGTGAACATAATCTATAATTTCTCAAATCCAAAATATTCAAGGCCTTACTAGATTATTTGCATCATAACAAGTTCATTGGGGGCATTTTTTACTCAAGTTTTATAACTCTATGGCTATCTCTTTTGTTCCTGCTACAATATAATACATTGTGTGCATTTTTCCATATTTTCTTACTTACTTTCACATTACTATCTTAATATATATTGAAGTTGTTGAATACACTAATGTTACAAATTATTTATGTCGATCAAATCCCCTTATTCATGCATTCTTATCATGTTTTATTTTTTGCTTCATGTTTTGTGTGTACTTATTGCTCTAGATTAGGGACATTTGAACGTCCTTGTTTTTGGATTTAAGATTTATCGTGTTTTCTCTATATATGAGTGACATTTTAACATGTCTCTTTTATGTGACCCATCAGCCTTCTTTTGCATTTTTCATGCTTTTATGATCTTCCCTATCTATATTTATGGCTCACTACGAATAGGTTCCCTTATAAATAGATGGGGGCCTTTAGCTTTGGATCAAGGTGTGAGTTATAGCTTAAGATCAAGGTGTGAGATATAGTATATATATTTATATTTTAATGCTCATCCAATGGTATCCAATCTATATTGGTTCGACCATCGTATGGTTATAGTCATAGTTCCCCCCTTCCCTATATAGATAGGTGATAGGTGATCCCCAAATATAGACAGGACTTGAACTCCTCACTCTATGAATGTCATATATCCATATCTGAAGAAATAATGCCACTTATCTATCCCCCCTAAATAGAGAATATATGGTTCTCAATATCCATATAGATAGAGATGCTAGTCATCCATATACACTAGCTAAATATATATGCTTGATAGCTAGATAATTAATTCAATAGTTAGATAGAGATGCTCACTATATATACCTTTCATATCTATATTTGGGGTTCACTTATCGCCTATCACCTATGTGAACTGAAGAGTAAGGGGTATAACATAATAGTTCCTCAGCCTAATGGCATAATGGGCACTCTATATAGTTGTTATTGGCCTCCTAATAGAACTATAGATGAGATATCGATGTGAGGGCCTTTATCTATTTTATACTTTGCCTATCAACCTATAAAGAGATAGGGGTTTCTAGTTCTTTATGCATGCACCATGGCCATGGATCTTGTTTGTTACTATTTTCTTAGTTTTTTATGCCATGATATATATCATGCATCTCCCCAATTTTTTTATTCCATGATCAATATCATGCATCTTACTCAAGTAGTTATATATTAGTTTCAAGTATTTAGTTTTGATCATTTATTCACTTCATGCCTAATTGATAACATCTATCTAGACATGACACTATGTATGCTCGGTTTTACATGTATCATACATTATTATTTTTATTATATTATCAATATGATGGCATGATTTCCAATATTATCATTAGTACTCTAGATTTCAATTATTCTATAATATTATTGTATAAATTTTTATTTTAAGCTAAGTTATTGTGCAAGCTTCACAACTCACCTCAAAAGAAGGAGCATACATAATGACTTGTCTTAGAGACTAAGTTGCAATAGTCCACTGCATAGACATAAAAATACAATACTTACTCAATTGATCATAGTACATACTCATGTTTTACCTAGAAATCTTATTCAGATAGTACCATGTAATTTGGATAGAAGTGTAGGTCACAGTTGTCCAAAACAATGTGCTTTTATCCTTAAAAAATACATTTTATAGATTTCTTATAATTATACTCAATCTATAGAATAGTTTTCATTGGTTACTCAGAAATAATGTTCATATTTATACACATGATTATCACATATTTTTCTCAAATTGGGCTCATAATTTTAGTTGATGTTAGTTATGTTATCAAAATCAATTTACTTAGATATCAAATTGGGGGCATGTGCACAACACATAATTACTTTGTTGTTAAGTTTTTGCATTAATTTTTGTAAAATGAATGGAAATTCATGTTATTATATATGTTGAATACACTAGAATCACATCATATTATCTTTGCACTAGGTTTGCTTCAAAATGAATCTTATTCTGTCTGTAGTAGTTGATTTAGTTTTTTGCACCAGTTTTGTAATATAATTATTTACTAGAATTCATATATGGCTTATAAGATACTACACTACCTTGAGTTGTTTGATGATAGATTCAAATGCATCTTGAGTTCTTAAACACATTATCCTATCAATGAGGATTGGGGAATGCACACTCAATCCAAGTGTTTCAACTAAAAATAAATCTCTAAGGGTTCCACCATCTCCAGTCAATAGTTTTGCACCAAAAAACACAACAATTAACATACATAAAAATGTTTAATCATCCCTTGTTATTAGTTCTATAATTTTTTGGTTTTTACTTTCATATTTCTATACTAAGTAACTATTGATTTATACATGTTTCATTGCAGGTTTGCATGAAGAAAAATTCAACATGTGGTCTACATCCAAGCCTACTCAACACATCTAAGCTTTGGTATACCTATATATTTTCTAATATAGTAATTATAATTTATTGCATTACTAGAATAAAATGGGGGAAAGTGTAGTCACTAAAATTAACATTTAATTATAAAATAATGCATTTTTTACCACTCCTTATGCACACTCAACTATGCTCAATTCCATAGTTCTAAACTACTTTTATTCTAATTCTATGTGGATGACCCTCTACCTTAAAGAAACTCTGATACTATTTATTCATATTTCTCATTCTTCACACTTCTAGTTTAATTGTCTCTGCTCCTCAGACAAGGTTATTCCTTCAGGATAATTCTGTTGGTCGCTAGTATTTGAATTTGCCAATTTCATCCTTCTGCCAAATAAAAATTAGTTGCTCAAATTCAATTTTTCCTGAATGGGTCACCCCCACATTTCAAAAACCCAATTTGAATAAATTCCAAAAGGATCACTATATAAGCACATTTTCTTTTCATTTGTTCACTATATGGAAAGAGGCTTCTATATTGTAAACACCATAATTATTCTTATTACACATTGAGAGGAAATCATCTTTTATTCTTAATTATAAGTCCATAAAGTCCAAGTATCCCTTATCTAATTATAAATTCAATAGCAACGTCACAATGTATTATTGAAGCACATAATTACACTATGATTGTACTTACATATACTATGACACCAATATTTTAAACACACTACCGTAAGATGGGAAAACTACATAAATTTCAATACCTCTTCAAAGTATAGGTTTGTAGGAAATGCTCAACACAAGGGGTGTTGAGGTTAAGCACAAATTTATCCCCTAACACATTTCCCTTTTTTACTGCATTTGGTCCTCCTTGTCATTAAATTAGGATTTCAAGTGAAGAAGGCACATAGCAGCTTCTATAGTGAAATGAACAAATCCAATCATACATAGAGGACCTATAGGTTAAGGCACATCCAAAAAAAAATTCATAGAGGCAAAAACCCTAAAAGATGTTGGCATACCCTACAGATTGCATAGGTCACCCTTATCTAAATAGTGTGACCATGTCCCAGAATAAAATAGATCCATATTCTTGATTGACAGTGACCTCACACTGTCCCATGGTCAATTACATAGTCTCTTTTATAGTCCATCAAATATAAGTTCTAATGAAGTTATTTATCTTTATTACTTTCCCTTTTGAGCATATTTATATAAATAATAAGTTTCAAATTGGTTATGTGTATTTATTGCATATCTTATATAGACTAATTTTACTCAGTAGTTTATCATAATTATATTAATAATATCTTAATCTCTAATTTTGATAAAATAATTTGCATTACAAGAAGTACATGATAATGAGTGTGGTGGACATTTTAGTGAAAAATCTATTTCATATAATTAGAATAGATTATTATTGGAATAAAATAAAACAAGATTACCATGAATATGAAAAAATATTTGAATAATGTCAAATAAATAGTAATCTTACACATGCTCCATTTCAATAAATTCAACCCAGTGAATCACCATGTCCATTTTCCATATGGGTTTTTGACCTGGTTGGCAAGATTAACCTACTAGCTTTAGAGAGACACATTTTATTATCACAACAACAAAATATTTTACAAATTAGATTGAAGTTACACCCTTAGAGTCCATCACAGGTGAAGACATTTATAGATTTTGTAATAAATGTATTATTTCCAAATTTGACTTACTATCCTCTATTATTTAATGATAATGGTTCATCTCTCAAGAATAAGATGCTTAAGCTTTTTTGATAAATATAAGAGCACACATACATTTTCAACTCCTCATTATATACAATGGAATGGTTAAGCTAAAGCAAATAATAAAACTATTGTCAATATCATATGAAATATATAAAATAAACATAGATACATTATGTTTTATGGGCTTATATAAAATGTATAAGGACAGTCATGTGGGAAACCCTTACTCATTGGTTTATGTTGTAAAATCAAAATTGCCCTTAGAAATCAAGATTCCTTCACTTAGTCTCATTAAAAGGTATTATTGATGACAAAAACTATAAATAAAAGAGAATAAATCAATTAGAAATGTTGGATGAGACACACATTCATGTTATTGGGAAACTTAGAGTTTATCAAACACACTTCAAAAAATCTTATTAAAAAAGATCAAATCAAAAGAATTCAATTGGATGATAAGGTCTTAAAATAAAATCAAGAAGATACAATTATAGATAAAGAACATAAAGGAAATTTAAGCCTAATTATTTGGGCCCCTTGTCTATCATAAAAAAAATTATTTAGGGGAATAAATCATGGTTACATTAGAAAGTAAACCTTTGAATAATCCAAATAATATTATATATTTGCAATAATTATATATATATATATATGATTTTTCACCTTTACTTCTTTAATATTTCTTGATTGTTTCCTTTATTATTGTTGAATGATCATTTCATTTTCTTTACTTTAGTGGGTTTAAAATATATATTTTCCCATCTAGCTCCAATTGTTCATTTCTTAAGTCTTTTCACATAATTACCATTATTGGTTACTTTATCTTCTCGATATTTGATTTTTAGCATGTGTCACTTATTTTGATACTTTGATTTTTGTACTTATGCTTGATTTTCCTATTATCTTTCATTAAAATTTACTTTACTCTATGTCAGCATGCTTCCTTGAGTCTTTTATTTGTCCTAATTTATATCATAGAATATTTTTATGTCCTTACCTACATTTCCATGTCTATATCATGCATATATTTGGGGCAAGGACCATTATTTGTCCCATTACATTGATCATTCCTTTGTCATTCAAGGGTACATTTGACACCATTAAATAATTGATTGTTTATTTACCATAAAGGAACATCTTACTCCTATGTTGACATTGAATATATTGTGATCATATTAGTAAAATTGTTGCTATTATGTTTAGATCACTTATATATTATCCATAATGGGGCATGGTACTCTACACATAAATTAACTATATCTCACCCACCTAGGGGGAGAATATTTATTATTATATGTACATTACTTAGAATCAAACACACATGGGTTATATTTCTTATTACATGCATGTTTTCAAAATGACATATTCCTATGATTATACATAAATTCTATATTTTATATCTTATACATGGTGTGCATAATAAATTTATTTTGATATATGTGATTTATAGGCTCATCCCATACTTCAAAAGGGTGCATTTGATCTATTTATTCCATCTTCAATCACATAGAGGTATGCAACATATTTTCCATTTTTCTTGTATATGGTGAAACACAACATATTTTACCTTTCTCTTGAACATGTATATATCACATGGTGGTATACATAATACTCTACTTGGTCTCATTATGAAACACATATATATTTAGATACAACACAATCATAAATATATGGATCTACAAATATAATTTCATGGTTTTCAATACAATCAAGTATATTCATTGTTATTCTCAATTATTTTATTATTTCAACAATTCCTTGATTGTGAATTCATATAGACACATATTAACTTGTAGATATTTTTAAAATGTTTTCAGTGGCACAAGTTTATATATCCCAGACACAGGAGCATGGCTATTATTTCTATAATATTCACAACCCTCCTCTATGGATATCAGTGATTTATCTCTCATTTTTAATTTTAGCTCATTATAATTCATATATTGAATTCAATAACTCTCAATAGGTAGAAAGGAATCTCTAGCATGCCTATATCAACATGATTGATTTTTTTTACATGTATGCACACACACAAATCAAAGTGGGGAAATATGTAGACACTTATTTTTTATACAAGACTAATTAATTGTTAGGGTATTAGTATATTTATGGGTTATGGATAATCAGTTCAAATTAGGCTCGTATTGCACATATTTCTTGTGTTTTTCTTGGCGTTCAACATGTTCCTTTAGTTTTATTTCAACTTACAACACTTTTGGCTCTATGTTTCTCTTGTCAACTACCTATATTCCCTCCACCTCCCCACCACCACATTAATTTTTATTATTAATTATTTACTTCCTTTTTTCATACTTTATTTCTCTTTCATGCCTTTTATCTTTCTTCCTCTTATTTTTATATTGTCTTCCATTTTTTTGGTAGGACAATATAAATATGATCCTAGATGATAAAAAATGTACCATTATGTTTATGGTCTATTCATGAATATAATAAGTTCCTGGTATTTGATTTTTAGTTGGCACTTTGAACCTTATTCTGCATGTGGGTTTTAGCCTTTTTTTTATATTTTATTACTTTTTATGTGTTGGATTATGCGCTGATGATATCTTAATTTGAATTAAATAAGTTTATAAATAAATAGGTGTTTTAATGTATTTATGGATAAGATATTTCAACTAGGTCTATCTATTGAATTTTTAAAATCAAGGATTTCATTTATTTATAGTAACACCCCTGTACCAAAATCATAGCTCTAACATTTGGTGAACAAGCATGGATCATTTACTATTTGTTACATTCATTGAATGATAAGGGTTGGGACACTTACATTTCCATAAATGCCTATTAAATTACATTATAATTAAGTGTTAATTGCCAAAATGTTAAATTCCTAGGGGCTTACTAATAATGGAGGGATAACATAAGCCCCTCATTCACCCCTATAAATTTTTATATCTTTTTCAAGGTGTTTTGATTTAATTAGGGTTTCAAGAAAGGAAATCAAATTACTAGTGAATTCTATGAAAAAAAAAATTGTAGCCTAGGAACATAGGAACAAGATCATCAATTTTTTTTTGAATAATATTATAGTTATTCAAAATTTACTAGGATGGTTCTTTAAATGTCAAGATAGGATTGGTATGGTCCTAATGAAAATATGAAACTTCTATATTCACTACATTTTTTTGGAATATGTGTACATTGTTGTTTGGACTTGTTTCCACTTGTTTTTACCTTGTGAATGTCTATAGATTTATACAATTCAATATTCTTCTCAAAACCCTCTATTTACACATTTTAATTATTCTTTAATATTATGTTATACAATTAGGTCCAATTTTAACTATTATATTAGGGTAAATATGATTAGATATAAATTTCACATGTTTATGGATAGGTGTATTACATGTTGATGTAAACCAATTTATACTATAGCTTCATTTTCCTATAATTGATGATTTTTTAAATGAGATATATGTTGTTGTTTATTTTATAAAATTAAATATTTCATCATGTTATTATCACATAAAATTCAAAAAGGATTAGTTTTTAGTCATGCCTTTTGGTCTCACTAATGCCCTTTTACATTTCAAAGTTTGGTGAATTCCATATTTAATCAATTTCTACAAAAGTTTGTTTTGGTGTTATTTAATGATAGATTGATCTAAAAAATAGTGTTATGGGACCATATGTACCATATGGATCAAGTTTTAAAATCTCTCAAGGAACATTAGCTTTATGTGAAGCCTTATAAGTGTGATTTTAGTGTCAAGGAGGTAGAATACTTGAGTCACATTGTATCTTATGAAGGACTCAAGGTGGATCCTCACAAGATCAAGGCCATGGTAGAGTGACAAATACTTAGAACCCTCAATAACTTATGTATATTTGTAGGACTAGATGGTGGCTATTTTATATATGTCAAAAAAATGGAAACATAGTAGCACCATTTAAAAATATATTGAAGTAATATTTCCATTAGAATGATGCACTATCTAGGTAAATTAAGAAGCTTAATAACATCATTTGCACCACTCTATTTGTGACTACTCCTATTTTTTCCGAACCTTTCACTATAGAGTGTTACACATTGGGGCATGGCATGGGTGTAGTAACAATGCAATATGGAAATCCCATTGGTTTTGAAAGTTACCAACTCAAAGGTAAGAATTTTCTCAAGCCATAAATGAGAGGGAAAGGTTGGTTATTCTTCATGCAATAAATAAATGGAGGCCTTACCTAATGGGAAACCACTTTAAGGTGAATATAGATCATGCAAATCTAATATACTTCTTAGAATAAAGGATATCATCATTAAAATAAATAAAAAACATGTCACAAAGATGTTGGAGTATGAATTTGAGATCATCTATAAGAAAGGGAAGGATAATGTAGTGGTAGATGCACTCTGTAGGAGGGATGAAAACACAAACACATTGTTGTGTGTTATGAACATATTGGGGGTACATTGGTTGGACGAGGGAAGATCTAAATCATAAAAATACACAGCTAAATAGATTCTCATTATAAGTTAATCAAAATATAAGCATTTAAAATATTTTATGGAAATGGATTCCTTGTGGTACAAGGATATTCTATACTTGTGCAAAAACTTTAGCATTAAGCATAAGGTTTTCAATGAGACCCATGTTTTTTTTATGGATGAAAATTCAAGGTTCTTTAATACATATCATCAAATCAAGAAAGGTTTGTTTTGGGCTTGGCTCAAATGGGGTGTAAAATAATTGTGGATGAATGTGTTGTCTATTAGTGAAAAAAGGTGGGATAATTAATGTTCCTAAGCTTTTGTAGACTTTATCTATTCCTAGTTAGTAATGGTGGGAGGTCTCCATGGATTTCATTTTAGGGTTGTTAAATTTATGATTGAAGAACTTCATCATGGTAGTCATAGATAGGCTCAAAAATATTCCCAATTTTGTGCCTTATCACATCCTTTTGTAGTAACCATGGTGTCATCAACATTTATGGATACAATTCAGAATCTACAAGGGACACCAAAGATTATGGAAAGTGATTGTGAGCCAATATATACTAGTAATTTTTAGACTCATTTATTCTCGTGTTTGGATACTCAATTGGATCATAAATCTTCATATCATACCCAATTTTATGGGTGAAAATGAAAGTAATTGTGACTAGATCATTCCAAGCCACAAAAACTCAAGTGTTGACAACAAAGAACATTACAAAAGGAAAGATCTATAAAAAAGGGTTATAAACTAATATATAGAACAGAGTAGAAAATATCATATATTACATCCAAACTTCTTATATGTTGTTACAAATGAGAATCCTTGTATATATAGGCAAGTACAAAACAAGTAACAAAGCATCCTAACCAATGTGAGATAAATCCATAATAAGAAAAAGACAAAAAAATACCTAGTAAAAATGAGTAACCTAATCTAACACCACCCCTCAAGTGAATCTAGGGGCTAAAAATATCTAAAAACAAAGTGGCATATCCACGGTATGAGTCCCAATAACAAGGTCTGATCAAGTACTCATATACAATATATCCACGAAGTGGAGAAAGAGAGAAAACTCATAAGAAACAAAACATCCCCCCCACAAAATGATCTAAAATAAGGAAGGAAGGACTTCATATAGAATCCCCATAAAGACAATTATCATTAACAATAAATTTATAGATACTCCAAGCCAGGATCATAATATGACTAGTGTCGATGCTGAGATTCTTAGATAGAATATTGTAGAAGCTTCCTCTACATAAAAAAATGTTTCTTCCTTTTACCAAAGGATTAAAATGAATGGTGTAATAAAAAATTTCCCATTCCAAAATGGAATATAAATAATATAGTAGTACAAATATCTCTAAATCATGTCCAAATATGAAGTGTGGCATAAGTCTAGAAAGATCATGCACAAAAACTAAATGTAATGCCATGAAAGTGAATTGATCATAATAAAGACATGGAATATTTGTTAAAAAAATGTCTATATAAAGTGAATTTTAATTCTCAACAAGTGTAATCTCACTGGAACTAATAGAGTCCTCCAGATGGATAATCTATGGTGGCTCAACATCCTGCATAGGAACAAAGGTAGGTTCTACAAATAGATGTTCCAAGTCTCATAGAAACTCGTCCCATGGAGGTGGATCAACAAAAAGAAGAGAAATTTTTATTATGAATGTATCATCATAAGAAACTATAATAGGAGGATGGATTACATCATCATAAGATAAAACATCATTGACAGGTGGAGAAGGAGATGGAGAACCATCATCAAAAGATAAATCCTCAGTAATAGGAGAAGGAAGTAGAATGAGGTGGAATAAAAGAGGGTTTAGAAAACCCAAAATGCTCAATATCCTCCTCAAAGAAGGTTGAAATAACATTCTAAACTTCCTTTGGTGACATGATATCCATAATATGAATGTCACGTTATTTGAAACATTGAGGCAAATCAAGCGAAGAGCCTCATCTTACATAGATGCAATTAAGTAATATCTTCCTCATCTATGAATTTGGGAAGGTTAACAATTACTATTATCCAAAATATTTTCAAATAAAGGTGTATATTCATTTTTATTTTCCAAGTAGTGTAATTTGATGTGTTGAGGGGCTCTATTATCGAAATACAAGGGAAAATTTTGAAAGAATAAAGAATGATCCCCTAAAAATAACAACTCCTAATTTAAAGAATGATAAGGAAAAAATAAACCCCCCAAAATTTGTAAGCACCCCTCCACCCCCAAATTTGGAACTTTATAATTGAGTGTGTTTTACAATATAAATGACTCCAATATATGGAGAATAAAAAATATACACTTTTGAAAAAAATAAAACTTGACTTCAAGTCACAGTTCAAAAGTTATAGCTTTTACAAGTTTTCCATCATTAAAATGGGTCAAATAAGTAAATATTTCACAAAATTTAAATGCTTGGAGAAAATTAAATTATTTTTATCAGATCTAGAAAAAAATGGATTTGAATGAAATGTATAACAAAGAAAAAGAATAATCTTCCACATAGATTAATCTTCCACATTGATTTTTCACTTTAAATACAAGATATATATTGATAGCACATAAAAAATTATAAAAAAACATATTTATAGGGACAACTTCAAAGCCTCATATCTCCTTGGATACTGATCAGAATCCTTATTATGACCACTTTCTAGAAACCTCTCAAAGTCCTCTTTCTAGAAACAAAAAAAAACTCTAAATCAAACACCTTATGAAGAGAAAACTGATTTGAAAGATAGTCATTATTTTCTCAAAAAAACTTTATGATTTCTTCAAAAAAATTATATGGCCTTCACAATAGTGATCATGGCAAGGTGCAAACTAGGGACACCTAGGATGCAAAACTGGATAATGAAAAGAAAACTGGATATATGCAAAAAAACTTTACAATAGCAAACTCATAACTGGATGGATGCAATACCTACCGCTCTAATACCATAAAAAGAATGATGACTAGATTATTCCAATCCACAAATAAATAACATCATAAAAAGAGAGATCTATAAAATAAAGGGTTGCAAACTGATATGCAAAACAAAGTTACCAAATATCATATCTTACATCCAAAAAATTTATATGTTGTTACAAATGAGAATCCTTGCCTATATAGACAAGTACAAATAAGGAGCAAATCATCCTAACCAATGTGGGATAAATCCACAATATGAAAAAGACAAAAAGCACCTAGTAAACATGATTAATCTACTAGAACAAAAAAAGGTGATGAACAAGTGTTTAGAAGGGTATCTTCATTGCTTTACTTATTATAAGCAGATACAATAGATTAAAATTCTACCACTAATGGAATGGTGGTATAAAACTTCCTTCCATACTTATTTAAAAATGCCCTAATTTGTGGCATTATATGGATACCCTCCACCATCCATCACCTCATCCTTGAAATTAATACCTAGAGTTTGAGCAATCTAAGATTACACTCAATCACAACATGAAGTACTCTCTAATCTCAGGTAAAACTTATCCATTTCATAAAAATGAATGAAATAATAAACTAATCAACACAAGAGTGAAATATATTTTAAATTAAGAGATTGTGTTTTTCCTAAGATTGCAGTCATAGAAACAAATGCCCTTGAAGTAAAAAAATAAGGATAACAATTTGTCACTAAAGTATTATAGTCCTTATCTGATCTTATGAAAAAATAATAGTTTGGTATACGAATTGGACTTACCTCAATTAGCAAAACTACATCCAATATTTCATGTCTTCTCTTTGAATAAGGTCATTGGTCAAAATACTCCAACATAGACAAATGTACCAGATCTTGTTAAATAAGGAAGAGTGATCTTGGAACCTAAATTGATTCTTTAGACACATAGTAAGAGGTTGTAGATGAGGGTGATAATAGAGTATCTTATCAAATGGAAGAACATGCACATAAAATATGAGACATGGGAAGATAAAGCATTCATAAGCATCCATATATGGTCAACACTGAGAGAAAAATTTGTTTGAATGGGGGCATGCTATGATCTTATCCTATGACATGTACTGGGATATGTTTCATTGACCCTTAGAGTGCATAACATTTAACTTGATCATATGATCACCTCTAGGATGCATGTTGGTAGGAGTAGTCAACATAATTAGATGATGGTGATCCCTAGCATAATTATAATATATATAGGATGTAGTATTAGTATATTAGTCATCCTATATTATTAATTATATTCTTATTATAATGATTGTGGAGGTTTCCTTCTCAAAGTCACTTAGTCCTATATTTTATTAATGTGCTTTACATTTGACTTATGTTGTGTGGATCTACTCTTATTTACAAGTGGTTGTTGTTATTATGCTTATGTGACTTGTTCTATTGTGAATTATCATTGTGATTATGATTTTATGACATAGTAAGTTTGTTACATATCTTTATTCAATTATCAATAAAATAATACAACTAAAATGTAAATACAATTTATAAAAATGGGTGTATAAAACAATATGTGTTTAACATATATTTTTATACGTAGAAATGTTTATTGGTTCACAAGGATAACAATGATATTTTATCTATTTAATAAATTAATTTTAATATAATTTTAAACTAATCTTATTAATTTAGTGTTTAAAAATAAATTAGTAATAATATAATATTCAATCAGTTATTAAAAGGGGAAATAACATGAATAATTATCACAAGCTAATCAACCAATTTGAAGCTAATAAAAAACTTTAATAATTATCAACCAACCTCAAACTAATCGACAACTTAAATATTTATTTGTCTTTAATTGAAAGAAGAAATTTAAATAGTATAAAGTTGGTATGTTTGGCCCTTAGTGGAAAGAAAATTGATATTCAATGGTGAGTTACACAATGTTATAGCTCACATGGTGGCATGGTGAAACACATCTCATGTCAAATATATATAATCTCTACAACTTGAATTTTCTTTCGTGATCCTAAAATCCTCATAATTTGAGAATTGTGAATATTCCACCTAGGTCTCCACAAAGAGTTCATGCTCATATATTTGAATAAGAAGAACCATTTTTTTCCTATGTTAGAAAAATATCATCAATTCAAGACTTTTCAAGAGATGATTTGGTTTGAAAATAGATTTAGTAAAATATTCAATTGTTACTTTTTAATGATCAACTATCAAAATGGAAACATATCTTGATAAATATTAATTACATTTCCAAATTCCATTTGAGATGCACCAAATCAAACATTGATTGAAAATTATACAAAGATCATTTAAAAAGTCCATATTCTATACAAATTTATTCACATATTTTATAGAAAACTAAGTAGATATGTAGTTATAACCAAATAAATTTTAATTTACTAGAATATGCAAGAGTCTATTGGGCAAGGAACAAAGGTACTCTTGAATTATAACTAACATCATTGCAAGTGATTTCATTATTAATCAATAATTATTATGATCATATTAAATATTAAACAAGTACAATATATTCTCCTTGGAAACAAGGGGTGTGGTTTCCACATGGAGCAAATGTGGTAATACAACTCACATTATATTTATTTATGACATGAATGTATTCAAATAAATGGCATTAAGACATATTATCTCTAATTAAAAAAATTACTTCGTAATTTATTCATAATATCAAAAAATAAAGTTTATAAAAGGATATAAGTTATAATGATTTCACATTATAGAATCCTTGTCAAGATGCTAAAACTATAAGATAATATAATAAATTGTACAAATAAGATATATGAATTATCTAAAATGTGACTAGAAAACTCCAACCTTTCTAGGCACGTTATACCCAATGTGTCCCAAAATGTGTGAGATAAAATCACTCACTCCTTAAAGCACACTAAATTATACATCATTCAATAATAATGAGTGCACACTCAATCATCCTCCCTCGTAATTCATTCTCCTTTTTTAGATCATGCTTGATGCAAGCACCAATACCATCATGCTCCCCTTCCATGACCACTCTAAATAAAATTACACATATGATGTTTGTTAAGAAATCAATCATATCAACAAAGTGCAAAAAGGGTAAATGATTTGAACTATGATGCACAACTATCTGACCAAACAAATAATTTCTCAAATTTTACATCTCATTGATTAATATATTAGGAAAATAACTAAAAATAGTGTTGCACAAAGTGCATGCCATGTTCTTTGTCCTCACTAATGTAGAAGTGGTTTTCCTTGTTAATAACTTTTTGAATATAAGAAATCTAAACACCATATAACTCTTGTTGTGCATGTCTATAACATCATGTACCATTATAGTCCCCTACTTAGTATGATAGTAATGTGTTTGAATCTCCTTTTGATGAGAAAAGGATTAATTTTCAACAAACTAAACCATTGCCAAGATTGCTCTAGGGGGTATGTGTCCTTTAGTGTCTTAAATTGACTTGCTTGCCACTTCACATAGTGATAATGTTTTTATATAAGGAATGACTAAGCTATAATGTTTTCCAATAAATATGGAAAGAGGGAGTTCATCTTCCACATACTCCAACCTCATAGCACTTTTCCCTTATTTTGTATTGTAGTCATTCAAATCTAGTCACAAATACTTAATAATCTCAGTTTTGATCATGTTTCACTTTAATTGACTTAACCACTTAATCTAGACCTATTTCACCACCTCACTTTATCCTCAGCACCTATACAGACATATTTATATCTAAATTGATATCTTACACCTATGGAAATGTTCTAAACTACTAAAAACCCCTCTAAGCACATGTACGGACATCCCTAAACCCAAAATTCACATGTTTCTCTTAAGGACAAAAATGTCTAGTAGAAGACAATAGTGAAAAATATTTATCCCTTATGAAACCATTTTTTTCATTAGCCCTTCTAACGGTAATTTTAAAAATTTGGACTCTCCCTTAAAATTTGGTCTATTTTTTTAAGATAAGTAGTGTGAGGTTTTCCCCTTTTGAATTGATATAAAGACACATGCAAGTTAGATATTATATCACTTTGTAATTTCAATACATAGGCAAATTTACACTATTTCACATTGAATAAAGCTTTCCAATTCTGATTCTAATCATTTGAAGCAATGCTTAGCCAAGTCCAAAGCATGTTTTATCCAAGCCAAATAAAAATATGATCAAGTATTCAAGTCATCTCCAAATGCATTCATATAGTCAAATGAGAAAATTGCACAAAACACTCTAAAAGGGAGAATTATGTGGGCTTGTTTTCCATCTTCAAAGTATTGAAAATAGAGGCAACGATCAGTCATTTTGGAGGTGATTGGGGTGATTTCAACCCATTATAAACCCCTTTTTCTATTTATAGATTTACAACCATTACATACACTATTAGGGTTTTAACTTTAAATAAGTCATTTCTAGGTCTTTTATGCACATACAAAGGTTAAATTTCTGCACATGGGTATGATTTAAGTTGTCACAAAGGATCATGACACGAGTTTTAATATTTTTAATAGAGGACATGATTGACCAACTCAGGGCAATAGTGATAATTGATCATGTTCCAAGTTGGATGATTTTGTCCATCAATTTAAGTCTCAATATTTGTGTACCTATCAATTCAATTCCCAATTATCAGTTCAAGCCAGTTGTCAATTTCACACAATCATATTTCATACATTAAACAATTAAATTTCCTATTTTAGTCATAGTTAGACTTCTTTAATTCAATTGCACTTTGTTGAATTTAATATTATGCTTATCATGAGTTGATTTATAACATTCTACTTTTATTCCATTCAATTTACTAGAATTAGGTTTAATTATCTATTAATTCAAAATTTTGATAAAACATATTGGTGAACCCTCATGCTTCAAAAAAATTGTCCTATTGTTTAGATAATTTTTGAGCATCTGACACTTAAAGAATATTTTTCAATTATAAATCTAATATGTGACAATAAAATAACTTGCTTTCAACATTGAATTTAATAGCTAACACTGAACATATTTTATTTTGACCTTGGATTTGATATCTAACACTAAAAACACTTTCTTTTAACCTTGGATTTCAAGGGAATTTACTAATATATATACACAAAAAAAATTCTAACATTTCATTCCTATAAATGTTTAAAGTATCTTTTCCTTGTTATTGTTTACAATATCTTTTTTTTAGAATTTTAAATTTTAGATTTTTATACTTTTTTTTCAAAGAATATATGGCTATATTGGATGATCATTTTTTGATTCATTTTTTTTTTAATGAATAAAAACACATGTTAAAACACAAGTACCATTAAGGACTTTTTTGGTAAAGTCAAGCATGACATATAAACAAGAATAGTTTTACATTCAAAATGTTATATGTCTTACTCATGAACAATTTCAAATGTTACTCAATTATTATTGCTTCAACATTCAATGAGATATTTTACCAGTGTTATTAAATGAAAAAAGGCATGTATGACTCCTTTCATTGCTCCTGCTCCTAAGCCTCAAAGTTATAATAGCTATCATCCCACTTCCATCATTTTCTCATGGCTTATATTGTATTTTATAGTCCATGTTGTTAACACTTGAAGTGGTAGGCCACCGCATTATAGAGGTAACTAACATACCCTTCATCAATCCCATCCACCTCCCACATCTCTTTTTGATGGTGTTTAAATGCATATTCAATCATAATTACATTAGGTTTGTGTTTGTGAAGCCATTTAAGATCGAATAGTCACTATGAGAGCATTCATAGAAAAGTTGTAAAAGCATTATCAACATTTTATTTCAAGGATCATATCATTGAGAACTAATATCATAAAGAATCCAAAAATAATAGTTTTAATCATATATATGCATCTTCATCTAGTTATTTTGTGTTTAACAATATCTCATATCAAGATTGGAAGCCAAAAAATAATACATCTATAACTAGTGATTAAAAAGGTACAAAAACAACTAATAAAAGTTCAATTGATATTATAATAAAAATTATTTTTAACAAGTTGATCAAACTACCTCCTACACATTCTCTAAGAAGATCAAAATACTATTGTCCATATCATAGAATTTATGGGCATCATATAGATAGTTGTTTGGCTTTAAAGAATAAAATACAAAATATCATTTATAGTGGTGATCCTATAATAGGTAAATCAATCAAGAAACCTACTCAGACTTTGATTGCTTCTCCTAAGAAACAAGAGCATAAGGCAAATGAAAAATCTAAAATAAGAACAACTTCACAATGCAAAATTAGAATAGACAAGGTTATAAAAGGAACATGATGAAAAATCAAGGCTAAAAAAAGATTAATGACAAAAAAAGAATAGTTTGAAAATCAAAGGATACACAGGGAACAATTGAAAAAACAACATATTGAGAAAGGATTATGAAAAAATAAAAATAAAAACACCAAAGGTTACAAAATTTACAATAAGAAAAGTTACAAAATGAGCAATTATTAAAAGAGAAGTTTTAAAAACAAGCTCAAGCCAAGCAAGAAAGTATATTTAAGAAAGGTTTCTTAACAAAAGAGGCTCAAAATAAAAATATACCTACAAAAGCTAATGTTACAAATGTGGTTTTAAAATAATTAATGAAAAAATGTTCATCGTATATAGAGCCTTTGATTCTTAACCCCCTCATAGTTGGCAAGAAATATGCTAATGTTGAGATTGCATCCTTTTATGAAGTCAATATATGTAGCATGACACTTCTCCAATATCTTGAATATGATAACCAACACTTGGGTAATCTTCATGAACCTTATTGTTGCATTGGGTCCATTGAGTTGTCAATAACACTTGGATCAAAACATATTCCATTATATGTCACATTGACCCTACTTTTGATGGATGCAATGCAAAACTAGGAAAATCATGCATGAGAGCAATGGAGGAAATATTAGATAAATATCATGACCATGTCACATTTGAACATAAAAGTGTAATGGTTACATTTTAATAAAGGAAATATTTATAAATCAAGACCAAACAAAGGAATAAATTTTTTCAATTAACAGTCCATAAAATATAGTTAGTAATATCACATTAAAGGCACATGATAAAACAAATATGAAAAAGTTAAATAAATTAAAAATTTTAATACCACAATATAATGTAGTTGGTTTTTCATGTACAGATGCAAAAGATGATCATAGTGACATATCATAATTTTAAGAGAAACCTAAGAAATTAGTTATCTACAATGATGATGAGTAAATTTATGATTATAATTATGATTATGCAAAAGATTGGTATGATACTCCCAATGATATATAACCTACACAAAGGTATTCCCTTGATGAGATATTTGGCTTATAGTAGCATCATCTAATTGTACATAATTTATTTATTCCTTCATCATGTTATTTTTATACTACTTGGATATGTAATAAATTTAATATTTTATTCTAGCCCTTGGCTCTTACTATTTTTTGGCCTCTGGGTTCTTTTTCAGCTTTCTAAATCTGAACAATCCAAAATAATGATATATTCTGACATTTATATTATTGTTTTCATACCTTAAATTGACACAGTTGAATTTTTTGACAATGATAGTATTGATCAACAAGGGACAAAACTGACTACCATTATTGTTCTTAGTTATTTGATCATGTCATGCACTTATTTTCACATAAAAATTAAATACTAATCACATAGCCTTAATATTGTCAATTTCTCGATATTCCACTCAGTTTCAGTAAACACAAAAATACTTATTCATGCAAAATATCTCTTTTTCTATTTTATATTTCTCATACATGTTACATATATTGAAACGTGTATATTTGATGAAACTAGAATGTACAAGCATTCTTATACATATTTATTTAATCTCCTACATGTTTTTCAAAGTTACAATTCACATACAATGGAGGCATATTACCTACACATGGTAATGTCATCATTTATAGTGCATACTTCTTATTGACACATGTTGTGGATTGTTCAGATCTCTTTTCCTTTATTCTACTTTCAAACCCAAAATTGTATCACCAATTTCTTTGTTTCTAGTTTAAAAATTTTTAAAAAAAAATTGATTTTTTTAAAAATATTAAAAAAAGACAAATATTTTAAAAATACAAAATTAAAATATAATCATGATTAAATATTCCATTTACATCATTATCATATATTATTTATCTATTGATTAGTAGATAGCATACTATTTCTATCACACATGCATTTCACTAATATTCATGAGTGTTATGCAAGACACAAATTTCACATAGAATGTTGGAATTACCTCTACCCAATAGCCTTATTAAATTTGAGGCTTATTTTCTATTGGTTAAAATATTTATTTACATATATTATCATTGATAGTAATAAATCAAAATAGGTTGAATCTTGTGCACACTGAGTGCGGGTCCACAAGCATTTTATTAATTACCAAAAATAAGTACATAGAAATGGTGCATTTACTCCGTTAACCCTTTTACATGAAATAAACATTTATTTATAATTTTTCACACACACCAATTAAAAACCAACTAACCTATTAACTAACTCTTACAAGAATTGTACCTGAAAGATGGTTCACATTATTAATTAACACAAACATGAAAACTACCCAAAAGTTAATCTAATTTATTTATGGGGGTGTCTTTATAAAAGATGCATACCCCATTACAATTATTAAATTAATCTAGCACAAAAAAATCTTAAGCTAAGTTAAGACTTTGGATAAGTCCTAACAAACCCCCTTATGATCCAAAGTCAGGTCTTTGGACACATACCAAGCATTTTTCTAATTTTTAAAATTTGATCCTATCAAAGGGTTTTATGAAAATATTAGTTGTCTGATCAGTAGTAGAGCAATATATTAGATCAAAAGCTTTCTTCACCACCAACATTCATAGATAATGGTATTTGACATTCATATATTTTATTTTGGCATGAAATACTAGATTATTGGACATCTTGAGTGTACTATGATTATCAATGTATAACTGTGTAGAAGCAATCTGAGAAATTTGAATATCTTCAAAAATATGCCGTAAGTAAAAAAATTATCTGAAAACATCTCATGTTGCAATATACTCTAATTTTACTGATAAATTTGCCACTATATCTTGCTTCTTACAACACCAAGCAATGGTAGTTGAACCCATATGTATAGTGTATCCTGTTGTGGATACTTTTTCATCCACCAAAATTTGCATCATAATACTCAACAAGTTTGAATTTCTTGTTGCAACGGTACTCAAGGCCATATGTCTTCATTCCCTAAAGATAATGAAGTACTCTTTTTGCTACATGTCAATGAATTTCTCTAGACTCATGCATAAACCTAGACAAAATTCTAACTGAAAATGATATATCGGGCCTATTAGTCATCAAATATATCAAACCTCCCACCAATTGTCTATATTTGGTGCCATTAGAAAAGGCACTACCATCATCCTTAGATAATTTTAAGTTACTTTTCATTGGAGTGAGGGCAGGTTTGCAATCACTCATGCCAAACCTATCTAATAACTCAAAAATATACTTAGTTTATGAAATGAAAATACTATGCCCCTTCTGAGTTACCTCTATGCCTAGATAGTAGTGAATAAATCCAAGATCTATTATCTCAAACCCATATTTTAATTCCTTCTTCAAAGAGTTGTTATGATTTTCACCAATATCTTGAATATGATAACCAACACTTGGGTAATCTTCATGAACCTTATTGTTGCATCGGGTCCATTGAGTTGTCAATAACACTTGGATCAAAACATATTCCATTATATGTCACATTGACCCTACTTTTGATGGATGCAATGCAAAACTAGGAAAATCATGCATGAGAGCAATGGAGGAAATATTAGATAAATATCATGACTATGTCACATTTGAACATAAAAGTGTAATGGTTACATTTTAAAAAAAGACAAATTTATAAATCAAGACCAAACAAAGGAACAAATTTTTTCAATTAACAGTCCATAAAATATAGTTAGTAATATCACATTAAAGGCACATGATAAAACAAATATGGAAAAGTAAAATAAATTAAAAATTTTAATACCACAATATAATGCAGTTGGTTTTTCATGTACAGATGCAAAAGATGATCATAGTGACATATCATAATTTTAAGAGAAACCTAAGAAATTAGTTATCTACAATGATGATGAGTAAATTTATGATTATGCAAAAGATTGGTATGATACTCCCAATGATATATAACCTACACAAAGGTATTCCCTTGATGAGATATTTGGCTTATAGTAGCATCATCTAATTGTACATAACTTATTTATTGCTTCATCATGTTATTTTTATACTACTTGGATATGTAATAATTTAATATTTTATTCTAGCCCTTGGCTCTTACTATTTTTTGGCCTCTGGGTTCTTTTTCAGCTTTCTAAATCTGAACAATCCAAAATAATGATATATTTTGACATTTATATTATTGTTTCCATACCTTAAATTGACACAGTTGAATTTTTTGACAATGATAGTATTGATCAACAAGGGACAAAACTGACTACCATTACTGTTCTTAGTTATTTGATCATGTCATGCACTTAGTTTCACATAAAAATTAAATACTAATCACATAGCCTTAATATTGTCAATTTCTCGATATTCCACTCAGTTTCAGTAAACACAAAAATACTTATTCATGCAAAATATCTCTTTTTCTATTTTATATTTCTCATACATGTTACATATATTGAAAAGTGTATATTTGATTAAACTAGAATGTACAAGCATTCTTATACATATTTATTTAATCTCCTACATGTTTTTCAAAGTTACAATTCACATACAATGGAGGCATATTACCTACACATGGTAATGTCATCATTTATAGTGCATACTTCATATTGACACGTGTTGTGGATTGTTCAGGTCTCTTTTCCTTTATTCTACTTTCAAACCCAAAATTGTATCACCAATTTCTTTGTTTCTAGTTTAAAAATTTTTAAAAAAAATGATTTTTTAAAAATATTAAAAAAAGACAAATATTTTAAAAATACAAAATTAAAATATAAGCATGATTAGATATTCCATTTACATCATTATCATATATTATTTATCTATTGATTAGTAGATAGCATACTATTTCTATCACACATGCATTTCACTAATATTCATGAGCGTTATGCAAGACACAAATTTCACATAGAATGTTGGACTTACCTCTACCCAATAGCCTTATTAAATTTGAGGCTTATTTTCTATTGGTTAAAATATTTGTTTACATATATTATCATTGATAGTAATAAATCAAAATAGGTTGAATCTTGTGCACACTGAGTGCGGGTCCACAAGCATTTTATTAATTAGCAAAAATAAGTACATAGAAAGGGTGCATTTACTCCGTTAACCCTTTTACATGAAATAAACATTTATTTATAATTTTTCACACACACCAATAAAAACCAACTAACCTATTAACTAAATCTTACAAGAGTTCTACTTGAAAGATGGTTCACATTATTAATTAACACAAACATGAAAACTACCCAAAAGTTAATCTAATTTATTTATGGGGGTGTCTTTATAAAAGATGCATACCCCATTAAAATTATTAAATTAATCTAGCACAAAAAAATCTTAAGCTAAGTTAAGACTTTGGATAAGTCCTAACAAATCCCCTTATGATCCAAAGTCAGGTCTTTAGACACATACCAAGCATTTTTCTAATTTTTAAAATTTGATCCTATCAAAGGGTTTTATGAAAATATCAGTTGTCTGATCAGTAGTAGAGAAATATATTAGATCAAGAGATTTCTTCACCACCAACATTCATAGATAATGATATTTGACATTCATATATTTTGTTTTGGCATGAAATACTAGATTATTGGACATCTTGAGTGTACTATGATTATCAATGTATAACTGTGTAGAAGTAATCTGAGAAACTTGAATATCTTCAAGAATATGACATAAGTAAAAAATTAATCTGAAAGCATCTCATGTTGCAATATACTCTAATTTTGCTGATGAATTTGCCACTATATCTTGCTTCTTACAACACCAAGCAATGGCAGTTGAACCCATATGTATAGTGTATCCTATTGTGGATATTTTGTCATCCACCAAAATTTGTATCATAATACTCAACAAGTTTGAATTTCTTGTTGCAACAGTACTCAAGGCCATATGTCTTCATTCCCTGAAGATAATGAAGTACTCTTTTTGCTACATGTCAATGAATTTCTCTAGGCTCATGCATAAACCTAGACAAAATTCTAACTGAAAATGATATATCGGGCCTATTAGTCATCAAATATATCAAACCTCCCACCAATTTTCTATATTTGGTGACATCAAAAAAGGCACTACCATCATCCTTAGATAATTTTAAGTTACTTTTCATTGGAGTGAGGGCAGGTTTGCAATCACTCATGCCAAACCTATCTAATAACTTAGAAATATACTTAGTTTGTGAAATGAAAATATTATGCCCCTTCTGAGTTACCTCTATGCCTAGATAGTAGTGAATAAATCCAAGATCTATCATCTCAAACCCATATTTTAATTCCTTCTTCAAAGACTTGTTATGATTTTCATCATTTTCTATAATAAACAAGTCATCAACATAGAGAACAAGAATCACCAATTTCTTACCCTACACTCAAAAATAAAGATTATCATCAAATTCACTACGTTGAAAACCAATGGATTTCAAGTATGAATCCATTTTCTCATACCAAGCCCTGGGTGCATGTTTGAGCCCATACAAAGCTTTTATCAATTTACACGCCTTGTGTTTTGTACCCACCTGTTCAAAACCTTAAGGTTGTTCATATATACTTCTTGTAAATCACCATTCAAAAAAACACTTTTAACATCCAACTAATGTACTTTTCAACCATTTTGTGTTGCTAAAGCAATTACCATATGAATAGTGTGGCATTTGGCAGTTGGTGAAAATGTTTCTTCATAGTCAATACCTTCTTGTTGCACTTATCCTTTTGCAAAAAGTCTTGCCTTATATTTATCAATGGAGTCATCTGATTTATAATTAGTCCTATACACCCATTTGCATCCTATGGGTTGAATATGTGGAGGAGGATCAACCAAAACCCAAGTATTATTATTAAGTATTGCATCATACTCATTTTGCATTGCATGTTGTCAAACATGTTCAGTAGAGACCTCCTGAAAAGTAGATGGCTCAATGGAAGAAGTAGTAACAACCATTGCATAATTCACCTATTTACGAGAACTCTTGGGCCCTGTTAATCCAACTTCATCTACTATCAAGTCATAAAAAGTACTTTGAGCCAATTTGAAATATTTATTCAAATTAGAAACACTAGAATTCTCATCATGAGCACCATTCGAAGGAAGACTTAGAGAATTTTCAATAATTTATAAGTCATCAACCTGTGAACTAGTAGATGAAGAAGAGGAAAGTGAAGGAATTTGATTTTCATACCAAAACCTTGAGGAATTATCCCCATTACTCAAACCCTTATCTCTTTTTGCATTTTTCCTCTCTAACATATCAAGTTGAGAATCAATCTTTGCAGTGTTCATAGTCCCAAATTAATCAAATACTACATCCTGACTCACTATAAATTTGCATGTATCCTGTGCAAGCAAATGATACCCCATTTTATTTTTTGAATATCCAAGAAAGATGCATTTTTGACTTCATATTTCCAACTTAGTTCTATGTTTAGTGGAAACTAATGCAAAAATAAGGCATCCAAAAACTTTCAAGTGTTTAACTTGTGGTTTAAACCCATACCAAGCCTCATATGAAGTTTGTCCCAAAAGATCTACTATGGGGGATCTGTTTCTCAAATACATTGTAGTACTAATGGATTGTACCCAAAACTTATCATCAAGTTGTTTATAGTGCAACATAGCTTGAGATGTGCCCTCTAAGGTTCTATTCATTCATTCAGATACTCCATTCTTTTGTGAAGTGTAAGCATTGTTATATTGTCAATGAATGCCATGTTCCCGATAATAATCTGAAAACTCATTCAAAGTATACTCACCACCATTATCTGAATAAAGAGTGGCTAAGTGTGAACCTGTTTATTTTTCAACTAAGTGCAACCAATCAACAAACTTAATGAAAAATTCTAATTTATTTTTCATAAAAAACACCTAATTCATCCTAGAAAAATCATCAATAAACAACACAAAATATCTACACCCACCAATGGATGACTTTTGCATGTCACATACATCACTATGAACTAATTGTAAACGCCTGTTAGCTCACTATGAAGAAGTTTTGGGAAATTTTCTCTAATTTTGTTTATCCAAAACACATGATTCACAAAGAATACTATCTTTGCGAAAAGTGGGTAATCCACTCACCATACCATATCTTTGCAAGTCCACTAAAGAGTGAATATTCAAATGTCCAAAGTGGAGATGCTATAACCATTGTGTAGACATAGTACATGTACTTATTTCAATAATTGTTGATAGTTCCACTATGGGAAAAAGCACTTTACAATGCAATCTAACCAAGTTTCCATCTTCTTATCCTGTATACATGGTTTTATAACCATCCTTCACTGAATTAATATGGATGAGCCCATTTTCAAGCACAATTTGATAACCTTTCTTTCAAATAGTTACCAAGGAAATAAGATGTTTTTTCAATGTGGAAACATACCAAACATTCTCCAAGTATTTTATAGAACCATTAGGAAGAAGAATCCGAATAGAACTAAGTCTTAATGGAGTATGCATAGACTTATCTTCCAAAGCAACTGGAGAGAGAGAAACTTCTTTGTAAGTCCAAAATAAGTCTCACCTAAATTTCATGTGTTTGGTTTCTCTTATATCTAACACCCATACATCAGTGACCTCATCTCTAGCCTCATATTTCATATAATCAATGTGCCCCAAAATAGTGAATGCAGACTCATGAGCAACATTGCTAGACTCATCATAATCATGGTCAGCATACTAAGTAGAGTTAGACTTATTCATTTTTTGTGGCCTCTGTATTTTTTCATAAGAGATTCTACACTGAGAGGCAATGTGACCAAATTTTTCACATCTATAATACTGAATGTCTGATTTACCTCGACTTCTACCCCTATAAGAGTTATGACCACGTCTTCTATCATTTGTCTCATTTGAATGAGAATGGTTAGATTGTTGTTGATTTGAATAACCTCTACCTCTATTTTGATATCTATCTCCTCTGTAACCTTGACCCCCTCTATAAATGTGGCCTTTATTATTTTGATGCCTAGATGAAGATGAACTAGGCTTAGACTCTAAAACATGGGCTTCCTCTATTCTCTTAGATTTTTTGGGTAGAGAGAGGTCATGTTGGATGAAAAACTCAATCAAATTATCAAAATCGATGCTTGTGATCTTGTTAGAGACATACGATATTTCTACAAAGTTCTTATAGGATGCAAGTAGTCCTTTTAATGTAGCAGTGACTATGAGATCATCATCTAATTTACCAAACCCAGCCTTAGTGTACTCAGTAGTGATATTTTTCAACTTAGAGATATATTATCTCATATCCCCATCTTCTTCTAATAACAAAGTAAATAAATGCATGTGGATGTCTATCTTTTCATGCTTTGGTTTCTCATCATACAAATCAGATAATGTTTTCCATGCAGTGTAACTATGAGAAAAAATTTCAATATGAACATGAGTATCATGAGTACAACATTTGATTAATGCTAAGGCCTTATAATCACAAAAATTAAATATATAAAGTTTGGTTTGTTCTGTTGGCAATGTGGGATTTTTATTCTTAACAATATCCCATAACTCATTAAAGACTAATGAAGCTTCCATCAAACATTTTCAATCTGAATAATTAGAAATCGTTAATCTATCATCATCTGAAATCAAGTTTTGAATCTTAGGCATCTTGAAATGAAATTAAATGTGCAAAATAAGTGCAAAAAATGAGATAAACAATACACACACATAATTATATCACTTTGCATGAGATAATGCTTCTATGAGATTTTTCACTTAACCTCCACGTAAAGCAAAAATAAGTATTTTTTATGGGTTTTGCACTTAACATCACTAAAAATCAATTGATTACACCCTTATTTCATCAAAATACATCTTTATTTCACCAAGATATACCCTTATTTCACCAAGATGCACAAAAGCAAAAGATATCAACTTTCCATACAAAATTTCAACAAGTATGCATGTTTTTACATTCAAATATGTCTTTTACAACTTTTAAAACATAAAAAGATTTAAAAAATGAAATATTCCTTTTCAAAAAAATATATTCTTAAAGAATTTTTTTCCAAAAAAAATATTTGAACCCATGACCTCCTTGTTACAAGCACCTCCCAAAATCTTTCTTTCCAAGTGCTCTATGAGAATTTACAAGTTTATAAAGATAAAAAAAATTATATAAACTTGAAATTTTCCTCTATTTTAATAAAAAAAATATTATTTGAGTATTTTCATGTGAAAATATTTTTGAAAGTGAAAACTCAAATCTTTTATTACCTAGTTTTCACCATGCAAAACCTAATTTGATCAAAATTTAGAAAAGACTTTGTAAAAATTGAAATATTTTTATTTTGTCATTTCCAATGCCATCCTAGAGCTTTCCAGCACCAAAGTTGATCTGATAAAATTTGAAACTCACCTGGGACTTTTTTAGACTATACAAAAACTTTACAAGATTGAACTTTCACTATTTGCTAATGTTTAAGACTTTCAGAGAGGAATTTGATTGATTATTGATAAAGTTTTAATTTTTTAGGACATTATAAGGTCATAATTCTACAATTAATGGCTGTAAAAATCTAATTTTCAGCTTGAAATTTTTTTTGAAATGGATTTAGATGATTGTTTTGTCTGTAGATCTTAACTAGCAATCAAAAAGCTTAGCAGATGAAAGTTTGATACAAAAGGAAATAATTTTAGATACTTATCCAGAATAACTAGGCTATACATATGCTGATATTGACTGTACAACAACAATTTGGGCTTTGAAAAACTTTAAAAATACTTTTAGAGTGAAAACAAGATCTTCAGAACCTCAAAAATGGATCATAAGATCACATATTGAGCAGATTGATAGAAAAAAAATTTGAAACCATTTCTTATATCCACACAGAATTTTTTATATTTAAAATGCCATACAAATGGCTTTTAGGCAAATTTTAAGACTTTAAAAATAAATTTTGATCATTTTAAAGCATCAAATTTCAATATGGTGTGCTAAAAAAAGAGTTTTGAAACAATATCAAGGAGCATGAAATGCTTGTTCAATTAAATGGCCATACAAGACCACATACAGGCTTAATTATTTCAAATGGACATTGATCAATGCAAAAATATTAAAAAATTAAATAATTAATAATTTTTCAAATTTGCAAAGTTAGACCAACCAAAGTTTATTGGACATGGCATACTTTATACTATTCAGAATGAGATTTCACATGAGACTTTCAATTTCACGTGAATTGTCTTTTCAACTTACCTTCTCCAAAATTCTCTAAGCTTCCCATATTCACCATGCTTTCCAAAACTATGCTCTCATACCACTGATAGTAATAAATCAAAATAGGTTGAATCTTGTGCCCATTGAGTGTGGGTCCATAAGCATTTTATTAATTACAAAAAAAAAGTATATAGAAAGGGTGTCTTTACTCTATTAACCCTTTTACATGAAATAAACATTTATTTATAGGTTTTCACACACATCGGTAAAAACCAACTAACATATTAACTAACTCTTACAAGAATTCTACTCGAAAGATGGTTCACATTATTAATTAACACGAACATGAAAACTACCCAAAAGTTAATCTAATTTATTTATGGCAGTGTCTTTATAAAATATGCATGCCCAATTACAGTTATTAAATTAGTCTAACACAACAAAATCTTAAGCTAAGTTAAGACTTTGGATAAGTCCTAACAATCATTATATGACTCCTATATTGTTGAATTATACATTTTTACAAATGTCTTGCCAATGTATCTACTTACATAGTGTATGTCAGGAATCTAGAACAACAAACATGCTCTGATCCCACTTGTCAGGATGCGAAACCGAAAACATACAATTGATTATCAAAACTTCAAACAACTTAATATGCGGAAACAAACCAGATTCACCAAGTAACTAGAATTCAGAATAACACAGCATATGAGAGACAATACACAACTTGTATTAACACTTTATACAGAAAAGAATACAATAAAGAAGATGCCACTTCTTCTCCACCACCTTACAGAGGTTTCCCACACCTCAAGTGAACAGTACTTCTTCTCCCCAAAGCTCTCCCTCTCACAGGTCCCAACACCCAACTCAAATACAGAGTTGGTGTTCACCTCTCATGCTCCACGCATAACACAAGTGCTCCGCGCACTCCACAAGCACTCCACGTGCTCCACAAGTACTCAAGGTACTTCAAGTAGATCTCCCATGAACCTGCAACAACCTGCAATTCAACAGACCATACTTATGGAAGGAACTTCCTTGCCTTCCTCTTGCTCTATCCGAGTACACACCTGTACTCCAAGTAGATCCTGCCTGATACTGCTCCCTGTTGTGTTGCTGTCTGTATGACCTTGCACACCTGCAAATCAAGCAATGGTTCTATTCACCTGTGAACCTCGACCTTGCACACACATACACCTGCAGATCAACGATCTTACTTACCATGTAGATCTCCTATATAGGCCATGCAACTGTGACCAAGATCCTACACTCTTGAAGAACCCAGCTGGCTCTCCAATCCAGCACCAACAAGCCTGGTACTGTGGCACTAGGAGGAACGCACCATAGCTCTACCTCACACACAGAAGGAGCTTATAATTATGCTCTCTTACTCCCTAGCACGCTTTTACAATACAACCATGAGTCTATTATATAGATCTCATCCAAACAATAATTAGACATCTAATTACAATAATTAGATCCGCAGCTCTCAGTCTAAAATTAGATCTCTTCATGCAAACACTTGGTTCATTAGTTAACTGCCCGTAATTGGCTCAGTCCGAACCACACAGGCGACCGACGCCGGTCCCTGTCCGCCTGGGGTCGCCGACGCCGGCCGATCTCTGACCGACGCCGGTTGTCTTTCCTGCCCTTTCCTGCCGACGTCGGTTGGCCTGACCGACGCCGGTGTCTCTGGCACTCAGCAACTCTCCTGCAACCTCCTCTGTATCTGCATCAGTGAAGCTTTTAGCTCCACAACCCTAACAATCTCCCACTTGGAGATAAACAGCTGCACTGTACCTGTACTTGTACTCCGTCTAATCTGTTTCCTGGTTTGTATCCCTCTTCAAGCTCCCACCTGAAGACAACACACCACACAACCTGTGATGTACCACCTGTCATCCGAGTACCCTGCCACATCCGAACCTACAACACCTGTAGTGAAGTCCTGACCCTGCATAGCAACACCTGTTGCCGGTCCCTCTCAGAAAACCTGAGAACCCACTTCCCCGAATTGGCTCCTAACTCTGACAGCTCCCACTGCATGGGAATATTCAGGTCTATACCAGACCTCATGTGATTTCGGACATTGTACCTGTCCAGCCCTTAGTGTGCTCCGGTTCTGTATCCCAAACCTCGCCAACACCTGATTCACATCAGCTCCCACCTGAGACAAAATCAACCTGTGATCTCCATGCCTCCCATGTCAAAGAATTCCGCTGCTCCAAACTCCTCATGACATGACACTGAACTAATCTTACCCTTAGCTCAGCAAAACCCTGTATGTACAAACCTGCTATAGCAAAACATACCGTCCACATACAGTAACAGAATGATGTCGCGACTCATCATCCACCTGGTAAGGCAAACCACAGTAGTTACCTGACACTAACTAAAGCCATGCTTCGTCCTCCACCTGTCAAACCTGGTACCACTGTCCTGCAGCTTCCTCAAGACCATATGCCTGGTCTTCCGTCTCACGTATCCGTTCTCTCTATTCTTCTACTAAGGAATCCATTCGTCTCTGTGCTTTCATCCAGCTGGCAAACCTACCAAGACTCCCGTCTGGTTCTGCATCATAATCCTGCCTAGCTCACACCTGTTTCCTGGATCCTTCCTGCTTTATAATCAGCAACAAGTATGAAGAAGAGGAACACGAATTTGAGGGCCTACTTACGCCTTCAGTCCTCCGTATGGGTGTTTGAGACTCCTTGACAACATGCTGTCCACCCAAAATTCGTTACAGTGACCGACCTCGGTCACTCCACAGTCTGCATCCGACCGACGTCGGTTCCATGCGTCTGTACCTGACTACCAACCTGCCAGCGCTGGTGTCCCTGCTGTCGACATCGGTCCTTCTGACCGACATCGGTCTTACATGCCGCCGACGTCGGTCCCATGACCGACGCCGGTCTTACCCTGCCCGACATCGCCGGCTTCGGTCTGCACATGACCGACATCGGCACCTGTCTGTTCGACGCCGGTTCCTCCTGACCGACGCCGGTACCTGTGTTTGCCTGTGAGTGATGACTTTTTACCCGCGAGCTCCTTTGGATCAATCTCCATGTCCAAACTACCCTGCTCAGATGTATCCAGCCTCATCCACTGAACTCTGTCCGCCATCTCCTCCAAGAACACCAAGGCTTTCCAGTTCTTAAGCCTATCAAATATATCTGTCTTCCGCTTAAGAACATGCATCTCCTTCCTGCTCATGTGACCAAGCCTACGAAGCCACGTCTCCGCAATAGAAGAAGAATCAGTAATATAAACAAGTAGATAAAGTATCCCTGTTTTCTTACCACCAGCTAATTCAAGTGCTACCGCTGTGAGAGTTCTTGTGCATCTCTCATCACCCAATCTTTCTGAAGAAATTAGCCAAATCTTCAAACCTGGGACCTGCATGACCTTCATCAACACCTGTGTGTTGGCCGCCTGCAATTTCAGCTTCACTTCTCCTTTGCCAATTCTTTGGCAAGGCTTACCAGCTCCTCTACCTGGGGCTGCATGGAAAGAGGCAACCGAATCTTTCATCCAAGATTCAACTTTATCCAAGAAACCTGCAAACACATCCTGTGCAACAACACCTGCTACATCTGTGTCTTCAGTTTCTTCATGCTGATCTGTTACCAACCAACAATCTTCTTTTACCTACTCTTTCTTTCCATCGGACCGTGAGTAACCGTCTGTGCTTTTCAACTCCTCCATTCTTAGCTTACTTTGATCTGCCGTTGCTCTACTCCCACTCAATCAGAAACCCCTGAGAGTGCCCTGTAATCAAAACACAACCTGCTTCCTGCAACCTTAGCTCTGATACCACTTGTTGGTATCGAGCTAAGAACCTACAACCAAGGCTCTGATACCACTTGTCAGGAATCTAGAACAACAAACATGCTCTGATCCCACTTGTCAGGATGCGAAACCGAAAACATACAATTGATTACCAAAACTTCAAACAACTTAATATGCGGAAACAAACCAGATTCACCAAGTAACTAGAATTCAGAATAACACAGCATATGAGAGACAATACACAACTTGTATTAACACTTTATACAGAAAAGAATACAATAAAGAAGATGCCACTTCTTCTCCACCACCTTACAGAGGTTTCCCACACCTCAAGTGAACAGTACTTCTTCTCCCCAAAGCTCTCCCTCTCACAGGTCCCAACACCCAACTCAAATACAGAGTTGGTGTTCACCTCTCATGCTCCACGCATAACACAAGTGCTCCGCGCACTCCACAAGCACTCCACGTGCTCCACAAGTACTCAAGGTACTTCAAGTAGATCTCCCATGAACCTGCAACAACCTGCAATTCAACAGACCATACTTATGGAAGGAACTTCCTTGCCTTCCTCTTACTCTATCCGAGTACACACCTGTACTCCAAGTAGATCCTGCCTGATACTGCTCCCTGTTGTGTTGCTATCTGTATGACCTTGCACACCTGCAAATCAAGCAATGGTTCTATTCACCTGTGAACCTCGACCTTGCACACACATACACCTGCAGATCAACGATCTTACTTACCATGTAGATCTCCTATATAGGCCATGCAACTGTGACCAAGATCCTACACTCTTGAAGAACCCAGCTGGCTCTCCAATCCAGCACCAACAAGCCTGGTACTGTGACACTAGGAGGAACGCACCATAGCTCTACCTCACACACAGAAGGAGCTTATAATTATGCTCTCTTACTCCCTAGCACGCTTTTACAATACAACCATGAGTCTATTATATAGATCTCATCCAAACAATAATTAGACATCTAATTACAATAATTAGATCCGCAGCTCTCAATCTAAAATTAGATCTCTTCATGCAAACACTTGGTTCGTTAGTTAACTGCCCGTAATTGGCTCAGTCCGAACCACACAGGCGACCGACGCCGGTCCCTGTCCGCCTGGGGTCGCCGACGCCGGCCGATCTCTGACCGACGCCGGTTGTCTTTCCTGCCCTTTCCTGCCGACGTCGGTTGGCCTGACCGACGCCGGTGTCTCTGGCACTCAGCAACTCTCCTGCAACCTCCTCTGTATCTGCATCAGTGAAGCTTTTAGCTCCACAACCCTAACAGTGTACATGGATATGTTATTGATTAGGATATGATCATATTATATATACATGATGTAGACTACAATTATACTTATATGTTTAATTGATGCTATTACTTGTACATCGTAGATTATGTAATAACCCTTCAAGTTGAACTTTAAAAATGCGGTAATTTTTTTTTATAACTAAACAATTAATTTAGAATTTATTCCACAGAGATAAATAATACAATATCTATATCATATCCAAGAACAATAATTCTTCAAATTCAAATACTGCATACAACATACATCTTAATTTCAAGAGAAGTAATTGTCACAGGGCATAGGTATGACTGGTTTTGACAATATAACAACTATTGTTCCATATACAAGTACATAATATAATTAAATTTCTTTTGTATATAGCCTAATACAATAATGGGTACCAAGTTCTCTGAAGCTTGAGTCGTGCCAACTCATGTATCATTGATAATCTCAAGTGTTGTCTTCAAGTAATACTACAGTGGAGAGGGAGAGCATCATCTGAGTGATTTACCACTTCAATTATGGACCAATGATCCCCCACACAATATCTTATTAAAAAATGGCCCTCTTTTTATGGATAGGTAGATAAAATAATGTGAGAATCTAGTGAGACGTGCTAGCACTCCGTGTGTTATAAGATTTTTAAAAACATACAGTGTACCATAAAGAAATTCATTCTAACATGATATCGCACAACATGAAAATCTAACATATGAAATGACAATGTACATCTACATTACTTTGACCAAAATTTTAAAAAAAATATATGATCATTTATATCAATCAATTTTATAACATACTACTTGATCGAATTATCTAATGATGGTACTACCTAGGTTAGTGGAACCCGTCTCACTATCTATTAGCATGATCAATATGTATTCTAAAATAAGCATATATATTTATTTTTTTTTTTTAAAACAATGTTCATACAGATTTTCTCCTACACTAGAATAAAACAATCTTGCACAATCATTTTATTTCACCAAATGTGATATGAACTTACATAGTGTTAGTTTAACACAAGATAACATTTTGATAACAATACATCCGCATGTAAAGTCATACCTTTTGGGTATATTCTATCTAAAGGCTATCTATACATGCATGTTTAAAGTAACTACAGATTTATTAATTACACTATAAATTTCATTGAAATATTCTTAATAAAATATTGTCAACCAATTATATAAAAGTACATGAATTATTTCCTCTATTTGACATGCAAAGAATTCTAAATTCAATTAATTAAATAAAATTAATCTTGCTCCCAAATAAATGTAAATAGTCATGTTCCTATATCAATCTTAGTGATTTATTAATCTATTAGTATTTTCACCTTTCATATAATAATTAAAATATAGACCATTTGATATTCGGTTTACCCTTAAGGGAACTTATTTGTCTTAAAGTCTATTTCACACGGAAAGGATTTAAAAGATACCTTAAGACATGATTATTTTAAAAGTTTTACAGAAATCTATAACATCGATATATTTAACAAAAAATATATATCAAGCTTAATTATATAAAAAGAGACGCTACCATAAGGGATAGACGCAGGGCAACGATTTAGATGCAGAAAATTATATCTGGGATGCAGATTAATGGTTTTAAGCACAATCTTCTATCACAATGCCTACAAAGATGCAGGGAATAAAACTTACTGCTGGTATAACGAATTAAAGCATTGATTTATAATTCAAAATACCACATTTCTCAGTTTCTATGTAGCTTAAGGATGTTGAAAATAAGAAAAATAATAATGGGCACAGCTCGTAATGCCGGAAAAGAAAATACAATGTTGCTAAGTAGAAGGCAGGCATCAAAAAATATCAAGCCAAGAAATTATACTTTCAATCAAGAGAAATGAGATGCAGATGTCAGGGTAAACATGGCCTAAGACAGAATTGACATGTAGCCATACAACGTTGCTACAAGGAAATGGGACGCAACTTTTAAATAGGTATACTCTTCTCTAAAGTCAACACAGCTCCTTTAGATCAAAATGTAGCGCCTCAAAGACTCGTTTTAAATAAAATTTGGATTAATAAAGAAAGAGACAAAATGCAGGTTAACAAAAATATTGACCATAAATATAAAATACAGTGTTTTAGAAGACAAAAAATAGGGTTAAATATTTCAACGCGGTTCCAATAATTTATTTGGTTCAATGCAGCTTCCAAGAGAATACATAGATGGAAAATAGTTACAGTCATATAAAAATTAAAGTATAACTTCAGCGATTGAACAAATTTAACTCAAGTTGAGATAAAATACCAATTTCTCTCTAGCATGCAGACTGCTTAAAATAAAATATTAGGTTCTAAAAATTCACAACACCATCTATATGGTGGGGCATTGGTTTCTACATTCAAAATCAACATCTAATAAAAATTAAAGCGTAGGGTATAATAAAATAAGGATAAGATGGAATGCTGGTATACAGAAGTTTTGAATTACACTTCGATTTGAATATTCAACGTTGCTTACATGGGAAGGGAATGCAACCTTAATTTAAAACTTTTCTTTAAAAACCAAGACAGCCTCAATTTAATTTTTTTTTTTTTAAATCAACGCAACCTTAATTTAATCATAAAGCAAGGTTTAATAAAAAACTCAGTTAAAATTAAGAAACGGTCTTGTAATATTCCACACTACCCTTTAAATCAAAATGCAGGGCCTTGTAAAGACTCATCTTAATTTATAATTTGGTTTTTAATAAGAAAGGAGAAGCTGAATAAAGAAAAAAATATGAAACACGGCATGGAGAAGTCAAATGTAGGTGAAGGAAATTCTATCAAAGCTAAAATTCATCGCACCTCAATAACTCTACGTTGGAAATAAAATAATAAAATACATATATAAGAAAAAATCATTGCTAAGCTAAACTGGTAATACACCCTTGTTCCTTGACTTTCTCTCTCTAATTCATCAACGTATATTTCTTTTCTGCGTCTCTATCCCTCAATCTCCCAACCTTCTCATTTATTTATAAGACAATTTTCTCTTAAACTTGTACGCTACCCCTTTTTCATGCAAACTTTCAAATTTTCTAATTTTTATTTTTATTATTTTCAGAATATGCTTTTAGAGATTACTAAGCCATATTTTTTTTAATTCTCTTTATTTACTCAAGATCTACGAAAGTTCTCTCAATTTATCATATCTTTATTTTCTATTTTTAAGTAAAGTATTTAACTCTAGTTCTAATTTTACTAACTTCTATAATTTTATTTTCTTTTACTAAAGTTTATCATGTTAAGTTTAACATAACTAATAATTAAAATATATTTCCTAATGTCTAAATAAATATCATGCATAATTCTATTTTTTTTTAAATAACTTTCACTAAGATATTTATGTCATCATTTGATTTTTATTTGTTAGATAATCATATTTAAGACAATAATACTTCTATCACAAATAATAACTATTTTTTGGATTTAAATTAAAAAACCAAGTCAATTAGATTAAAAAAATTAAATGCATATTAAATTAATTTTCAAACACACAAATCATCACAAACAATATGCACTAAAATTTTTACATAAGTACTATTTTAAATCTATTGTGCATGTGTGTAGGGTCACTAGCATTTTCTCACTGATATTCTCTTAATCATTTGATCTTGTTGATCATCTTCTATTATGTTCTCTCTCATCAATTCTGATGGTAGGAACTATCTTGCATCCAACTCACAACACATAGGTAGTTAATCTGAGTCATTAGAAAATATTAATGATACACAACTAACTAATACATATCTATAATGTGCATAATATAACATACAACAATCACATCATGTACTCAAATCAACAATGTTACTATCACATTATTGTATAAGTCATAAAACCTAAAATCAAAGCAATAGTAATCAAATACTAACCATACTGATCAATAGATTAAAGAGTATATTTGTCTTAGGATGAAATCAAGATATAACATCCTCCCGCTTAAAACTGGTCATCATCCTAATGACACTTATTCAAACAATAGTTTTAAATGTCAAAAGAGTCTAACAATAATTAAAAGCATAGTATCAAATATCTATCATGCAAATAAATATATAAATAACCTAGAAAACTCATCATAGTCTTTCCAAGTAGCACTATCTTTAGAGTATTAGTCTCACAAAACCTTATACTAAGATACCTCTATTTTATAAATAAAGTTTACGAATTTCAATTACTTTAATTAGTTCTACCATAACTACCCTGAGATCCAGAACTTACAAAATATTTTAATTCAAAACATGTGAAATATCAACTATATACTTCTTAAGATAAGATACATGAAAAATATTATATAATAGAGCTAGAGATAGTGGCAATGCAACCCTATACACAATAAGATTGACCACTTCTAACACGTTGAAGGGTCCCACATATCTTGGTGATAGTTTCACTAACTTTCCAAATTTAATCGATCTCTTATGCGGATTAATCTATGAGAACACTTTGTCACCAACAAAAAACTTCTTATCTATCTTCTTTAGGTTGACATAACTCTTATGCCTATCATTGGCCTCAATCAATCTCTACCTGATTATCTCAACTTGTTCTTCCATTTCAAATAGCATTTTTGGCTCGAAGACTACCCTGTCCTCTAACCTGTCCCAATTGATTGGTGTCATGCACCTCATTCCGTACATTGCCTCAAAAAGAGCCATCATCAATGCTAATTGATATGTGTTGTTGTAATTAAACTTAATCAATGGAAGATAATTTTTTCATTTATATTGTTGATCCATGCAATACATTTATAGAAGATCCTCTAAAACCTAATTTACTCATTGAGTCCGACTATCAGTATCTAGATGATATGCAATAATAAAATTTAACTAGGTACCTAAAGTTGAGTTTAGGGTCATCCAAAACATAGAAGTCATCTTTGAATCTCTATTCGAAATGATCTTCTCAGGAAACTCATGCAACGTATATACTTCCTTTACGAACCTCTTGGCAAGGGTAGGTGCATCATCTATCTATTTCTCTGGTATGAAATGAGCCACCTTGATTAGTTTATCCACAACTACCAAAATCATATTGTACCTACTTCATGATATTATAAAACCTTGGACAAAGTCCATACTGATCACCTGCCACTTCCACTTTGGTATACCATGTGGATATAGCAATCCAACTAGGTGCACATGTTCAGCGTTAATTCGCTAACATTTTAGATAATGTGACACAAAATATACCATATTTTTCTTGATTCCCTTTTAGAAATATAAAGGTCTAAGCTCTACCATGAGCTTTGTTACTCTTGGGTGTCTCAAATAAGGGGAATTGTGTAACTCTTTCAACATTGTGCTCTGTAGATTCTCTCAATCTGGAACATACATTCTCCCATTGAAATGCATAAGACCATCACTCTCAAAATTAAATCCTTTATATTGAGGATCTCAAGCATTATTAAATAATGTTTTTTTAATCTACTCACAGAGTTCGTCTCTTAGTGAGAACTTAACCATTTGTTCTCTAAAAGTACTCCTGATAAAAGTTATCACTGATATGTACCTTCTATGACTCAGCATCAATTACTCTATTCTTTTTACCTTTGATGTAATTTATATCAAAGTTATAATTAAAAATAAACTCTAACCACTGTCTCTGACGAGCATTTAGATTTTATTAGGTGAAGATATACTTCAACCCCAAGTTATCAGTGTTGAGCTCAAATAGTTTTCTCAATAAATAATGTTGTCAAACTTGCAAATCATGAATAATTGTTACAAGTTCAAGATCATGAGGGGAATAATTAACCTCATGAGTTTTAAGCTTCCTTAATTCAAAAGTTTTTACTACACCATCATGCATAAGGAATCCACATAAACCCTCTCATGATGCATCTATGATCACTAAAAATTGACCATTGGGATCAGAAATTATCAATATTGGTGTTGATGTAAGCCTTATTTTCAACTCTTAAAAATCTATTTCACACTTCTCTGATCAGACAAACTTTTGATTTTTATTTTTCAATGAGGTGATTGGATTAGCTATCTTAGAAAAGTTCAGAACAAACTTCCTATAGAATCCTGCTAACCCCATAAAGTTCCTTACCTCATGCACATTCTTAGGTGTTGGTCATTCCATAATGGCCCTTATCTTAGATGGATATACAAAAATATCACATGCAAAAAGAATATGGCCTAGATATTACACTCTCTCTTGAAAAAATGCACACTTAGACAACTTGCCATACAACTTATACTTTTGAAACCTTCACAGAACCAACTCCAAATGTTGAAGGTGCTCCTCTTCATTATTATAATACACAAAATTTTGTCCAAAAATACGAAGACAAAGTGATTTAAATAATCCATAACCACGTTGTTCATGAGATTCATGAATGTTTTTGGGGCATTGGTCAACCCAAAAGGTAATACCGTGAACTCATAATGCCCATAGCGCATCCTGAAGGCTATTTTGGTAATAGCTTCATCCTAAATCCATAATTGATGATATCTTACTCTAAGATCTATCTTCAAAAAGACTGTTATTCCATGCATGTGATCAAAAAGATCATATATACGAAGTAGAAGGTACCTATTTTTTATAGTTGCTTAAAATTTCATTTGTCGATTATCAATTATTGTGTGAATACGCTATTGGAAATTGCCCTGATAAGAATTTGGGCCTTTATTCTTATTCTTAGTACATTCACGAGCATAATGATTTCTTTTACAATTGAAAGAACCAACTGGTGGTCATTTTCTATCAGATTGAGTGTTTCCCTGAAAGTTTCCCTTAGAGTCATTACTTGATTTCTTGTTATTAAAACCTTTGTTGAATTTGGAATTTTGATTATTTGATTGGCCCTTGAAGTTTATTTTTCTTTGCTTCTAGTTTTTCTTGAACGTTGACTTAGAATGCTCAAAAATTTTTCAAGTTTTTTTCCCTGACCTGAGCAAGAGACTTTAGCTTTTGTCCCTGTTTCATCGCCTTCTCAAAAACTTGGTCCATGGTGAGAGGTCCATACACATGTACCTCACAACCTATCTGGGGTTTTAGTCCAATGATAAACTTTTTGATCTTGAATCTCTCATCTACTTAGTATTGTGGTATGTACTTTAGAAGTTTGGTGAACTACTCTCAGTACTCATTTACTGACAACTCTTCTTGCCTTAGATTCTATAAATCTATGAGCTTGTGATCAAAGTAAAGTTGTAATAATCATTGTGACCTAAACAATGTTATAAACTGCTCCCATGTTGTGGTGGTGGAGCTAATGTTCATTTTCATCTTCTTATTGGCCCACCAAGTAATTTTCTCACCAACCAACTGGTAAGCCCCCCAAGCTGCTTTGGTGACTTTTCAGTAATTATGAATCTCGATATACTTTTCCATCTCCATCAACCAAGCCTCAGCTCCATCACCCAAAATAGTTCCATCAAAGTTTGATGGATTCACCTTCTTCATGTCCATGGATAATTATGCAACCAATTGAAATATTGCATCAAGTGGGCCTTCCTATTCTGTTGGGTGCTCAACAAGTACTTCATGACATTCTTCCTTGCCTTGGTCATGAACTTTTTGTTCCATGGATTTAATCTAATTCTTGGTATCATTCATGGCGATGAGGATCTGATACAACATAGTTGAATGCTTGACGACAATCAGATTAGGATCAAAGGGAGGGTTGTTGTTGACATATGAAGGACCCTCACCCAATGCTCTTGTTTGCACCATTTCTCCTTTTCACTGAAAACAAGAATATAAAAATAGTAGCGGACTCATTTAGTCTTAGATTTCAAGCCTAATCTCTTATACCAAAATGTAACCCCTCAAGTTGAACTTAAAAAAATGCAATATTTTTTTTTTACAACTAAATAATTAATTTATCATTCATTCCATAGAGATAAACAATACAACATATATATCATATCCAAGAACAATAATTTTCAAATTCAAATATTATAGACAACATACATCTTAATTCCAAGGGAAGTAATCATCACAGGACACAGTTACGACTGGTTTTGACAATATAATAATTACTGTTCTATATACAAGTACATAATATAATTGCATCCTAATACAAAAACGAATACCAAGCCCTCTAGAGCTTAAGTCGTACCAACTCATATATCGCTAATAATCTCAAGTGTTATCTCCAAGTAGTAATGCAGTGGAGAGGGAGAGCATCATCCAAATGATTTACCACTCCAACCATAGACCAATGATCCCTTCACAATCCCCTATCAAAAAATGGCCCTCCCTTCATGGATAAGTAGATAAAATGGTGTGAGAATCTAGTGAGATATGTTAGTACCCCATGTGTTGTAAGATTTTTAAAAACATGCAGTGTACCATAAGGAAATTCGTTCTAACATGATATCAAACAATATGAAAATCAAACATATGAAATGGCAATGTACATCTACATTACTTTGATCAAAGTTTTCAAAAAATATATGATCATTTAGATCGATCAATTTTATAACACGCCACTTAATCGAATTATCTATTGATGGTACTACCTAGGCTATTGGAACATGTCTCACTACCTATTAGCATCATCAATACGTATTCTAAAATAAGCATATTTATATTAAAAATATATATTTCAAAGTTCATATAAGTTTTCTCCTATACTAGAATAGAACAATTTTGCACAATCATTTTATTTCACCAAATATGACATGAACCTACATAGTGTTCTTTAACACAAGATAACATTTTGATAACAATACATCCGCACGTAAAGTCATACCTTCCTGGTACATTCTATCTAAAAGCTATCTATGCATGCATGTTGAAAGTAACTACAAATTTAGTAATTACACTATAAATTTCATTGAAATATTCGTAGTAAAATATTGTCAATCAATTATATAAAAGTACATGAATTATTTCCTTTATTTGACATGCAAAGAATTCTAAATTCAATTAATTAAATAAAATTAATCTTGCTCCCAAATAAATGTAAACAGTGATGCTCCTATATCAATCTTAGTGATCTATTAATCTATTAATATTTCCACCTTTCATATAATAATTAAAATATAAACCATTTGATGTTCAATTTACCCTTAAGGGAACTTATTTGTCTTAAAGTCTATTTCACATAGAAAGAATTTAAAAGATACTTTAAGACGTGATTATTTTAAAAGTTTTACAAAAATCTATAACATTGATATATTTAACAAAAAACATATATCAAACTTAATCATATAAAAAGAGACGCTACCATAAGGGATAGATGTAAGGTAACGGTTTAGATGCAGCAAATTATACTTGGGATGCAGATCAACGGTTTTAAGCACAATATTTTATCACAACACCTACAAAGATGCAAGCAATAAAACCTAATGCTAGTATAACGATTTAAAAAGCTAGTTTATAATTTAAAACACTGCACTTCCCAGTTTCTATGTAGTTTAAGGATGCTAAAAACAAGGAAAACAATAATGGGTGCAACTCGTAGTGCAAGGAAAAAATACAACATTGTTAAGTATAAGGAAGGGATCAGAAAACATCAAGCCAATAAATTATACTTCCAATCAAGAGAAAGGGGATGCAAATGTCAAGTTAAACATGGCCTAAGAATTGAAACACAGCGATACAACGTTGCTACAAGGAAATGGGACACAACTTTTAAATAGGTATACTCTTCTCTAAAGTCAATGCACTTCCTATGGATCAAAATGCAGGGCCTCAAAGACTCGTTTTAAATAAAATTTGGATTAATAAAGAAAGAGACAAAATGCAGGTTAACAAAAACACTGACCATAAATATAAAATGCAACCTTTTAGAAGACAAAAAATAGGGTTAAATATTTCAACACGGTTCCAACAATTTATCTAGTTCAATGCGACTTTCTAAGAGAATACATAGATGTAAAACAATTATATCCATATAAAAATTCAAATATAACTTCAATGATTGGACAAATTCAACGCAGGTTGGGATAAAACACCCGTTTCTCTTTAGAATGCATACCACTTAAAACAAAATATTGGGTTTCAAAAATTCACAATGCCATCTATATGGCGGGGCATTGGTTTCTACATTCAAAATCAACTTCTAATAAAAAGTAAAGCGCAGGGTATAATAAAATAAGAATAAGATGGAACACATGTATACAGAAGTTTTGAATTACACTTCGATTTGAATATTCAACGTTGCTTACATGAGAAGCGAATGCAGCCTCAATTTAAAAAAAAATCTTAAAAATCAATGCAGCCTCAATTTAAAAAAAAATCTTAAAAATCTACATAGCATCAATTTAATCTATAGCAAGGCTTAATAGAATTCTCAGTTAAAATTAGGATGCAGTCTTGTAATATTCCACACTACCAATTAAATTAAAACGTAGGGCCTTGTAAAGACTCGTCTTAATTTATAATTTGGTTTTTAATAAGAAATGAGACACTGAATAAAGAAAAAAAATGAAATACTGGCATGGAGAAGTCAAACACAGCGGAAAGAAATTTTATCAAAGCCAAATTTCATTGCATCTCAATAACTCTACGCTAGAAATAAAACAATAAAATACAGATATAAGGAAAAAATCACTGTCAAGCTAACCTGTTAATACGCCCTTGTTCATTGCTTGATTTTCTATCTCTAATTTTTCAACTTCTATTTCCTTTCTCCGTCTCTGTCCCTCAATCTCCTATCCTTCTTGTTTATTTATAAGGCAATTTTCTCCTAAAATGTACACTACCCCTTTTTCATGCAAACTTTCAAATTTTTTAATTTTTATCTTTATTATTTTTAAAATATGTTTTTAGAGATTACTACACCATCTTTTTTTTAATTTCCTTTGTTTACTAAATATCCACTAAAGTTCCCTCAATTAATTTATCATATATTTATTTTCTATTTTTAAGTAAATTTATTCAACTCTAGTTCTAATTTTATTAACTTCTATAAATTTATTTTATTTTACTAAAGTTTATCATGTTAAGTTTAACAGAAATAATAATAATTAAAATCCATTTCCTAATTTTTAAATAAATATCATGCATAATTCTAATTTTAAGAAAATAACTTTCACCGAGATATTTATGCCATTATTTGATTTTTATTTGCTAGATAATCGTATTTAAGACAATAATACTTCTATTGCAAATAAATGATTATTTTCTGGATTTAAATTCAAAAACCAAGTCAATTTGGCTAAAGAAATTAAATGCATAATAAACTAATTTCCACACACATAAATCATCACAAACAATATGCACTAAAATTTCAACATAAATGTCATTTTAAATTTACTATGCGTGTGTAAGGTCACTAATATTTTTTCACTAGTATTCCTCCAATCGTTCGATCTAAACGATCCTCTCCGATGATGCTCTTCCTTGTCAACTCTAAAAGTAGGACCTACCCTGCATCCACCTTGCAACACGTAGGTATTTAGTCTAAGTCATTACAAAATATTAATGATACACAACTAATTAATACATATCCATAATGTGCAAAATATAACATACAACTATCACATCATATACTCAAATCAACAATGTTATTGTCTCATTATCGTATAAGTCATAAAGCTCAAAATCAAAGCAATGGTAATCAAATACTAACCATATTAATCAACGGATTAAAGAGTTTATTTATCTTAGGGTGAAATCGAGATGTAACAGATTAAATATTGCATGTCTATTGCGTACAATTATTGGATATAATTCCTTAAATATCTCTATGAAATATTGTTTGGTATGTGTGATATTTGAGTATGTCCATTGTTTATGGCCATTGACCTTTTATTTTGTACAACATTTGAACACATTCATTGCTTGAGGTCATTGGCCCTTTGTTTTGTGCAACATTTGAACATGCCCCTTATTTGCAACATTATTCATGTCTTTGTGTGTGGCCATAGGCCTTGTGTGTATAATATTTTTTTATGAGGTATTTGAAAACATCTCTTGTATACGGCCATTGACCTTATTGTATGAAATTAAACTTCTTGTATTTATGTGTTTGTTGAGCTTTTTAAGTTCAATGAATACCATGATACATATCATGCACTAACAAATGCATAGAATACTAAATCTACATGTTATTGTACTAGAAGCTTCATTGACACAATTCTATAATTTGTCTCATATTGTTATATATACATTTTGAATGGTATATATCTTACTATGTTGACATGTTTTTCATATATGCTTCAATGATTACACCTTACTATGCATAATACAACTAATTTTTTATTTTGAGATGAGTGACTTTTACGATACATTCTCTCACCTCAAATGGGGTATTTCAGTGAATTTTTTTATACGTGAGATAAGCCTCTTCAAGAGCAAAAAATAGTTTTGATTAAAGAATACAGTTTCGAAGGTTTCAAAATAGTTCAAAATTCAATTATTGATACAAATTATAGGAGCATATGCTATGCATATGCACTCACATTTCAGGAATAAAGTATAGATTCATGCACAAGCTTCAAATAGAATTTACAAATTTGCATCTACATACAATTACAAATTTTACATTTATCAATGAGGGCATGATACAAATTCATGCACACTATACTATTTTTCAAAATTCATAGGGATATGTTACATATTTATGTCTTGCTTTCAATACTACTTGATATATGTGTGCATAGTAAGAGAATTGATATTCTTCATTCTCTTTTGATCATGTATTCATGAATTAAGGAAACAAAGTGACAATTGAATCTACAAGCCATCTGTAGTGGTTGATTCAGTTAAAATGAAAATGCATAACTTAGAGGTTTAGTGCCCCCCAGAATTACTCCATGTGAATCCGTTATAGATTCCAACCCGTTTCATGTATTGGAGTTACAAATCTCAACATAATAAATTGAGATTTATGCATCCCTCAATAGATTTTATTTTCTATACAAGTTCAATTCAATTTAAGACTTGATCACCCTCAAATTCTCTATTGGTTCAGCTAAGGAACCAACCTCTCCAAGTGCTTCATAAAAAGCACCAACTCTCAAATGCTTCAAAGAAGCATCATCTCCAATCAAAGTCACAAGAGAAACATTAATTTCATACATATAGGGGTACCCCTTTCTTGTTCTTTTCAATCTTTTTAAATTCAAGTTACATTTCAATTTTCAATTTCAAATATGAGCATTAACTACTTTTACATCTTTACAAGATTTTCCATGGAACACCTTACATGATTTGGAACTTCTCCCAAAGGCAATGTTGTACACACTTGGGTATTCTTTCTTTTATTCTAGTAATTTCATTTATAAAATAGGGGGATATGGTCATTCAAATCTGATCATGAATACTTGATAATATCAGTTTTGGTACTATTTCATTTTAATTGACTTGAGCACTTAATTTGGACCTATTTCGCTACCTCACTCTATCTTAAGTACCTATACAGACCTATTTCTTTTTAAATTACTATATTATACCTACATAAATATTACAAACTATTAAAACCCCTCTAAGCATCTATAAGGACATTCTTGAACCCAAAAGTCACATATTTTCCTTAAAGACGATGGAATCTATTGATTTTAGGTTCATTTGCAACTTGTGAGCAATATGGTAGAAACTCTATTAAAATTTGAACTATAAAATTTTGTAGCTTCATCTGACCAACTAGGCGGGTACTAAAACCTTACTATGGCCCTTGTTTATGTGTGTGGTTAGGTTTGAATATATTTGTTAGGTTAAATATTTGTACTAACGAAAAAATGTGAGGAGGAAAAATTAGCATCATATCTTAGAAAGATCTTCGACTTCACACTGTCAGCTTCAATTGTAAAAGGTGTGTTTTCTTAAATATCTCCATGAGATATTGTTTGGTATGTGCAATGGCCTTTGGCCCTATGTTTTGTACGACATTTGAACTCGTTCGTTGATTGTAGCCTTTGACCTTTTATTTTGTGAAACATTTGAACATGCCTCTTATTTGCAACATTATTTATGTATTTATGTGTGGCCCTTGGCCTTGTGTGTACAATATTTTTTATGCAACATTTGAAAACATCCCTTGTATGTGGCCATTAACCTTATTGTATAAAATTGAACTTATATTTATGTGTTTGTTGAGCTTGTTAAGTTTGATGAGTGCCATGATTCATAACATGTACTAACTAATGCATAGACTATTAATTCTATATTTTATTACTAGGAACTTCATTGACACAATTCTATAATTTTTGTCTCATATTGTGACATATATTTCGAATGGTATATATCTTACTATGTTAACATATTTTTCATATATGCTTCAATGATTACACCTTACTACGCATGATACCGTTGATTTTTATTTTGAAATGAGTGACTTTTATGATACATCCTCTCACTTCAAGGGGAGGGGGGACATTTCAAAAAGTTTTTTTATACATGAGATAAACCTCTTAAAAAGCAAAAAATAATTTTGATTAAAAAAACAGTTTCGAAGTTTTCAAAATAATTCAAATTTTAATTATTAGTACAAATTATGGGAGCATGTGCCATGCATATACACTCACATTGCAGAAACAAAGTCCAGATTCATGCACAAGCTTCAAACATAATTTACAAATTTGCATCTACATACAATTACAGATTTTACATTTATCAATGAAGGTATGATACAAACTTATGCACACTGTACTATTTTTCAAAATTCATAGACATGGTACAAATTTATGTTATGCTTTCAATACTACTTGTTATATGTGGACATGGTAAGAACATTAATGTTCTCCATTCTCTTTTGATCATGCATTCATGAATTAAGGAAACAAAGTGACAATTGAATCTATAAGCCATATGTAGTAGTTGATTCAGTTAAAATGATAATGTATAACTTAGAGGTTTAGTGCCCTCTAAAATTATTCCATGTGAATCAATTCCAACCTCTTCACGTATTGGAGTTACAAAACCCAACAGAATAAATTGAGATTTTTGCATCCCTCAATGGATTTTATTTTTTATACAAGTTCAATTCATTTTAAGACTTGATCAACTTCAAATTCTCCATTAGTTCAGCTAAAGAACCAACCTCTCCAAGTGCTTCATGGGAAGCACCAACTCTCAAATGCTTCAACGAAGCATCATCTCCATTCAAAGTCACAAAAGAAATATTGATTTCATACATACATGGGTACTCCTTGTTCTTTTCAATTTTTTAAATTCAAGTTACATTTCAATTTTCAGTTTCAAATATGAGCATTAACTAATTTTACATCATTGTAAGATTTTCTATGTAACACCTTGCATGATTTGAAGCTTCTCCCAAAGGCAAAGTGTGTTGTACACACTTGAGTATTTCTTTCATTCACTTTAGTAATTTCATTTATAGACTGGGAAAGGGGACACGGGGAATGTAGTCATTCAAATCTAGTCATGAATACTTGATAATGTTAGTTTTTGCCCTATTTCATTTTACTTTACTTGAATATTTAATTTGGACCTATTTCGCCACCTCACTCTATCCTAAGTAGCAAACAGACCTATTTCTTTCTAAATTGTTATCTTATACCTACCTAAATGTTCTAAACTGTTAAAACTCTTCTAAGCATCTGTGGGGACATTCCTAGACTCAAAAGTCACACATTTTTCATAGGGAGTTGTTCTCTAATTTTATTTATGAGATATACATATCATTTAGGAGAAGGAAAAGGTCAGGGGTCCTCTCTAAAAACAACACCTAAAATTTAAAAAAAAAACAAGCTCTAAATTTTAATAAATGTGGATATATTTGCACACACACATACACACAACATTGCATTCATTGACCACATCTTTAGGTGCATGTGGACACCCGCAAATTATGTAAAAACCTTTATAATTTGTACCATTTAAAATTCATAGCTTTTGCATTCATAGAGCACATCTTTACATGCACATGCACACACCTAAAATTTATGCCACAACGTCTATAATCTGTACCATTTAAAATTCATAGTTTTAATCTAACTTCCACCACATATAAACATGTACATACTCAAACCAAATACACTAAATTAAATCCAACTAATTAATATAAATAAGCATGTCAAAAGAAATTCATGTGAACCCAAAATATGTTTTGATAAAGTTAAAAATATCATCAAAAAGAGGAGTTTCATAAAATCTTGAAGACAAGAAGTCTTCATGTAGATCCATGTGGACCTAAAATGTTGAATATGGAAAACTTTCTAATTAAAAAAATGTACTCGAATAAATTCATGTCAAGGCCGTGAACCCTTGTGAAAGCTAAGGGATGGAGATGCCATGGAAGAAGCTAAGTAAGAAGCCTCAGCAAATATGAGCAAGAAGTATTGAGTTCCAAAATGCTTTTACTATGATCCATAAAAGTGATTCTAATAAGGATGATGAAAATGAAGATCAAGTTAATAAAGCTAGGGATTTATTTCAGTTGGTTTGATAGTTTGAAGAGGATTATGGAATTAAGGTTGGTGCCAATATGTTTGAAGGAATCTCAGAAGAAGACAACCAGCCACATAGAAATGCTTTTGGATATGATTCTGATGTATTACAAAAAGATTTATATTAGAAGGAAGGCTCAGGACAATTTGGATCAATGTCATTTTGAGTACATTTCATCCAGTAGCAGCAGTTTAATCATCCAACTCTGCTTTTAATTTCCAACAAGCAAAAACATTTGAAACAATCTCCCTCTCACACCTTCGCACTTTAAATGCGAACACTCTCTTTCCCCCATTCAAAAAGAGAGGCCTTCGCAAAAAGTAAGTTTCAAAGGGGCCTCAGATTGACTGTTTTGTGGGGAAAGACTCCTTCCGTGATTTTGTGGACCTAAACACAACCGAAATAATGAATACTTTATTGTGACTAGTAAAATTCTAGGGACGTTCAAAGTTGAAGGCCTCTTCAGGTTAATTATTGCTAACATAACCAATAAAGGACATATACATAGTGGCTATTTTCCACTAAATTATTAACTCCCCTAAAATTAAGACCCACTAAAGCAAAAAGCAAAACCACTAAGGACAAAATTTGAACTTATGATGCATCAAGAACAACTGACCCTTTAGTGCCCATAAACATTAAGTGCAAGCCAACTAAAAAACTACAGAACAGGATTATGCCACTCCATATGCTCTCAAACCATTGAGATGGCTTAGGGTTCCTTACATTAAAAATTCATCATATATAGATGTCAAAGTCCTTAGTGAGTGATGATGAACTAGAGAACGAGTGATGTGAAAGCTTGATCTCAGCCAATAAAGGTGGACTTAAACATAATTGCCAGAATTTGTGCATTTAGAACCTCTTTGAAGGCAATTCTGATTTGACAACATACTAGATATAATATTTGTGGTATACTTGTTTTTTTTTTAGTAGAAATGTATTTTTTATGGTAGCTAGACAGAAGGCAACAATCTCTATCAAAAGAGTACACTTATTATAGTACAAGTCATTTAAGATTATATTTTCAACAACGTTAAATAATGGCAGTCTTCTTAAAATGCATTTGGCATCTTACCCCATATGGGAGGGCAATAAAATTAATTTCATGCAAAGGTCTAAAAAACATATGATAGGAAATTGTAAAATGAGCTCGCGTAAAAAAATAATATTATTGAAGATATAACAGAGACAAATTTGATTCGACTGTCTCCTTTCAAAAGAGGTCAATTCGAACAACTTGTGAGAACAAGTTTCTTTATCAATACTTCAAGGCTGGTAGTGGACTCAAAAGAACAAATTCCATTGAAACAGTGATCATGCTGCATTGTGTAATCAATTCTCATAAACCTGGCATGCTGCTAAATTCTAAATAGTGTATATTTATTTATAATTTGACCAAACATGACAAAGTCTTAGGTTCTTTGTATGTTAAAATGATGGATTATAACTAGTATAGGAACATTGAACGGGCAGCATTATCGAGAAGCATGTTTGCCATATGCCACTATATTTTGTGGCTCACATTCAGGTAAGAATAGTCGAACAAGCAAAGCCGAGCCACAACTCCCTGAAATTGCTCCACACAAGCTCCACCTAAGTGCCCTAGGGATTGTTATTCGTGGACCTGTATAAGCATGATCGGCAGAATATGAAGTAAGAAAAATAAAGAAAAACCTCTAATGACATTCTTGAACATCTAGCTAGTTAATTCCACAAGTCCAAGTTCCTTAGATAATAGTGTCACTAATTAACCATTCTTGTCAGTGACACTCTTTGGATGTGTCTTTGTGAAATACAACTGCAAATATAATTGGAATGAGTTCTCAAACAAATACTCAGTAAATTCAATAAATAAAAGTTTGATTAAAAAAAACATTTCATCAAACTGTTCAGGTTCAAAAAAAGGGTTGCCAAATTGTGTTTTATTATTACAAGTAGATAAACAAGAAGCCATGCTTGACAGAATACCATAGAAATCATGATTCAAGATTCAAGAAACATTTCTAACTACTAGAGATTGACCATACCACAAAAAAATTATATTAAGTTCAACATCCTTAGGTATATTTGCTTGGAACGGATTCTATATGCCGGCTTTTTTTCTAAATTTAATTTTCTCAAACATATTTCACATTTTTTTTAACATCTCACATTTAGTTTTTTACGAACATGGCTACTATGCATAGATCTATAAGCATGTTGGCCTGTTTGTGAGCTTGCACCACAAAATGTTCTTTAGAAGAGAACACTTTAATCAGCAAGAGAATGCTAAAGATGACACTTAGAAGGGTAGTTCATTTATGCCAATAACAATGTAAAAGAACAGAAGAGACCCCAATGTTAGTGAGAGGTTGGCGAGGGAAAGCCTAAAATTATCAATGAGTGTACCTCATTTATGGCAAAATAAAGTTCTACGATCTGCAGAATGCCAATGTCAGTCCAAGTCCACAAAGCCAACTACCAAATCTTAAGCAAAATTAAGAAGGGAAACATATTTTCTGCCAGCCAGTTCTAGTTATGATTAGGCAACCTGAAGTGAAATGGTTGAACACACAATGCACACCAGCACTCTATAAAATGGTGCCAAACACTTTGTCTGGTTAAGGCATGATATTCCTAGATAGGACCCAAAATAAGAATAAAAGGAAAACTCCAGATAACTTACTAATTTAAGCACATTTTACCATGTCTGCTTTAAAAAATGACATAAATTACAAAGCTAGTTAACAAAGCAGGTATAAAGCTTTCCCATAAAGAGGGCAGGCCTTCTTAATCAGCTCCAATATATAAACAAGAAGCAGAACCAGCCGCTCAAACTGCAGAATGTGTTAGTGCATATTTGCACATTATTGTAAATCGGCGTTGTTGGGCTCCCTGGCCACCAAGGTTTGGGCATTATTTGCATCAGACACCAACATGTGGTGTTCCTTGGATGATTGTATTGAAGACCCAATTAGGTAAAATTTTGAGGTGTCTTGGGATCCGGGTTTATATTGGGCCTACCTTGATATTGAAACATTGTCCTTGACCTACCTTAGTAGCAAAGAGGTCGGCCTAAGATACAGCCATAAGGTAACGATGCTTCACATGTGCATATATACAAGTTGGAGTTGTTATATATACTTCACATGCTCCCTCTCTCCCTCCGCTTTCCCTTTCCCCTCCCTGTCTCCCTCTCCCTCATTCTCATTTTGCTTATTACATTGCTTATGGAATTAATTTTCTCTCGCATCTTTATTGCGTTGTCTTCAAAGGAGGTAAGTAGATCTTGAGGAAAAAAGTCACCTGTTTTGTCATGGTATCATAGGCTAGGGGGTAACACCCCAAGGCTTTGGAAGGTGAATGTGAGGATTCATCGTCTGAGAAACTGCAACATGAGCTGCAATCTATGGCAATCAAATAGAAGACTTTCATAAGTTTGTAACTATTTTTTTGAGTCTGATAGGTGTTTGACTTCAGACATAACAAAAAAAAATTCTCACACACAAGCTAATTTATGTACAAAGAAATGACCAAGACAACAACATGAAATACCATAGTGTACCCTAGAATGAACCCAAAATGCCATAGCTCCACCAACGCTGAAGATGCCAGCTGTCTGTCGCATCATAGTTGAGCAGGGCTTTGCATCTGATCTCATTACCTCCCCGTTAGACCATCCAAAAAAATGCCTCAGAGCCATCTTCTTTCTTTCTGATACTTCGTTATAGCCTGTTTTATTCACAAGCAATTTCCGTGTATATAAAAACTTAATATAAAAATACATTAAGAAAAGAAGAAAAGGCCCAAAAATATATTACTTAGGTCCAAAAGAAGTATAAGCTTTGCAGCAACATTTAGAAATAATTTCTCCATATAATTCAGTAAAATTCCTTCAATGTGTTGAAAATAAACGTGACTCATGATTATGCCAAACAATTCAGGTGAATTTTAAATTAGCACCCAAAGAACATGCTTTATTACTTTGCTGGATATCAAAATTTCATTAGACATGAAAATGAAGCCCTGTAGAATAAAAAGGTGTGATAGAGAAGGCACACAGCCTGTACTTAAATGATATTGTATCTCAACTTAGACAAACATTTATCATTTCGTACCATGGGAGACAATAATTATAAAATTAAAATCCATTGTGAAAGCTACATAAAATAGAATTCAGTTAAAGACACCAAATATAAAAATGCCAACTATCTTTTATAAGTGATATCAATTCATGGTATCCAAACTTGCGAATAACCCGTTGACAACTGAAGCCCACAACTTGCTAGGCCAAAAGCTACCTCCATTATTACCATATAACAATCATAGATGTCTAGTTTAAACTTATGCAGTGATAAAACCCAATGCTCTTAATTTGGATTCGTTGCCTAGGTATGAAAAGCCTCTCCTAGATTTAATTGCAAACTATGCAAGCTCAAGTTAAATTGGTTTATCACAAGATTAATCACCCTAAGTCATCACACACATATATATACGCAACTTAGAAAACAAGTCTAAATTAAAGGACTAGGCATTGGGTTAGGTCTTGGCTGAACTCAATTTTATTCTTGTCAACTTGGTTGCAACTGAATTCAGGATAAAATTGGAAATTAATTTGATTCAAAGCTTATGCTTTATTATGTGTAGATAAACTGCGAAGCTGCTGGAAAAATATATCAAGCTCATTGGTAATGTTTTTTTAAATTAGTAAATACTAAAAATGCATGATACGTATCAGGTTTAACCTGTCAATAGGTCCATTTTCCTTAGGATCATTCTAAAACGATGGGTCCAGTTCACCAGTCAACTGGCACATGTTATCAAGCTAAACCATGCAAAAATAGTCTGAGGTGCATGATATAAAGCACCATTTAAATCCTATAAATCTTCCATTGAACCTGTCAACAATCATTTAATATACTCCATACTAAACCTTCCCGTCATTATAAATTCCATCATACATGTCCAAGTAGGAGTTATCACTGCATTAGAGGAAAATTATATTAAAACAAAAATCAAAGAGAAGAATAACCAATTCCTCACAGGATATGGGAGGATATGATTCCTACGAATTGTAACCACACAATCAACTTGTACCTGCCTCGACATGAGTTGAAAAAAAATCTTCCTGGAACAGATTGAATCATTAGTTCTTCTAGGATTATCAATGATTTATTTTCCAGTAGCAAGTGATGCTGGATCCTGTTGTTGTCTTCTGTTATGTGTGTTTATGAAGAAATTCGAGATGACCAAAAAGCTTAAGCTTTTATTATGGTCATAGTCTCTTGGTTTCTGCTATAATAATATGCCTGTCATTGTGACCTAAGATGGATTTCAATAGGAATTATGTATACTCTGTTTCTGGAATATAAAGAATGCAAACTTTTAGAGGGAATAATTTGAACACTAATTCTCCTAGGATATGTCCAAACATATCTGATTCCGCAATCAGAAATTTTCTGGAGAAGAATTTCATGGATAATATTCCTTTGTTTAATAATAAATTCAATGATCAGACTTTCATTGATTTGGCCATGGCACCCATATATAGCCCTGTACATGTTGGAAAGGCTTGTCAGCTCCTTGTATCTACTGCAGCCCCTGCCCACTTGGGATTTCGATGCATGTGGGATAGACCTTGGTGAAAACGACTCTTGTAAACATGTTTGACATCTTGAGCTATCATCCATTAATGATTCGGCTTGTAATTGGAATCTAGTGTTTCTGTGTTGTTATATGTAAGAGACAGCTGCAAGGTTGGAATGGAGGAGTGTACTTATCAGTTGGAGAGCAATATGAGGTTCAATTTTTCCAAAGAGGCAATACATACTTATATAGTGGGTGTCACTCACTTTTTGAATCCAACCCCCACATTCATTCATGGATGAGAATGAGCATTGGTGCATTGTGTAAAATTTAAAATATTGTTGTTATTTTTTGGATGGAAAATACATGTAGCTGCCCAGGAGAGAAGGTAAGCAACAATTGAGAAGAAAATCTTCTTGCCAGGTATGCAAAGGTGAGAGCACTGGCCTTTTACCATTTGCAAGGACAAGGGGATTCACTTGGTGTAAATTTTCTCCGCATCCAAGTCTTCAACTCTGGTATCCTAACAAGTGTGGGTTGGTGTTTGATGATTGATCCATAAACCTCAACAAACCCAAAATCAAAATAAAAGGAAAAGTAAGGAAAGGTCCTTTCAAGGTCCATGATGCATTGCACCCAGCCACTACTGGGTAGCATGAGACCATCCCCCGCACCTGACTCTACTTAGACAATAGGACTCACATATCCTACCCCCTCCAGATTCCAACATGTACTTCCCCCACTGAAGCACAAGATCTTCGCCATCAGGTTCATCAGTTATAGAATAAGACAATGATTGAATGGTCTTCAAGGCTTGCATTATTAGGCTTGAGATCAAGAGAGGCAAGATGTTTCTCATCACAAAAACCCCTGTAACGGTTTCAAATTGTAAGGCAAACTGGAGAGGAAGGATAGGAAGGAAATTTTAATCTCCCACGAGAAAGATAAAGATAGCATCCTTTGAACACAGTGAAGCAAAGATTAATCAAATGCATTGCATCTTTCTCTTAACCCTCAAAGAATTATGCCGTATACTTCCTGCCACCAAAACCACTAATGCTACTACCGAATCCCTTGAAAATAAGTTTAAAATGTCCTTTCCATCCTTCTATTATACGGAGCATACACTGATTAAGAAAACGGATCTGACTAATATCTTGGTAATTAAAACCATGAAAGCATTCCAGTTATTATAATTAGGTGAATCTTTTCAGGTCTCATATATATTTTCTCAGCTAAAATTGTGTAGTTAGATATATGTAGTTGTGAAGAAAACACGCCTTTTACAGTTGAAGCTGATACTGTGAAGTCGAAGCTCTTTCTATGATATGATACTATTTCTTCCTCCTCGCATCTTTTTGTCAGTACAAATATTTAACCTAACAGATATATTCAAACCTAACCACACACATAAACAAGGGCCATGGTAAGGTTTAGTACTTGCCTATTTGGTCAGATGAAGCTACAAAATTTTATAGTTAATAATAGAGTTTCTACCATATGGCTGACAAGTTGCAAATGAACCTAAAACCAATCGATTCCATCGTGCATAGTATCTAAGGTAATATAGACATATCAAAAGGTATGTTAGAAAATAACTTTCTAAATTATACCTGCAAACACAACCCAATTTAATTGTTCAATGACTAGTTCCTAACTACGTAAAATATTATTTTTATTGGAAATGTATCAGCATATCTATAAATCAAAAAAATATAAAGTACAAGATGGTTTACAATACAAAGGTGGTCGGTTGGTATTCACAGCCCAAAACAAACGGACAGTTGACAAAAAATTATAGTTGAAAACCAAAGGTCCTAAAACAACTATTAAACATATGTCGAAACATAAATCAGTAAGTATGAACTATCATGCACATGTAGTGGCCCTCGAAGGAGGAGGTGACGAATTGTAATGTCCTTAAATGAACATTTTAAATAATTCTGGATTTACTAGAATCCCTTACAAAAAACTTTTACGACAGCTGAAAATCAGATGGCTTTATTTTATTGATAAAACACTAACCAGTAGTATAACACTTACTTTATCCAAGAAGAAGATACGACATAGCTTTGAAACAAGTTACAACAGTCCCCAATTGGTACAGCAGGCTGGATCAGCAAGGTACAATAGTCTCTGATCTTGCTGTACAACAACAACAATAGTAAATACTGTCCCAACAGCCCTGTTAGGTACAACAATTGATATGTGGAGGGCGCCAATAGCTTAGGAGCAGGTACATCAGGTGTACATCAGGCTGTATGGACAGGAACAACAGTAACAAAGTCCCTAAAAACAGCAATAACCCTTCTTCAATCCCCAACGCAGCAGTCTAGAAATTATTTCAGATCCTCAACAGGGTCACACACACTGAAACTAGAATTTTGGACCTGATTTGAAGCACAATAATGATTCCAACATGGAATCACCTATTATGGACAAGAGGGTTTTCGTCCGCAAATCCAACCTTGAAAACCAAGAGGGTTTTCATCCTCCAAGATCTCCAAATCCACCGGAGAGTGTTTTCGTCCTCGAAGGAAAAGGACGAACACAAGACTCAATCACTTGAGAAATCATGATAATAAAAATTGAATGCTTTCCAAATGAACCCAATCACCCTTTATAAATTCCTTTTCATCTTTTTCCTTTTAAAACCCCAAAAAGCAACTTTCCCTCCTCTAATTCTATTTTTGAGTTATTTTATGAAAAATAACCTTTTTAATAATGAAATATAAGTTGTCTTTTTAAAAATATAACATAAAGTTATGTTTAGGCCAACTTAATAAAAATTACTTTTTGACCCCCTTAATGAATGTTACTATTTGCCCCCTTTCATAATAATAATGCATGTTTTTTTTTCCATGTTATGAAATAAAATGACTTAGGACAACTTAAACATATTATTATCAATTTATTTCCCTAACTCTACCCCTTGGCCTACGAGAAATAAAAATAGACTTCGGGTCCACTTTCGTTTAATTATTCTAAGAAAGGGGACATGACAGTCCGTCTTTCCTGAAATTGCTTGTCCTCAAGCAATATAACTTTGGGAGTATCTGACTCTTCACCCAATCTGATCATCTCTATGATACCTAGATCCCAACTCATCCTTGGGCATTTGCCAACTTGTTTAAAACGAGCAAATTTGCCGCTGTTAATGACTGAAATCATAAAAACCAGCAATATAAAGATGATACAATAGCTACAAAAATGACAAACCCCTGCAACATTTAGCAATGTGAACAATGTAGAAGTGGTGGGCAGCCATGCAAGGGCTGAAAACTTCCCATTAATAGTTCCAAACTGAAAAGTACTCCTTCCCATGTTTGGACATCCCTACAAATCCACTTGTATGGTTGTCAATGGCGTAATGTGGTGGCTGGTAATGATAAAGATATCAACATTAAAGTTGAAAATCGGACTCATCACTGCCATGAGTGTGTTCCTTCTGACATTTGATAGAAAGATATTATCACCATCTGCTTCTCTCATATCTCATTGATGACCCTTTGCACAAATAATCACATTTGGAGTTACTCCACAATGTTTATGTTGTGTTACTCTAATATTCATATGAACTTCTCCTTTCAATGCCTTAGAGACATTTGCATCAACTCTGCTATATTGAAAATTCAAATATTTGGCATTAACCAAAAAAACCTCTTTAAATTCTTGCAAAACAACTGATTGTTCTGGCATACCTTTTTGTGGTTCCCACACATGGACCAAACCTTGTTGATACTGAATGCTTTGTTGTTGCAACTACTGATATGTGGCTTAGATATTTGACCCTTTTGTGACTTGTTAATTGTTATGAACTTTAAATTTCTGTCAAATAGTTCATGCCTCTTTGCCTAGGAGCATAATGGAGTTTTATTGATCTAGAGAGGTGTTTTGTGAATACCTCTAGAAACTACTAGAACATCTTTTTATAATTTTGCGATATTTGTTCCTCCTTGACTTCATTAAGCCAAACTTTTTGCCAACAATCAATTTTAGAAGTCAACGAAATATCTTTTTTTGATAAAATATCCTTACCTTCAACTTGCATGGTGGATTCCTTTGTCTTTTGTCTTTCTCAACTTTCTTATGTATTCATACAAACCTCTTTTGTTTGGATATCTCACTTCTAGTAACTCCAAGTGCTCATCACAGGAAACTTGGGATTTAAGAGTATCAAGTATACCTTGATACTGGTCAAGGATTTGGGTGGCCTCAAATTTGTATCTTTCGTTCTCCTTTAGTATTTTAATCAACACCTCTTGAATAGGATCTATATTTTCTTCTCTTTGTAAGAACTTTCCTTGAAGAAACACGGGTCGATTAATTACTGAAGGACTCCTTTGAGTACCTTGTTCTGATTTATATTTTGCGAGGCTTGCATTAGCTCTACCATGGATTCTTCCACTATCCTTTGGATGGTCCTTATCAAATATCTCTGACTTTGATTGATGGCTTCATGCAAAAAATTCATTTCTTTTGTAGTTAATTTGAATTATCCCATGATGTCCCCATCTGATTCACAAGCTGGGAAGATCTAAGCTTTAATACCACTGTAATGTCCCTAAACGGACATTTTAATTAATTTCGGAATCCCTTTAAAAAAAAATTTACAACAGAAAATAGAATTCTGATTTTTTTATTAAAAAACCCTTACAGCTGAAAATTAGATGATTTTATTTTATTGATAAAATACTAAACAATAGCATAACACTTACAATATCCAAAAAGAAGATACGGTACAACTTTGAAACAAGTTACAACAAATCCCAATTGATACAGCAGGCTGGATCAGCAAGGTACAGCAACCTCTAATCTTGTCGTACAACAGCAACAACAATAGTAAATACTGTCCCAGCAACCCTATTAGGTACAACAATTGATATGTGGATGGCATCTATAGCTTAGGAGTAGTTACAACATGTGTACAAGAAGTTGTATGGATAAATACAATAGCAACAAAGTTTCCAAAAATAGCAATAACCCTTCCTCAATCCCCAATGCAGCAGTCTGGAAATTATTTCAAGCCCTCAACAGGGTCATACACTTTGAAACTGGAATTTTGATCCTAATTTGAAGCACAATAATGATTCCTACATGGAATCACCTCTTATGGACAAGAGGGTTTTCGTCTTCAAATCCAACCTTAGAAACCAAGAGGGTTGTCATCCTCCAAGATCTCCAAATCCACCGGAGGGTTTTCGTCCTCAAAAGAAAAGGATGAACACAAGGCTCCATCACTTGAAAAATAATGATAATGAAAATTGAATGCTTTCCAAGTGAGCCCAATCACCCTTTATAAATTCCATTTCATCTTTTTATAATAATGATAATGAAAATTGAATGCTTTCCAAATGAGTCAAATCACCCTTTATAAATTCCCTTTCATCTTTTTCCCTCCAAAACCCCCAAAAGCAACTTTCCCTCCAACAACTCCCAAAGCAACTTTCCCTCATTTCATTCTATTTTTGAGTTGCTTTATGAAAAATAACCTTTTTAATAATGAAATATAAGTTCCCTTTTTAAAAATATAACATAAAGTTATTTTTAGGCCAACTTAATAAAAATTGTTTTTTGACCCCGATTAATGAATGTACTATTTGGTCCCCTCATAATAATAATGCATGTGTTATTTTTCTATGTTATGAAATAACATGACTTTGGACAACTTAAACATATTATTATTAATTTATTTCTCTAACTCTACCCCTTAGCCTACAGGTGATAAAAATCGACTTTGGGCCCACTCCCGTTTAATTATTCTGAAAAAGACATGACATGGATCATTCTTGGGAGGCAAAGCAGACCAAGCAGAGGATTCTACCAACAACAAATCCGACACCACTCAACCATCTTGAGCATTATATTGCACAACCAAAAGCACAAACACTCCCCACGGGGATTTCACTAAGTAAATATATTTCATATCACGTTTGTTCATAGGATATTAAATAATACCCCTTTTAATATTTCTACCTTGTAATCTATTATTAATAACACCCCCTCCCAATACACGTCTAATTATAAAATACCCCTTATATTACCAAATATCTAGATTCTAGAGTACCCATTTTTCATGTGACATATTTTATACCTCTCCTTATTTCTAAGTATTTTACGTTGGACTCAATCTTTGACAATTTTCAGAACATTTAATCATGTTGACACTTAAAACTTTGTTAAAACCCATCATGAACTCAAAAATGTGTGATCACCTTATTGAAACCTTTCACATATGCAATCATTCATTTGTTAAAATTAACACTATTTGATATAGGATAACTAAGTTGCATAACTCAATTATAAAGATATATCATTATGATGAATAGTTCTAAAGTGTTGTTCCATGCATTGCCTTCAAATACTATTAAAAAATAAAATCATAAATGGTCATCTCCAATAGATTATCATTGATTCATTTAGACTATTTGACTGATTCATGTCTTCCTAGGTTTGTCATTCGGATTTTTTTTTTAATATTCTCATGTATTACCTACAGATGCTTTTAGAACTCGAAATCTAATATGTGTATTATGATTTACCAAAAATATTTCATCTTGGACATACATTAGAGGCATGAGCCTGGGGATTTACAAGTAGGAATTTGGAAATATTTTATATCGACCATCTCTAGTAACAAGAGGAATTCTTTTTCTTTGAATAAGGTTATCAGCCCTTACAATTATACTTCTGCATGTGATTTCACACTGAACAACTTCGACAATTTGGTTGATACCTACGTTTCTTGTCCGGAAACATTTCCGCTTGGAGAACACCAAGGAAATGCCAGGTAAAGTCCAAACGTTGCCATGGCGTTTCTGAGCATTTCCAAGGGGAATTCGGCAAAAAAAACAATCAAGTCAACTGATTTTGTCTTTTAAATGTAAAACTAGCCTGAACCAAACTATATATATGTGTATATGTATATGTATGTGTGTGTGTGTGTGTGTGTGTGTGTGTGTAATAAACATTCAAGTATAAATTTACATTTAGCTACAGACATCTAGTTTCTTATACTTTTAAGTTATATTTTATATATATACTACATTACCGATTCGTCGTTTTAGCTGGTGTTGGGAGGTCGGGAGCGTTTTGGGCATGGGAGCGGGTTCGATTCATGATCCCAACGCCCAAGGTTCTTCCCTAGTCACCTGGGTTCGTTTGAGTTCTTCTGCCAGAAGAACCCAGGCAAACCCAAGTGCCCAGGGAAGAACCCTAGGCGTTGGGATCATGAATCCATAGGTTTTTCACTTAAAGTCAACGCCGGCATTTTATATATTTTTTATTAATTTCCAAAAAAACAATGACATTAAATATTAAAAAATACAATTCCAAACCCTAAAAGGCAAGTAAAAACAAAAGCAAAAGCTAAAACAATAAAAATGATGAGTATTTAGTTTTTCTATTTTATGATTATTTTCATATTTTGTTTTTGATATCAATATGCATACCATATGGTTAATGACAATGTCACTAATTTCCTATGTATTAGGCTAGAATTTCTATTAAAAATACAATTCCAAACCCTAAAAGGCAAGTAAAAACAAAAGCAAAAGCTAAAACAATACAAATGATGAGTATTTAGTTTTTCTATTTTATGATTATTTTCATATTTTGTTTTTGATATCAATATGCATACTATATGGTTAATGACAATATCACTAATTTCCTATGTATTAGGCTAGAATTTCTATTGTTATGGTGTTGTGCAATGGGCATTTTACTCAACCCAAAATTGCACAAGTTCTGGGTACTGCAGCCACTCCAGAAAAAAAAATGATTTATCAACTTCAGGGATTCACTTTGAACATTTGGATGTCATCCCAATTAATTAGAAGGCACCATCGTAGTTTACTAGTTGGGTATAGGACCAAATTGAATACAATTGTGAGTCAATATTGGTTTAGGAGACACTTTGTTTACTAAAAGTGTTGTCAATGTAGCAATGAGCATAGGGAAGCAAGTATATAGGTTGTAATGTTAGTGACATCCTTTATAACACTAAGGCAATGGTCCCATGGAGAGGAGTACTATATTCTTCTCAGTTGTTGCTTCTCCTTGCAATAGAAAACTTTTCCGGAAAAAAAAAATGTTTTTAATGTGTTCTTGATTACAAGTTTGTTGACTTTACCCTATGATGTGATATTTCTCTAGTGGTGGGTCCTCAATAACTCATCAAGAATGAGATATTGAGGACAAGATACATTAATTAAGATAAATTATTAGTTTTTGTGAGTAAACGGCAAAAGATCATATATTTAGACAAAAGTGTCTTACAATCATTGTGCAATAATCTGTGGTTAACATCAGTCAACCGAATTTACAAATAGAAATACAGTTTAAAATTTAACTTCTGTGTTTGATGTTGATCCCTTGGCCATGAACTCTGATAGGGTAGGGTCTGAAGTTCCAATTTCTGGAAGGTATTCTTTCCATTTATCCAAAAGCTCCTTGTTAGCATCCCTCGATTATCTTTTGTAGGGTCACAATCAAAGCAGACATTCACCACCCACTAAACATTTGTGCTTCTTTAACTCTTCTCGGCTGTTGGTACTCCTTGCAGCATAAAACTTTTTAGGAAAAAATGTTTGTCATACCCTCTTGATTTCAAGTTTGTTGACTTTACCCTCTGATGTGGCATTTCTCTGGTTGTGGTCCTTGTGGATTATGTTGTCCTCAATAACTCAACAGGATTGAGTTATTGAGGACGGGATATGTTGATTAGCATAAATAGTTAGTTTTTGTGAGCAGATGGTAAAAAATCATATCTTTGGGTAAAAGTGCCTTACAATCATTGTGAGATAACCCCTAGTTAACAACATCAGTCAACTATATTTATAAAGAAAAATAAAATTTTAAAGCCAACTTCTATGTTTTATGTCAACCCCTTAACCATGAGCTCTGATAGGGTTGGGCCTGAAGAGCCATCCTTGGAAGGTGTTCTTTCCATTTATCCAGGGTGTTGAAGCTCCTTGTGAGCCTCTCTCGATTATCTTCTATAGGGAAACAATCAAAGCAGACATTCACCAACCATTATATATTTGTGCTTCTTTAATTTATATCTTTCATGTATATCAGGAGGGATAGAAATAAAGTTGCAGATTACCTTGCAAAGTGTTTTCCAGGCCTGGGGTTAATGTATAAATTGTGAAAGAAACCACAACAAATGGGATTTTACCATTCATCATTAATCATGATGCTAAACTCAATTATAGATCATTAGGGCAGGAATATGTCCTTTGCATGTTAGGTGAGGATAATTTCAAAAGAGGAGACTTATTCATGAAAATTTTGAGGGCTAAAGGATAGTTAACTCTGGATTTCATCAAAAGTAAATGAATTTTGCATCCAAAGTCATGATAATTGTATAACAACAAACCTTCCCCTAGTGGTCTTCAGAAGATGCTTCAAATTTTTCCCATGTTCTGAAATCTTCTACAGTTTAAAGATGGGAGTTCGTCGAGGGATTGTAGGCAGTATCTAGAAGAGGCTTGCAAGAGATGTATGCAAAAGAAGTTGTTTCTTGTCTGTGCCATCTCAGAATTTGTTTCTTGTCTGTGCTATCTCAGAAGTTATTTAGCTATTTTACTCTTAAGACTTTGTCTGGCAAGACTGTTTTAATCCTGCAACTATATTTTTAATCTTTCTGCAATTAAGAGCTAACCAATTGAATCCCCTTATCAGTATTCCTGCTACTCGTGGCTTTTTTGGTCAACTGAATTGAATTTCAATGTATTTACTAATTCAATTTTTGAGTTTGTTGCATACTGCCGGCAATGGAATGTTTTCTCTGAACTCCATGGAAGGACCAGCAAATCTGGATGAGACCCATTTGAGCTGTCTGATGCGGAAATCAGAAAATTAGAGGGTAATTATGAGAGGAGATTCTAAAAAACTCCTAGAAAGACTATTAATATTATAATGGCGCCTAGTCATTTGGCTGTATTTCTGAGGCCCAAGTCCTTGGGTTTTTGTTGAAACTAAATCTGCCATCTGTTGGTAAACGGAAAAACTACTGATTTTCCTGTGATTAAAAATCCCTCATGAAGTCAGTCTCTAGTAGGTATTTATAGGACAGGGGAAAGCATGTTAATGTGAAAGGCGCTGGTAGCATAAATTGGACCCCAAACCAATATGCTGAACCCCTGGAAAGGAATTCAGAGATTTAAAAAAAAACAATTAAGGATTAGCAGAGTATCTATATGCCATAAAGAATCAAAGTATCATATTGTTGCCAGATGTGTCTGTAAAACACAAATACAAACTAATAATAACAGCAAAATAGAAGTGACCGTAAGTTTGAAACATCATCTGAATCATGGGCAAATAAAAAGAACATAAATATTATAATCCGTAAAATCTAATTTATACCTGTTGAATGGGATGAACTTGAGTGATGAAAGCATTGGGGGTTCCAAAACAGAGATTTAGATTCAAATCCCACAACACGTTAAATTATTGAAATAAGCAGACTATCACATCCAATTCACTAGGTTTGAATAAACTACCATAGCCAACTTGCTTGGTATGGCATACCCCAATGGCCAAGTGTCTCAAAGTAAATCTTACATTTCTAACATAAGAATCAGTAGGTAATACGATGTCAAACCACTCATAAAATGCAAACGAGAATTTGATGAGTATGAAGACAACCAAGATGTCCATGAGAAAAATATGCACAGTCAATATTCAGACAGAATGCAGTAACTTTCCTGCAATACTTACATCCAACAAAATTCTTCTTTAGCAGTTCGAAAGATATTCATTGGAAATGTCTTGACATTCACCTGAAACAATGGGGCTGATAGGAAGGAAAGCAGAGCATGTTGATTGTCAAAACCCAATTAGATCTCATGTTTGCATTCTTTTTTGTGATTTCAGAATGACTTCATAATTCTCAATACATGAATGATGAATTTTACAATTGTGAAACCACGTGCAAGATATTTGGATTACAGTTAATTGTAACATTTGCTACAGGTGCAAATATTATTGAAGTGACAGAAGGAGGGTAGACATGACAATGAATCATGAACTTCTCAGAGTAAATAAAGAATCATAGGACTGTAGCCATTGTAACTGCACAAATGGTTTCCATCGTTAAATTACATAAGCAGCTATGTTAAAAATTACTGAAGTGGCAGAAAACAGGGGGCAGACTAGGCATTGAGTCACAAGCATTGGAAATTTATTATTCTATGTATAATGATTTACTTTTTTGTTAGGTGAGATCATTGATATCTTTGTCAACTTGGTCTAACTTCATTGCCCGATTCATCAGTAACTGGCTCACCTTAGGTCACAAAGGTAGTTTAATTATTAAAATATCAATGAAACCCATACCTTTCCAAATGCTACTGAATAAATTTATAAGCGATGAAGCATCTGTCTATGAAGTGCAGGCATAATATTAATCAAATTTGGAATCCCTTTAGAAAATGTATAGGAAGTCTGAAATTTGTAGTTAACAAGCTGGCATTGAAGGAGGAAATGGAGGCCTCAACTCTCCAGTATTAATCTTTTCACACAGCAGGTTTTTCCACTCATTGTCCTATTTACATCAAAATAATCTACTAGAGTACATATAAAAATGGGAGTGCCAATGTCACTCTAATTGCTCTTGTCAATGATCTAGGAGTTATATTGTTTGTGCATTTACTCTGATAATTGCTCTCTCAGCGAAATTGGACCAAAAAATTGTAGATTCCTTGAATGATAATCACCTTATTTTGCTGCAAGAGAAATTGTTAAGTCCCAAGACAAATGCAAGTGAAGAAAGATCACTAGCTAAATCATGCTTGCTATCCTTCCTCTTTCAGAAGACAAATCAAAAAATGTGTTGAGAACAGATCTATTTGGCTAGATTGTTAATGCCCTTAGTTGCTGCTACTGTTAAAATGCATTTTAATGGGTCGTCCGCATTTTTTAATATCTTTTTAGTATTTTTGAAGGTATTTTTTCAAGTTAATTTTTTTAAAACTTTTAAATCAGATAGGGCTACAGATGGTCCACATACCACACCTGTCTATATCCAACACAGCCCATCTATGGTCTTGTATCTGGGTACAGCTGGGTACAATACGACCCATCTATGGTCTTGTATCTGAATACAGCTGGGTACGGTATCCGAGCCATATCTGAGTCGTGTTGTACCCATATCCATATCCAGCACGCAAATATGCACACCTTGGCAGTAGGGGTGTCATATCCTGCAACCCTATTTTTTACAAATATTAATATGGGTGGATAAATAGATGGTATTGTGTCTTAAGCATGCATTTTGATGTCCTGCAATGATATCTTCCTACATTACCGGATACGCCCCTCTTGCTTTGGTACGGGTGCGAAACGTATCCAATATGGATACATCAGGGATTCACCGGGGATATGGGCAAGATATGCCCCTACCCCTGTGGATACACCCGAATACGCCCTTGCCCCTGTGGATACACCCGAATACAACGCGTTTTGGGGGCATTCGTAGACAAACAACTCATGCAGTTGTATTACACACATTTATATGGCACACAATTTGTACTACACGTGGTTTTGTACCGTGGTTTCTAATTTGAGTTGTTCTATAAAATGAACTCATGAGTTAGGAGAAAGATATTGTCATACGGTTGATGGTGATTGGAGGTAGAGAGTGGTTATGCCATTGATGTAACAATGGATTGATTCCTAATATTAATAAAATGCCAAGAGACCTTTGCCCTGTGGTTTTTCCTGGGACACTTCCAAGTTGACCTTGTAAATCTATATGTACTTCTGATTTGTCTATTTTATTGCTTTTCACTGTGATCATATTTCTTTCTGTACTGTTAAATTTTCTAACAATGTGATTTTGACAATGACATAGACCTGTAAAGTGAATGTTAGAATATACACTAGCTAAGACTTACCAAGCAGACCTTTATGTTCCATCAAAAAAGACATTGATTTCTTTCTATCCACATATACCCCAACACATGAAAGTAGGAAGCAACTGACGGTGTAAAAGATATGCTCCAGAGTCAATGGAGTGTTAGGAACATTCAAGAATGAGAGAAGGAAACCCCTTGGCGGGTTACCAGTTTGTGAAGAATAGATTTACAGCCACATTCCATAGAGAGCATGCAAACTGACATTCCCAAAAAACACAATCCTTATTTTCACTTGCCTGCTTGCAGTTAGTATGGTAAAATGGAGTTATGTCCTATTTTGGCTCAATTGTCTGCTATTATGATTTTATTGTGCAAGGCTACTGAAAGAAAAGCCTTTATTTTAGGCCATGTAGGAAGATTCCAAATTTTAATCAAATATTTCAGAAGAACACAAAAATTGATAAGCTAAATTTGCAGTGCATTGACCATTTGTGCTTCTCTCCCATAGTGACGGATCACTTTTCCAGTTGAAATCTGCCAGCCCATATATTATATCATTTGTAAGAATATGAACTGCCTAAAGAAACTTTTATTGACAATGGTTTATGAGATCACAGTTCCACAGGTTATAATCCAATGTAACCAAGTTTAAGATATTCATGTACTCAGATGAGGCATGTATTTTCCAAACTATTTTAAAGTTGTTTTAACTCTAGATAATAAATTCAATGGTCTGTTGCCATTCCATCTATCTTGACAAAACCTTGCTTTATCTCCACAATTGAGTTGGCATATGATTTCATTTTGTAAAAGAAACAATCTTTGGCGAATATGCTTCCAAACAATAGATTAGTAGTTGAAAGCCAACACTGCTTATTAAATGGCTGCACCTTTGCCTTCTGCTGCATTAGAAACCAAATAAAAATCTACTCACAAAATACCGACTCAAGATTAGTGGTTGAAAGACAACACTGCCTATCAAACAACTACACATTTCCCTTCTGTTGCATTGGAAACCAAATGAAAATCTCCACCAAAAATGACATACCGAGGATTAGTGGTTAAAACGCAACATTGAATATCCTTATTGGCCAACTCTTTGAGTTTACCGGAAGGAGGAATACACACACGCATTGAGCATGTTCATATGAAAAGCATTTAGCAGCTAATCCCAAATAGGGCAAACTGGAGGCTATTAAACTGAATTCGATTGGGTTCAATTTTACCATAACTCATCCTGACGTACCAGTGGGATCCAAAACAACATTATTGTGGATACCCAGGCAGTGATATTCATTCAACGGATCTCTTAATGCTTAGTTTTGGTTTCTTATGATAACAAATTATTTATTTCAGGAAACGATGTTTATTTGGAGCTCTTATCCCCTTCAAATTCCAAGACAGAATTTTCATGGTGAAACGGTTGAAGAGGGCAGTTCCAAAACCTGCTGCAGATTGAGATCTTGTTGTCTACCCATGAAAGCATGCTGAATAGTCTGAGGGAGCTCAAACTAAACTGTTGATGGACTGTTGGATACTTTTATTTCCCCAGGCTTCTTATTTTGTCTGGTTTTCTCGTTGATAATGTTGATGTATCTGGTCAGGAAGAAGCTTTGATTTTTCCTGCAGCTTGTGGACTAAATTTCATAATTTGCTTAGAAAGATCAGCAGAAGAATATCTTGGTAATATTTGTAATGCCTCCAAATACGTGTTGTGGGTAGCCACTGGTTCTTTGGACGACATACTTTCATCCTTATAACCAACAAAATCAACTAAAGATCGAATTTCGGAACATAAGATATCAAAAGGATTTGAGGCTTGTAAACATACTAAAATTTCCCTGGTAGGCTTGTTTTTACGTGTGTAGAGTGTAGACCTTACTGCTTTGTCCAGACTCGATCACTAATGGTGATTTTCCTTTATCTAATTGCTGAGAATGTGCATTGTGACTTGATTCCTTTGAAGCAACCTTTGCCTGCATATTTTGGTTGTTGTGAATTTGTATTCTGTCTTCTTACATATCCTTTGATACCAAGGAATGCTATGCCTCTCAAGATCTTGTTAAAACTCGGCCCTTTCATTCACAAGGTTTTATGAGATGATATCACAATACCCTACAGGCTTATGTTCTATGCCTAATAAGATGACTTACTACCATTTGAAATGTGTCTCTTTTAACCCCTGTTTTTCCATGGTTTAACTTGTGTCCTTATGGATTTTGTCTTATGTAGACCATATTTTAGTACCATAATAACTGGCATTGTAATTAGAGACTAATCACATATTATGATCACCAATAGTTGGTTTCCAGATGTCATCAACTGGTCCGTGCAAGTGTGTAATCTCTAGAGATCATCAGGAGGTTCCCAATTTTTTTCAACAGGGATTACCGTCATGGCATTGGGCACTACAACTCTCACTTTAATAATCAACTTATTCTTATGCACTTATTGTTTGTAATTTCATTAATAAAGATACCACTTCACATGTTTCAATAAGTAGACCGTTGTTGTTCCTCGTATTGTCTCATTTTAATTTTAATGTCTCCTTTAGCCTAAATGTTGCCATGATGTTACTTCCGTCCTTAATGGATTTTGTCTTATGTAGACTGTCATTTAGAATCTTTATAACTGGCATTTTAATTAAAGATTAAACACATCTATTCTGATCACTAGTATTTGTCTATAGTTGCCCTCAAATGTTGTTTGCAGTTGTTTAAGCTCTAAAAATTTGAAGGACATACCCTACCTTCACATCACAGAGTTGTAGCTACCAAATCTATTTTTTGAATACTCCACCAGAAAACATTATGGACATCACATGTGCCCAGATAATCTGTTATACAAATGACAAAAGAAAATATGCACAAGAAACAACACTGCAATAGAAATAGGAATGCTTTCACAACGTAACAATGCAATGTATATGGTCTCCACCATACACAGACTTGACACACAAATGGAGATCCCTGAATGTATCAACTTGAGTAGTACATAAAGAAAAGGCAATGGTATGCACAACAGTTGCAACAGTCTGTTTGTAACCATATCATAGTGAGTACTAATATCCAAAATCGGTCTTCTTAAATCATGAAAATATGATTATGAACTCAACATAAATAAATGTGTTACTAAAGTCTAAAACCAACCCCTAACCATATGTGTTTGGAACCCACACGTATAATTTTAATCAGTTCTCCCATTTTCTTACTTTTGAGAGTTCAATCTGGTCAAATCTCATTCCTGGGGGACCATCAAGCCCGGGCAACATCTTACTCTTCATTTCCCACAAATCCGCTTCCAACTCTAGCCCACTAGAGAGATATATTCTTTCAAAGACTTGCTATAAGGTTTATCATTAAACTACTTAAACTCATAGTGGTTAGAAGAAAGAATTTATTCTTGATAATTTTATTACAGCCTGGGAGCACATCAAATAGGCATGTTGGTCTCCCACAATGTTTTAACAACTAAGCCCATAAAGTTGTGACTCAGAGATTGGACATCTAACCTGAATAGCTGTCTTAATCAGTATGAAGATGCATTTAATTTGTCAACCCAGGGACATGAACTTGAAATGGGTCAGCACAATATGTGCACTAGGAACTTCTAGAGTAGCCACATTTATTCTACCGCTGAAAAAGACATAATGCTGAAAATAGACTGCTTGGAAAGAAATAACATAAATGTTGAACATCAACTAATAACTATGCTACGCTGAGGTGCATGACAGAAAATGAAAATCTGGGTGAACAAACAGTAAACTACTATGTCTGCTTTGGCTGTAGGAACAGACACAAAATGAAGTTCTAGTCGCTGCAGGAGCATTCAATGCCAGATTTAACTAACTGCTTAACAGAGAATATTAACTAAACTAAAGGATGGAATGCTCACCAAGTGGGCCCCCTTGGATGAGTATTCCTTAAGACAAATGTAAACTCAGAGATGCGAACTTATAACTTCAATTTATTCATTGGAATTCATGAGAACAATTGAACGACTTAGCTGTATTGCTGAAACTTTAATGATGTAAATACAAACTCCAATCAACCAATCAAAAAAAACCTCCTCAGAAGGAGCATCCAAGTCTTATTTATAGAAAGGAAACTACAAAACCAACTACCTAGCAAGGCGGTCAACTCCAATAGAATAGGACGCCACTTTATGGAAAGCATAGAAAGTGGAGAGGAGGTTATGCATGCGTGGAATCTGGTCAAGCATGGCCACTTCAACGCAGATCTAGCACAACAGTAACTCCTAAATTTGCTCAATAAGTAATTAAGACCAATTACAAGGTGGTTATCTCCCCTCCATTTGATATTTGAACGACCACCTTGTTTGACTTTGATGGCAAGTAACCTACTAACAGAATCTTCCTCGACTTTATACGCTGCTAATTATATCTGCATAACAATATTAGTACGCACAATAATTGCATATCTATAAATCTCTTAGAGTAGCATTCATCACCCACATGCAAAATTAACATCGATAATTCATATAGCATGTCAATGTCATTAAAGATTATAGGAAATAACCTATACCCAATATCTTATGGTTTTGAGGGAATGTCATGAAAAGGTCAAGATCTAAGTACCAAAGTCCATGATAACTACAGAAGATAGATAATAAAGTCTAACAAAATTGAGTCATAAACTAGACTCATCACTCTCCCCAACCTAAGACTTTTTTGCTCCTCCAGCAGAGGAAGGGTGGTTCTTCTATTTGGTTAATGCCCTGAAATTAGCAACTGCAAGCTGTCCTATATCAAATTCTGCAGTGTATGAGTTAGGATCCCAATAGAACCCAAAACCATCTTTGCCTCTCTCCAGCATGATCATACTAATAGTACCTGTAATTTGGCACAAGCCACAATAAGATAGGTGGTTGGAAAATTAAAGGAACCCGGAATTGCCCCTTTGTCCTCCCAATCTGTATATATCTATCCACTCTTTTCCATGCTGCAGCATAGTTTTGCAGAGAGTGAGGCTCTGCTTGTTTTAGTTCATCAGACAAACTGTTCCACCTTTGTGCCAAATGTCCCTTTACATATTCTCCTATAGTGTTTGCAACCTTTTCATATTCTCTGTAAGTCGTTTCTCTCTCCAGCAGGATTCTATTGCCATAGCTTGGTCTGTAAAGCATTCTATGCCAATCTTTGGAAATGCTTCTTGGATTACTAGATTGAGCTCTAATGGGCAGGGGGTGTTAAATTTTGTTTGCTTATAAGCCCCAAACTATTGTCCCCAACTAATCTCATTTTGTATCTAGGACATAAATACCCTTAATTGAACATCCCCAACATACAACAAGGGATTCCACTCATGATCTTGGGACACAGCATAATTATGTAAATAGAATTCACACAACAAATTCTTCATTTCAGGAGGAGAAAACCGATAAACATTGAAAAATTCAAGAGGAGACTCAATGGAAGGATTCAAACCTGAAATAATCCTTGCTATTTTAAAAGAAAGATACTTCTCCTTTAAATACAGAGCACAGACCATTGGAGGATACATGAGGCACTAAGGCTGCCATATTATTCACTCTCTCCTTTAAAGTCGCAATTTATGCGTTCTTATCTTCAAGTTCTTCATCTTTCTTCTGAATTTCATTCTTCAGCCTACGTTTCTCCTCTTTCCATTCTTCTTCTCTCCTCTGCATTTCATTCCACAAATTCATAGCTACCATATATATTGAAAAATCAGGGGGTCTGTGTATTCCTACCAACAATTTTCTTGGCATTGATGGTTGTTCTTCACATAGCACTGACCGCATGGTTCTTGAATGTTCAGCCAATTTGAGCTGCAGGGTTTCTTGTTGTAGGAACCCCTGATTATCTTCATGTCCCTAACTCTCAATTTGTTCAGCGGCAGCAGCAAGGTCTGCCAATGTTACATCTGTTGCCTCCTCAAATATATCCTTTTCTTCATCATTCACATGCTCCATTGGAGCCTCTGTATCTTCTGGTGACGTTCCTTCAGCCCTAGAGCTTCTTTGTGGAGGCACACCAAAGGCAGGCTCAGCAGATCTTGATTTTCTAGGAGGGCTCTCATGTTTTTCTTTGGTTGCAGGAAGAACAGTGTCAGCATTCCGTTTCTTAGAACCTGGCACTGCCTTTCCTCCAGTTTGCTTTTTAGCTTTACCCTTTCTTATTTTTGCCTTTTTCTTCTGTGCCCTAGTTCGAATTAGGTTGCTCAGAAGAACTTCATTATCAAAATCTGAAGAATTCTCTTCGTCTAAATGCTCTGCCTCAAAGGAATTAATCCCAATAGCTTGTTTCGCTGCAGGAGGGTTTGCCCCAGAAGTTGAGGTTCTCGAAGTAGCTTCAACAGAACTCACTCTTCTCCTAGCCCTACGAGGTTGAGGCATAACCGTAGGTTGCAAATGCTTTGGTCTAATTTGATCAATGTTTAAGAATTTTTCCCAAGTCATATCAGACACATTGTGCAGAGAATTTTCAACTAACAATTTGATCAAACAATGGTGGGAAACAGAATTGGCCCTACCTTTTTGGGTTTCAGCTGCCATGATTGAGAGAAGGTGATATAGCATGGTTGGCACATTCATTCTTCTCCCATGCCTCATATGATTCAGGAGTTTGAAATGCACAAAATGAAGATTCAACTGACAACCTTCACAAGTAATGTACCTCACAACATGAATAGCTACTTGCTTCCAAGGCTCAGGCAAAGAGGTTCTCTTGGCTCCCTGTTTGTCTACAATTAGTGGGGGGTCACCATGTTCTATAAATTCGGCCCTAGCTGACCTAGCGTCTCTGGTAACAGGGTAATTCGCGCCGTCGACAAGTAACCCTGTAACTTCTGCAATCCTTTCTTCAGTAGCCAATACCTCTAACCCTTTTACCGTGGCCTAACCTTCTGACAATGTCTGGGCAAATTCCAATGCAACATCTTCATTGAAACCATTCAGCTTCAAGAAATAATCTAACCACCCGCAATTTCTAAACTCGGCCTAACTAGGTGCATCATACAGTAATACATTATGAACCGTGGGTTCATTTCGAATTAATCCACCTCCCATTGTTTTAGCTGTCTGAAAACAAGCACTCTACAAAGTTTTTTTGCTGCAACACTGTTAAATTTTATCTCACCAATGTTGTCTAAATTTTTTCTTATTTGGGGACTCAAGATTATGACAAGAGTAGTACAGGCAGTAAAGAGTAATCAAGGAAGGCTATCACCTCACACTTGCGAGCCATCATCTCACTCAGAATTCAAATCAACTCAATTTTAAACTTTGTTGACATGCTGGCGTAAAGCACATGGACTGACACGTGGACATGGTATTCATACTCCCTCCCCAACTGAAATTTGAGCATGTGCCCTCACATGCAAAATGGTAATGTGTGATTGGACGAAGTAGGGAATAATTATATGCTATGGAGAATATCGACATCAATTTTCAATAATTAAATAAATGTACCAAAAGATAAGATATAACAAATTAATGCGCACATACCTTGATGTGTTGAAGATCAGTTGCAAAAATCATGGAGAAAGTACCGATCATGTTTTAAGAATTTTATTGAGCAATGAATGAAAGTGGAGTGGAAGAAAGTGAGGTGGAATGAAGTGACATCATGGCAACGGAATGGAAGAGAGAATGATGGATATGGATGGGCGGGTGGGTGAATGAATGAAGAAGTGGACCCCCACAAAAGTGGAAGTCTTTATCATGACAAGTGTCGTACCATGATTAGCCAGAAGGAGGGGCACTAGATCCACTGCGTTCGACTGAAGGAAGTTCGAGAGTTGCATGATGATTGAATTGTTGCAAGAATTCTTCCTTTGAAGTTGGCTTGTGATATAACCTGAGGCGATGACCATTGACTAACAGCTTAAATCGAACAGGGTCAATGGTTGTAAGTTGAACAGCACCATTGGAGAAAACTTCAGCAACCTCATATGGTCCTAGCCATCTTGTCTACGACTTCCCTGGATTATCCTAATACTTTGAGTCGTAGAGCAGTGCCCAGTCACCTGGCTGAAATTTCTTGTCTTTGATGAATTTGTCATGCCACTTTATTCTCTAATTCTGCACCACCTCAGTGTGATGCAAGGTTGCTTTCCTCATCTCATCCAAAGCATTGAGTTGCATGGTTCTATCCTTTTGTGCCTCTGAGATATTCATCCCCAAGTCTATTGCAGTCCGAAGAGTCTTATGTTCAAATTTTATAGGCATCATAGCTGTTTTTCCATACAATAACTCAAAAGGGGTGAAGCCTGTGGTTGTTTTCCAGGGTGTCCTATAGGCCCAGATAGCTTTTGGCAACCTATTTGCCCAATCCTTCCTATGTAAAGCTACAGTTTTGGTCAGAACGGCTTCAATTTTCCTATTAGTCACCTCGACTTGACCATTAGCCTGAGGGTGGTAAAGAGTATATTTCCTGTGCCTTATGTTGTACTCATTCACTAGTGTTGCAACTAGGTCTGAGGTGAATTGAGCTCCTTGATCAGTCACTAACTCTCTGGGAACTCCATACCATGTGAGAATGTCTTCATAAAGAAATTATACAACCTTGATATCTCTTGCATGCTTCATGGCCTTAACTTCTACCCATTTGGTTACATAATCAATACATACTAAGATATAGGAGTTTCCATTGGATGGAGGATCAATGGGTCCTACAAAATATAATCCCCACTTATCAAATGGAGTGATCACAAGCTGAGGGTTAAGGGGCATCTCATCAAATTTCGCTGGTCATCCCATCCTCTGGCATCTGTCACATTTCTTTGTATATCTTCCTGCATCCTTGTGGAGTGTGGGCCAGTACTTACCTGTATTCAAAATCTTCATTGCTGTCCTTTTTGTTGCAAAATGCCCTCCACATGGTTCATTGTGGCATGCATGCAAAATGTCATATGTTTCATCTTCCCGCACACATCTCCTCATGACATGCTCTGGTCCAGTGTAGAACAAACATCCAGTGGTCCATGAAAAAAGAAAAGACTTTTCGATGAGCACCCGCCTCTCCTTTGGAGAGAAATGAGGGACTCTCCCCGTGACCAGATAATTGGTTGTATTAGCATACCAGGGTGTCTGCACAATGAATGAAAACAAATGTTCATCAAGGAAAAAGTCATCAATGACTTGGTTGTCCTCTGATGTAGTCAGTCTTGAAAGAAAGTCTGCAACCACATTGGCCCTCCCTGGCTTATCCACAATAGTGATGTCAAATTCTTGCATTAGCAACACCCATCTTGCTAATCTACCTGATATTAAGGGTTTGTTCATAAGATACCTAATGGTTGCATGATCTATGTGCACAAACGTTGGATAGCCTATTACATAGTGCCTAAATTTGTTGAGGGGATAGATTACTGCCAGCATTTCCTTTTCTGTCACTGTATAATTGAACTCAGCTCCCTGTAAGTTTTTGCTGACAAAATAAATAGCATGTTCAATGGTTCCTTCTTTCTGCCCTAAGATTGCTCCTATGGCATAATCTAATGCATCAGTATGAATGTGGAAAGGGAGCTCCCAATTGGGACCTTTGAGTACAGAAGCATGAGTTAATGCCACCCTTAAATCAGAAAATGCCTTTTTATAGTCTTCATTCCACTGAAATTCAACATCTTTAGTGAGAAGAGTATACAATGGGGCTGCCATTTTGTTGAAATCCTTGATGAAACGTCTATAGTATCCTGCATGACCCAAGAAGCTTTGGATATCTTTTTGCATTGTAGGAATGGGCAGATTGATTATGACTTCAATCTTTGTTGGGTCAACCTGAGTTCCTTTTGGAGAGATATAGTGGCCAAGCACTACTCCTTCCTGCATCATCATGAAGCACTTTGCACTGTTCAAGGACAGATTGTGGTCTTCACATCTCTCCAACACCTTCCCTAAGTTTTTCAAAGCCTCTTCAAAATTAGCACCATAAGTAGTGAAATCGTCCATATAGATTTCCATGCAATCATGTGAGATATTCGAAAATATGCTAATGACTGCCCTTTGGTAAGTTGCAGGTGCATTGCATAAGCCAAATGGAAGCACTAAGTATGCATATGTCCCCCAAGGACAAGTAAATGTTGTTTTCTCCTAGTCCTCTGGTGCAATCTGTATCTGATGTGAACGCTAAACCCATCCAAAAAAAGAAAAGTACTGCTTTCCTGCAAGTGAGTCCAATCCCTGGTCTATGAAAGGAAGGGGAAAATGATCTTTTTTGGTGGCAGAGTTTAATTCTCTGTAATCAATACAGACTCTCTATTTCCCTCTTTTTTTGGGCACAAGAACCAGAGGAGACACCCACTGGCTGTCTGAGATTGGGTAGATAAATCCTGCATCTAATAGCTTTTGTAATTCTTCTTTGACAATTTCTCTTAATGCAGGGTTGATCCTCCTTTGTGGCAGTCTTACTGGTGTACAATCTTCCTTTATGTAAATCCTATGGGTGCATAATGTGGGATCGAGTCCTTTCATGTCATGGTAATCCCATGCAAAGGTATTCTTGTGTTTCTTTAACAAGTTTGTCAAAGACAGGAGTTGTTCTTGAGTCAAACTGTTGTTAATATTCAGATATCTTTCTTTTGAAATCTCCACTTGAGTTGTTAACTCAACCATAGTTGCTTCACTAATGCTTGGTACCTTAATTTCTTGTGGAAGCAATGTATGAGACATACCTATTGCTGCAGGAAGAATGGGAATGAGTGTCTTCACTGGATCAGCAGATTGAGAGGATGATGCAGCCTCTACTTCACAATTATGTTAGACAACACCTCATCTTCCTCATGAAGCTACATGAAAGAACTTCGGCCTAACATCATAAGTTGTTCCACAAAATTAGCTTCCTCGACCTCTTCACCAACATGTGGCCAAACAGGAGTATCCATATCATGAGATCGTTGTGAAAGTGGGTAAAGAACAAGTTTTTTAGTGCTTCTCCCATCACAGATGATCATGTCTCCCGACCGGCATCCGATATAAGCATCAGATGTGGCCAACCATGGCCTTCCCTGAATGATGGGGTACCCTCCCAATGTAGCTTTAGGAGAAAGCATGATGAAATCAGTTGGATATTCCCATGAGTCCAAGGATACCACAAAGTCCTCTACTATCCCGTCAGGTTTAACAGTAGAACTATCAGCAAGCTGCAGGACAGTAGGAGTAGGTCTCATATTTACAACATTTAGTCGCTGTAGGATATCCTTGGTCATTACATTTATGGCCACTCCCAGATCAATCAGAGCATTTCTGATTTGGATCCCTTTTATAACAGCTACCACAAGATTCCCTGGATCATTATATTTGGGAACAGTGACTTTCCCAAGCATGATGTCAGCGAATTGTCCCACTACATGAACCATAGTGGGGTCTTTCCTTATTTTCCCTGGCTTTTAACGCATGCTTCCTTGATTGCTTTGCCATATATAGGAACATCCTTTATGGCCTAAAATAGAGGGATGTTGACACATACGTGTTTCAACTACTCTAGAATGTCAAAGGTGGGTTCCTCTTTCTCTTCCTTTTGTTTCACAGTTTTTAATCTTTGTGGAAATGGTGGTTCTTGAGTAGGCTGTTTGACTAGGATTGGTTCAGGATTTTCAGGTGCATTTGGTTGAACAGTGGCATTTAAAGGCTCCTCTCCGTCTTCAAGAAGCTCAGTAATGATGGGTCTGGAAGGAGTTGCCACGGTAGTTCTTGAACGCAAGCGAATGTCACTTACATCCACAGCATATGCAGGGAATTGATTTGGATCAGCAGAGTATACAGGGTGTTGTTGTGGTCTATTATTTGGGTTAGGTGAGGGTTGAGCTGGTAACTGAGTAGGTTTAGGTGTATTAGAATTGGAACTAGCAGAAGGAGGCATTATAGCAGGGTGCTGGGGCTGAGAAGGTGGCTGCATATAATTAGTTGTCTGGTTTGGCCATTGCTGTCCTCCCCTCCATTGAGTTGTTTGTTGCCAGTTTCTTGGATGTGACTACCAATTCCCCTGAGGTTGTTGCCACTGAGGTGCATGGTTTTGGTAATTTTGACAAGTGTTTGGAGGGTTGTTCCAAGGCTAAGGTGAATATCCTCCATAGTTAAATGGAGATGGATATTGCCATTGGTTACCAGATGCATAAGTATTAAAATATGGTCTAGAAAATGATAATGGATTTGGTGGCATACCTTGTCTTGGAGCCCACGGCCTTCTTTGTGCAACATAGTAGACTTGATCTTCTTCAACTTGGATTGGCTTGAACTCAGGTGGAACCTGCTTACTGTCTATATTAGCTACCATCTTGCATCTGCAATCCTTCTTTTGTCTACAATGAGGGCAATATTCAGCCAACATTGCCTCTGCCTCGTCTTGCTTCTTCTTTGCCTGAAGTGCGTCCCACTAGGTGGCCATATTATTTATGATATCTTGCTTAAAATCAGACAGCAAGTGGCTTATCTCCATCCTTGAAAGTCCATTGGTAGGGGTTTTGCCCAAAAAGAATGGTAACCTCTTCCTTCATGGCTTCTTTAGAATAATTCCAGCACAACTTCTTAATATCCTCCCAAGGCACTTAGGTAATATCTCCTCCCATTAAATCCAAGGCATCCGTACACTGCTCACTTATTCCTCTAAGGAAAAGCAGTTTCTAAGACTTCTCATTGAGTGTATGATGGGGAGATTTTTGTAAACAAAATAGGAACCTTGAGATGTAATCGTCCAAACTTTCAGCCTCTTTCCGTTGCATTCTGAAAATATAATTTCCTCTCATATCTCCACCCCTACAGTGATCTTTATATTTCTCAAGAAATTTTTCTTTCATTTCATCCCAAGTATTGACAATATCACTACCTAGTCCCATAAACCATGTCAATGCAGCATCTTTCATGGTGGTAGGAAACAACTTAAGCCTATGAGCATCAGTGGTGTAGTCATAGCTTCTGTAGAGGATATCAAATTCAAACAAGAAGGTGACTAGGTCCTCTATTGCAAGTCCAAGAACTTGGGGAGAGCTAAAGCAGGGATGTTTTCGAGGTTATCCACTTCATTTTGATGAGCAATAGGAAATGGAAAGGTCGGTTGATTGGGTCCATTTGGGGCAGTCATAGCTGCTTGTCTGATTATCAAGGCAAATGGATTGTCAATCAAGTTTTGGGCAGCTTGTTCTGCAGAAGATGTTTCAGAACTAATCAAATCAGGGGATGTATCAAGAAAAGGATTCACTTCTGCTTCTACTAGGTAATTTGGATCATTAGAAAGGAATCTCCCTAAAGCATCTCTTCTTCTGCCGCTATGCATGTAATATATACTCAGTATCAGCCAACTCACACAAAGAATGTTGTGAATAGATTATGGGTTGTTATTTCCTAAATGAGGAATATACTAAGAGCATACTTTCAAAGATATTCTCAAGAAATTATACTAAAGATGACTCCAAAGATCTTCCTAGTTTGACACCATCCCCGACAACGGCGCCAAAAAATGTTGGTCTCCCACAATGTTTTAACAACTAAGCCCATAAAGCTATGACTCAAAGATTGGACATCTAACCTGAATAGCTGTCTTAATCATTATGAAGATGCATTTAACTTGTCAACCCAGGGACGTGAACTTGAAATGGATCAGCACAGTATGTGCACTAGGAACTTCTAGAGTAGCCACATTTATTCTACCGCTGAAAAAGACATAATGCTGAAAATAAACTGCTTGGAAAGAAATAACATAAATGTTGAACATCAACTAATAACTATGCTAAGCTGAGGTGCATGACAGAAAATGAAAATCTGGGCGAACAAACAAGAAACTACTCTGTCTGCTTTAGCTGCAGGGACAGACACAGAATGAAGTTCTAGTGGTTGCAGGAACATTCAATGCCAGATTTAACTAACTGTTTAACAAAGAATATTAACCAAACTAAATGATGGAATGCTCACCAAGTGGGCCCCCTTGGATGAGTATTCCTTAAGACAAATGTAAACTCAGAGATGCGAACTTATAACTTCATTTTATTCATTGGAAATCATGAGTACAACTGAACGACTTAACTGTATCGCTGAAACTTTAATGATGTAAATAGAACCTCCAATCAACCAATCAAAAAAAAACCTCCTCAGAAGGAGCATCCAAGTCTTATTTATAGAAAGAAAACTACAAAACCAACTACCTAGCAAGGCGGTCAACTCCAATAGAATAGGAGGACGCCACTTTATGGAAAACATAGAAAGTGGAGAGGAGGTTATGCATGTGTGGAATCTGGTCAAACATGACCGCGTCAATGCAGATCTAGCACAACAGTAACTCCTAAATTTGCTCAATTAGTAATTAAGACCAGTTACAAGGTGGTTATCTCCCCTCCATTTGATATTTGAACGACCACCTTGTTTGACTTTGATGGCGACTAACCAACTAACAGAATCTTCCTCGACTTTATACGCTGCTAATTATATCTGCATAACAATATTAGTACGCACAATAATTGCATATCTATAACTCTCTTAGAGTAACATTCATCAACCACATGCAAAATTAACATCGATAATTCATATAACATGTCAATGTCATTAAAGATTATAGGAAATAAACTATACCCAATATCTTATGGTTTTGAGGAAATGTCATGAAAAGGTCAAGATCTAAGTACCAAAGTCCATGATAACTACAGAAGATAGATAATAAAGTCTAACAAAATTGAGTCATAAACTAGACTCATCAAGGCACATGAGTACTTTTGAAATAGACTTTGTCAAGGAATGAGCTTGGTCTTTCATATGTTAGATTAGTTTTCCTTTTGTTTCTCTTTTAATAGGCCTGTGGAAACTCTCTTCCATGCCTTCTTCCACAAGAGTTTGTGTAAATGGAATTTCTTGAGTTTATGTGATTTTTGCAGATGTTGTTGGACATTAGTTACAAGAAGCTAGAGTTTAGAGGTAAATTACAGACATCTTCTTAACTGGTGTTAAAATGCATTTGTAGATGACTCGATCTCGGCTCTTGAGCAATGCCAATACTTTGCCGAAGTCGCCTTATTTTGTTTGAAACTATTGGCTGAAGCATCTTGGGTAAACGTGAGGGAAGAAAAAACAAAGGCCTCCCTTAGCCAAGATGATCCTCCTAATTGGCTGAACAAAAAAGGGGATAACGATAAAGCTAAGGGAAACCACAAGCCACTTAGGAATCCCCATTGATATAAATAATCTATTGTAGGGCATCATTGCCACTCAGTAAAATTACCTCAAATCCATTTATTTGTGGCTCGAGGGTTTATAAAAAGACACGGCGGGTTATGGGATATTTCTCACAGTTCTACACGCTATTAATATTTCAAATAGGCATGTTATTCCATTTTAAATAAACAAGCCATTTCCATTAATCTAAAACAAGCGTAGCTGTGCTGAGTGAAAAACTTCAAAACAGAGATAAAAAAGATTGCTGGAAAGACAGAAGAAATTTGTTGCAATAAAAATATATTTTATGCTCAGAAGAATCATTGTTGAACATAAAGCACCCATGTAGAGACAAATTACACTGTAAATGCTGATTTCTTCAATCTCTTAGATTTTGCTGATGAAATTAATATCGCTTCCGCTCCCTTGCGACATAAATCTGCTGAAATATCTGTGGGCTAACATAATAGAATTTTTGTTTTATCCAGAGAAAAAAACCGATTCATGCCTATCAAATTAGATCAGGTTTTTGTGCAATTAGATTGAATTGTGAAGTTTGTGACTGTGGGGTACATTTTCATGTCACATATTCACTTGTTACTTCTTATCAAGGGAAAAGTTTTGGACATGGCCACAACATGCGTATTGATTTTGTCATAAAAAAAAATTATGACAATTATTTATTTAATATTATTTTTAAATTTAAATATAATTTATAGACCAAAAAAAAGAAATATTAAAAATGATATCTATGTTTATAATAATTTAGAGTTTTTTCTATTCTGAGTAGTAAATTCTTAATTATGTAGAAAATTTTATTTAGAAAAAAATTGTAATTAATTTGTCTTTGGTTGATTAACAACATAAAATTCAAGTTATAAAATCTTAAATTTGAAGAACGTGTAATGGTGGACCCATACGGTGAAAGTACCCATGCTATTATATCTCTTTGGTCGAGGGTGAGGATGCCACAATCTTTCCCTTTGCTTATGTTCATAGTTGTCTGTATTTATAATGGCTTCCAACAAAAAAACATATTCATGGCAACATCATGTTTTATCTTTTCTTACTATTAATTATTGAAATATTTGGCAATATCCGTTGTCAATTATTCTTTACTTTCCTCTTTTTGACATTCCTTGTTTTAAAGGGTGGATTGTGGACAATAAATTGAGCATATGTGTAGATGTTTTCCAATAAGCTCAAGGATTCGGGATCATGAATCAAGAAAAAAAATATTCAAAATCTTCGTCCATAGAGGAAAAGAATTCAGATTCTTCATGGATAATTTTTATTTGATATCACAAAATCAAATATATTACCGTGATTTTGCATCATAAATAATGTTTCCACGTGTTTAATCATTTGGAATATGTGAATATTGATTGAAACTTAAATTAAACGGTTTTTAGTCATCTATGGAGGATTTACAAGTGCGAGGTCGATTAACCATGGATTTTTAGTCTGTCAATAATTAGCACTACTTACATAATTCAAAATTATGTCTTTTGTAGACAATCGTGTTTCTTATATTTTAAATACAAAAATTGTTTGCTTAGAATCCTCACGTACATCAAATGTTTTGTATTATATTTTGTATGTATGTGTTTCAATCTATTTTTTATTTAACAATAATTGTTTTGATGCTAATAGGTGTAAAACTTGAAAGAAATTGGAATGCTAAATATGTACAATACTCAACACCTCTGATTTTAGATATTAACAAATATGGAACACTGTTATTTTGAGAAAACACTAGGAAGAAAAGTACTCAACTCAAATTATGATTTTTGTTGACTATTCAATATATCTGAAAATAGAAATCATCAAAATATATAACTATGCATGCTTAGGATCAAGAACAAAATCTGAAATTATTTTTGGATAGGTTTGCCCTAACCAGACAACAATGTAGGCCACTTGAGTCCATTGATTGTAGATTTGTCCCAGTTGACTATAGCTAATAACTGACAGGAAAACGATAAAAAAGGTAAAACTGTGATAGTGACAAATCAAAGCTAAATCTAAGAATACTTTTGGACAGGATCGTCGTATCTTGATAGCAATGCAAGTTGCTTGAGTTTGTTGACTGCAAACTTGTCTCAACTGACTGTGACAAAAATATGATTGTTGGGCCAATTTGTGCCCAAGTCTATGAAGATTATGTTGCGCAGATGTCACTATTTTCCTCCTAAATTATCTTTGAAACCCTAAGGGCATTTTGAAACCTTCAAACCTACAAAAAAAGAAGGGGAGTGTAATGAGCAGAGTTGACCTCAATCACTCCCTTAACGATTGATTGGTGCTTATGAGGAGTTAAATCTAGCCAATGTAGTTTTCCCACCTAGATTGATTGTGTAATTGTGTTCCTTGACTATGTATGCAACTAGAAAAATGGCTTTAACACTTGACAATGATGACTTTTGACTTGATTTGAGATGCTTTAGACTTTACTTGTGGCTGCTCCTTGTGAGTGATTTTGAATTTAGAAAGAATAGAAAAAATTTGCTTAATTTGTAGTAGTGTGTAAGCTAGCAACCAAGTGATAACAAGTGGGGATAATGAATGACCTTTTATGTGTATTTATAGATGAACCTTTTGATAAAATATATTTGTTGACCTTACGAATTGAGTGGAAAGACCAAAAAGAATGATTCAAATTTTGGAAACTAGCCATTATTTAACATATGACACAATCGCTCTAAGTGGACATGCCCATAGTAGTGGCCCTATCTACCTAGTGTGAACCTGTCTCAAAAGATCAGGGATAAATATCCTTAGTTGGAGATAGTCTGAGGATGATATTAAAAAGTTTGAGCTTTTGACTTTGATTTTTTGTGTAGTAGTGACAATAGACAAAGGGATGACCCTGCATATATGTAAATGACTTCAAGGAATGGTGAATAAGAGTCACATATTTGGGCACAAGTCATGTGGTTCAGAATGTGTTGAGAAATAACATTGTCAAATACTTTTGACCAAATTTATGTGTCTATATTTGCCCCCTATTTATTCTAATAATAAAATTGTTAGAGTAAAAGAGAAATAATTTAACCTAAGTGTGTATGATACATTTTGTCTTTGAGAGGATACTCGAATTATGTAGGGCACTTAAATTTAGAAAACCCTTCAACAACACATGAAGTATTCATTTGTCCATTTTAAAATTTTGAAGAGGTTAAACTTTGAAACTCCAAAATTTGAGAGGAAAGCAAGGAAGGATTACACTTGTATAGAGATCTAGCCAAATTTTCATATCACTTGTAATTGATGATGGAGAACAATGCCCCTCTTGTTGAAGCATTTGGAGCATTTGAATTAATAAGGAATTAAGAGTGATCAAAGTCCCAATTTTGAATAACCAATCAAGCCATTAAGTTGGAAAGATGCATATTCCAACTCTTATGAATGGGTAATAGTGCCTAATGCACTAATCCAAAAAGGTGGAACCATGATGGGTTCTTGAAGTGATGCCAAGGCTATTTAGTGTCACTAGACTCAAATGTACACCACTCATAACAAAGTATGGAACCACGTGATGGGTTCTTTAGAAGTAATTCTAAGATTATTAAATGTTACTAGACTTGAACATATATTACATGTAACAAATTGAATCACATTATTGCAGATAAATCTAGATTCTATTTTCCATGATCGAAAGAGGATGAAGAATATTCATGCCCCCATCATGACTGCATTGTGAATAATTTTGCATCAAAATAAACATTTTTGTCTTTGAAGCTATAGCTTTGAACTTAAAATGTGTGCATAAAAAACATCATGCTTATTGAACTTTGAAATTGTAACTTTGAACTTTGAGTATGTGCATAAACAAACATAATGCCTTTTGAACTTTGAACTTTGAAAGATGTGCATAAACAAGTATCATACCCCCTGAATTTATGTTAATGATATAGAATGTTATGCATCTATATGCCCAATTATAACTATATTTAAAACTTATAACTTTGATCTTGTAACTATTTTGCACATGCACATGCATATGAAAAATAGTTACAAGATCAAAGTTATAATTTACAAATATAGTCGCTAGTGTGTATGATTATGTACTTTGAGTCTTTGAAAAGTGAGTACATATGCATGTTATATGCCCTCAAAATTTGTATCAATGTGTCAATATATGTCATGTATTTTATTTTTGAATTACTTTGAATCTTTGAAAACATGTACTTTGTTATAAAATCTCATTTTACATTACTTTAAATCTTTGAAAACCTATATTTTATATCTTTGGACCTTGTACTCTGTCCTAAATATATTTTTTGTCTATTCATGGAGGCTTAGACATTAAGACAAGTCCACTGTGATGCCCTCGTTTTGAAGTGAGGAATGTAGTCTACAAGTCACTCATCTCAAAAGAAGAGTTAATTGTATTATGTGATAAATATATAATCGTGTTATCATGTGGAGAGTATGTCATTATAGTAATGCAATTGTCATTAAAGCATGCATGTAATAAAGTGAATGTAAGGTATACAAGTGTCATGCCTAGACATATATAACAACGAGGCATGCAATAAAAGTAACCATCTCCAAAGTAGACTACATAGTAAAAATGCATGATATAGATCATGACACCATTAATCAAGCTCAATAAACACACAACACAATGTCATGCAATAAGGCCAAGGGTAGCATACAATGGACATGAATATGTCGTAACAAATAAGGCCAAGATTAGTTCATAAAGGACATTAATAATGTTGAAAATAAGGGACGTGTTCAAATATTGCACACAACATAGGGTGAAGGGCCAAAAGTAATAGACATGTTCAAATATTTCACATACCAAGAAAAATCTCATAGAGATGATCAATAAATTTTCGCACAAGGGCCAAAGGCCACACACAATAAGCAAGCAAAATTTAGCCTATTACACAAGAAAGTGACATCATCAAAGAAACATAGAATAAGTGAAAACTAGTCCATTCCATCCATATATATCAATGTCATATCATAGTAAAGTAGCACATCCATGTAGCATGATGTAAAATATGATTAATTATCAAAGCATTTATAATATACATAATTTGATGCAGGAACAACATCCACCAAGGTGTATATAAGGTCTTTGTGGTAATAGCAAGCCTCATCATGGCTTCAATTGTATTTAGTAGCTCATTTAGGGATAATTTAGAAGTTTTCCTCCAAAAATGTATTTGAATTTGTAATAATATATCTTTTTTATACTTGGAGGATTTCATGTAAACACCTATAAAGGTGCTTGGAGTCATAGCAATGTATTACATGTTCTAGAAACATGTACTACATAGGAGTAGGATAAATAAAGCCTATTCTTAATAACTCTTTAGGTTGTTGAGTTGTCTATGGTACATGAGCTAAGTTTAGATCTTTGGATAAGCTATGAAGGAGTTGAAAAAGTATAATTAAGATAAGAAGGTTGTATAAGAAGAAGAAGTCAGTAGTTGAGATCAACAAGGGAGTAGAGTTAAAATTTTGATCTGCCATAAAGTGGTATAAGTGTATATATGAAAATGTTTGAATGAAATGAATGATTTCTTTAAAATGAAAATAAAATCATAATGCTCTCTTATACATGTTGGCTAGAGCATTCATTTTTGGTTGGCACATCAGCTAGAGGGTTTTTTGGGGTTGATGACTTGTTAGAGGGCTCTTTGGCATGTTGATGTCATCCTTTGGAGTACTGATGTCACCCTAGGGAGCTAGTTTTGAGGGTTGTTAAGCGTGTGGTTTCATCTTGGGGTTATCCAAGGTTGTTTCATGTTTGATACAACATCAATTCTTAGTTGGTTGGTTAGTTATGGTTGAAATTGCATTTGTATGATCCACTATAAATTAATTAATTTACAACCTAAAAATATTTTATAAAAAAATAGATTTGAAGTTATAAGGATTATACTCTTGAAATAAATTTAGTTTCTTAATTGCCTGAGGGTTTTTATGTGTATTGTATTTTTTCCTATAATGTTGTATGGATCATTTTGATAATTTTGTATTTTCACATTAGGGTTTGAGTAAAATTATAGAATTTCATTGATCTACTCTAAAAGGGATATTCCAGTGGTATCAGAGCCATCTCCTTGCTAGTTGTGGGGATTGAATTATCTACAAGTTATACTAAATGTAGGGTAATGATAAAGAGTTTAGGTATTATGAAAGAGAAAGAAGAAATGGTCCAAAACAACAAAGAAAAGGGTTTGAGCAACTAGGACAAGAATATTGATGATCCAGATGCAGATTGTGTTTGATTTGAGAAATTTACTCTAAATCAAGACTGTATGATAGAAATGATGGATGAAATGGTTTGCACCATGTGGGGAATGAATGCATCCCATCCTTTCAATGGTGATGGGAGTGCTTTATGATCCAACAACAACCCTTCTCCTACATGGAGAATAGTTGTTGGATCTATAGCTAGGTCCTTTTAACCTAACTTCATTCATAAAGAGGAAGTCATTCTTGAGGTGGAGGTTCAACATTTAGTAATGGATGGTATTGCTACTAGTTATGTAGAGTACAAGACTCTTCCACCTGATATCAAGGGATAAATGACCCTTATTAACTTCATGTAGCTAAAGTGGAGCAAAGAGGGGCCTAGACCTCAGAATAATTAGAGTGATCTTCAACAAGTTTTGGGAAAGCTCACTCTTTCTACATTTGATGGATCTACCAAGAGCATTGATCGAGCTTAGATTCAAAAGGTAGATACATACCTTTCTCTTTGATTAATGATGGAAGATGAAGCCATCAATTTTGTTACTTTACATCTTGAGGGTATGATACATGATTAGTGGTACCATGGATTGGTCACACAAGGGAACAACCTCATCAACTCTTATGATCAATTCAATAGGAGGTTGATTGGGAGGTTTGATAGGGCTGATCCAGAGATCCATTTTAGTGATTTAGCATAGCTTGAAAAAATACTTTTGTGGTTGATTATGTGGCTTAATTTTAGATAGTGTTATTTATGGTATCATATGTATCCAAAAGAAGACTTATGGTATTATTTGTTTAAGGGTTAGTTGATCCATTCAAGGGTTTGGTCAAGGCTTTTAACCCTTTTTCTCTCCAAGAATCCATAAAAAATGCTTTTGATCTATAAATAACAACTCTTAAGGGCAAATTTCTGCCTTTAGGACAATAAATGACATATTCTTTTGGGCATCCTAGGACTTCACCTTCTAGGAAACCAAGGGCAACCCCTTACGATCAACAAAGAAGTCCATATCAATAAGGTAACGTGCATCAAAAGGATTTTACAAATAAAACAAAAAAGTGGAATCAAGGAATCAGTTAAGGAGGAGAAATTTATGCTTCGCTTGCAAAGACCCTTGGACATCAAGTCATCATTACCTTGGCAAAAGAAAAGTTCATTACATTGAGGTAGTATCAAATGGAGAAGAAGAAGAAGGGGAAGAACTGAGAGATGAAGAGCAATAAAATAAATAATAATTTGACCATATAGATGGCACACTTGACACATTATCCAGTGCTCTTAGATATCACCCTTTTAGAGTGTGAGGAGTATTGCAAAGTAAGAAGGTAATTGTGCTAATTGATAATCGAGAAACCCACAACTTCATCGATGAAGGTTTGGTATATAGATTTGGGCTATAATTTGAAGATTTCAAGGGATTTAATATAACAGTGGCCAATGGCTTCACCATCCCATGCACAAAGAAAATTCAACAGCTGAATATCACTTTGGGAAGGCATAATATTTATGATGATTTATATATGGTTGGGATTGGTGAGACTGACATAGTCCTTGGGGTGCAATGGTTGTATTCTCTATGAGAATTCACCCAAAATTACCAAACCATAGAGCTGAAATTCAAATCAACAGGTAAGTAAGTAGTGTTGCATGGTTTGGCCAATGGAGCTCTTATGGTACTAATAACAAAAATAATGGAAAGGGATTTTCATAGAGGGCAGGTTGATTGGGAAACATAATGCTTTACAAGTTTTACAGATAAAAAATTGGAACAACAACAATATCATAAGGATATTCATCCCATCCTTGATAAGCATGCTAAGGTTTTTTATAGTATTCCACGTGGACTACCACCAGATAGAGGTTTTCAACATATCATTGACTTGGATCTTGAGACTAAAGCAGTAATAACCATTTCCTATTTCCATCCTCTATACTATAAGGATGAAATTGAGAAATCCATGAAATATCTCTTGGACATGGGACACATAGGGCCTAGTTATAGTCCTTTTATTTCTTCGATTGTTCTAGTGAAGGAGGAGGATGGAACCATGAGGATGTGCATTGACTACTGCATTTTAAACAAAAAGACCATAAAAATAGGTACCCCATACCTATGATTGATGAGTTTATTGATGAGATACATGGATCCATCTACTTTTCCAATATTTATTTGAGGATTAGATATCACTGAATTTGGGCAAGAGAAAAGGATGTTCAAAAGATAGCTTTTAGATGTCACTTTGGGCACTATGAATGTTTGGTTATGCCTTTTGGATTAACTAATACACCAAAAACTTTCCAACCTCATATGAATATTGTATTTAGGAAACACTTGATGAAGTTTGTTTTGGTCTTCTTTGATGACATCCTAATATATAGTAAAAAATGGGAGGAGCATCTTCAACACTTGGACATAATGCTAGGAATTTTGGGATAGAAAACACTCTTTGCAAAAGAGTCTGAGTGTGAGTTGGGGATGTCTAAAATTTTGTATTTAGGCTATGTAATAAATTCCCAAAGATTCCATGTTGATCAACAAAAGATCCAAACAATCATAGATTGACCTCTACCTATAATTATGACACATTTGAGAGATTTTTTGGGTTTATGCAACTACTATAGAAGGCTTGTCAAATGATCTTATCATCTTGTTGTTCCATTGATGGATTTAACACAAAAAGAATCTTTAAACTAGTCCAAAACAATACAAGTAGTGTTTGATAAACTCAAGGAAGTGATGACTTCATGCCCAATACTTATTGTTTTGTATTTATTCATCCCCTTTGTGTTGGAATGTGATGCTTTAGATGAAATTATAGGGGTCATTTTGATGAAAAAAGGGCACCCTGTAGCCTTTGAGAGTTGGAGGCTCAAAGATGTGGAGTGTAAGTTATCTATTTATGACAAATAAATGATGGCCATCATGCATGCATTGGCCAAATTCAGACAATATTTTATTTATAGCAGGTTTGTGGTAAAAATGATCATAATAGTTTAAAGGATTTGAATTATAGACAACAAAACTGGGTAAGTAAACTTCAATATTATGAATTTGATATTGAGTATGTCAAAGGGAAAAAAATGTCATTGCTAATGCATTGTCTAGAAAGCCTATTATTTATTCATTGACAAATATTACAACTGATTGAAAGGATTTTATAATAGTTAAGTATGTGAATAATGCCTTTACTACTATTTTCATTGAAGTTAAAAATGAAGATGACAAGTAAAATATAGTGGAAGATCTTATTTACTACAAGAATATGATATTTTTGGTCTTTAAGTCTAAGATGAAAAATAAGATATTGAAAGTTGTTCATGATTCTCCCTTGGTTGGTCATCTAGGGTATTTAAAGACATAAATAAGTGAGGGAAATATTATTTTAGAAGTTATTCAAGGTAGAGGTCCTTCATTACATCAAAGTGTGTCTCACTTTCCAACAAAATAAACTTGAGCAAGTTTTTGGATCAGTTTGTTGCATCCCTTACCCATTCTCACCAAAAAATAGGAAAGTATCTCTATGGGTTTCATCACGGGGCTTCCCATGGTTCAAGGTAAGAGTTGTATGTTTGTGGTGGTTGATAATATCACCAAATATTCTCACTTTTTTGTAAATTTGACCAAGTAAAATGCACCTCTAGTGGCTAATACATTTTTCATGAGCTTGTTTTGCCAAGAGCTCTTTTGTTTGACTAACAAGAGTTAACTCTTAGCACTAGCTATCATCCACAAACCAATGGGTAAAGTGAGATAATGAATAAGTGGATTTAATATTACCTAAGGAACTTTCATGGAAATAATCAGCTTGGATAAAGTGGTTGTACATGGGTGAGCATTACTATAATACATCATACCACATTGCCATTGGTATGTCTCCCTTTAGAACCTTGTATGGGTATGATGCACTTTATTTAATGGATTTTGTTTTAATGGATATTAGAGTGCCTAGGGCCAATGATTTAGTTAAGAAAAGTCATGATATATTAGTGGTGCTCAAGGATAACTTCCAATGTGCCCAAAAATTAGTAGAAGTTGTATGCAAACCAAAACCGGTTAGAAAGGACTTTTAAGGTGGTAGACATGATTTTTTTGAGGTTGTATGTCATGTCCCCTTCTCAAATATGAATGGTTGAAAACACTTATCCTATTTTCTTGTTATTCTCCATAGGCTGAGGGAAGGAAAAATCAAAGGGGAAACTTTGGTTCTCTTTTTCAAGTTGTAAAAAGGTACTTTTGATAAATATTTTCTAATTTTGACTTGAAAAGGGGGATTTTTGATCATGGGCTAATTTAGCCCTTAAGTGAAGTTATAAGGCATGTAATTTTTAAAATGTTTGAATTGTACCTCCAAGTGGAGTGCACTTTTTAGAATGGATTTTAGAAGAGAATGATAAAAAAGGGGAAGGGGGTTCATTTTGAGAGGTTACCATGTTTATGAATTAATTTTTTGAGTCTGAGCACGAAATGCTTGAATTATCTCCATTGAAGATGACAACCTTCATTAGAAATTTGAAGTGAAGGATGGAAACCCTTGACCTTTAGTTGGGCATTTTAATTTTAGAGGTTACAAAGGGCAGAATTAAGTAGTTGATTGTTTTTAGGGCATCATCTTATAGAATGCAACAATTTGCAGCGTTATAGGAGAGAGGTGTGGTTGTTGGAGACCCTTTAGAGGGTCTCAAACTAATTTTTAGGAAATTTTTAGGTCAACAACCCATTTGGAGGGTATTTCCTAGGGTGGCAACCCACTTTAGGAAGAAAATCTACATTTTTGGGGGTAGATTATTGGAGATTTTTTATATATTTCTAGTCAAATATTTAGCTGGTATTTATTTGTAATTTTCCAAACTTAAATTTGCATGCAAAAATAAGATTTTAAGGTATTTCATGAGTATTAATTATTCTATAATTTTAGAAAGTATTTTGATAATAAAATATTATAATTGTTGAGTTGTGGAGCTAAAAGCTTCAACTCTTTGCAAACAGGTGGAACAGGAAGGTTGCTGAGATCCAGGAGCACCGGCGTTGGCAGCAGGACCGACGTCGATCGTGACCAGTGCAGAAGGCCACCGGCGATGGCAGGTTGTCGGCCGACGTCGGCAGAACCAGACTAGCAGGGACCGACGTCGGTCGCCTGTGTGTTCCAGAACTGCTCGTTACACGGACAGTTAGTTAAGTGAACGAAGTGTTTGCATGTAAAGGTCAGTTAGAGTCTTTGGCTGCGAGAATAATTGTCTAAATTAAGAGTCTAAGTTAGTGTTTGAGTTAAGGATCTATATATAGACCCATTGGCATGTATTGTAATTAAGGTATGAGATAGAAAGAAAGGCAAGTAAGTTGCTTCCATTGTAAGATCATTGAGTTGCAGGTTGTTGCAAGCTCATAGGGGATCTACATGTGAGTATGGTCTGTTGAATTGTAGGTTGCAGGTTCATGAGAGATCAACTTGAAGTACTTTAGAGTGCTTGGTGAACCGGCAAGGTTATTACTGACTAGTTGGAGAGGTGAACACCAATTATGTTTGTGAGTTGGTTGTTGGGACCATTTTTTGTGTAGGAGAGTGTTGTGTGAGAAGAATTACTGTACACTTGAGGTGTGGCAAACCTCTGTAAGGTGAAAGAGTGTGGCGGCTCTTTGTTGTATTCTTTTCTATAAAGTGTTAATACAAGATAGTGTATTGTCTCTCATATTCTGTGCTATTGGTGAATTCTAGCTACTTGTGTTTCTGGTTATTTTCACATTTATAATTGCTTATATTTGGTAATCATACTATGCTCTTTCTAAGGAGCAAGATCCAACAAGAGGAATCAAAATAGAGGTGTGTTTGTTATTGGACTTCCCTGACAATTGGTATTAGAGCTTCAGGTTGGGATACTAACAGATTGGATTAGATCTGGTTAGTGTGTTTTGATTACAGGTACTCATAGGGTTTCTGTTTGAGTGGGAGTTGAGCAATGACAAAAGACAGTAAGCTATGGATGGAAAAGTTTAATGGCAAGAACTACCAATTGTGGAGGATGCAGATTGAGGATTATCTGTATCAAAAAGATTTGTACTTACCGTTGGGAGGGGTTAACTGCAAACCCTCAGATATGAAAGATGAAGAATGGGAGGTTCTTGATCGGAAGGCTCTGGGATCTATCAGATTGAGTCTTGCATCATCTGTGATTTCCAGCTTATCACAGTGTAAGACAATGGTGGAGTTGATGGAATCTTTGGCAAATTTATATGAAAAACCCTCAGCTTCTAATAAGGTATTTCTTATGAAGCATTTATTTAATTTGTAAATGTTGGAAGGTGGATCTGTTCATAGCCATCTTAGTGATTTCCATGGTTTGGTAAACCAATTAAGTTCAGTCAATATTGTATTTGATGATGAAATTAGAGCTCTCTTAATCTTGTGTTCATTACCTGAAAGTTAGGAAGGTTTGGTAATGGCAGTTTCTAATACTGTGTCTCCTTCAAAAGTCTTAAAAGTGGATGATGTTGTGAGTGTGATCTTGAATGAAGAGATACGCAGGAATAGCACAGGTGAATCATCAAGAAATGCTTTGAGTGTTGAAGGCAGAGGAAGGCAAAGAGAAAAGATAGAGCATGGGAGATCAAGGTCCAAGATAGGCAAGAGATCCAAGTCCAGGTATGGCAGAATAACCTGCTGGAAGTGTGGAAAGCAAGGGCACTTAAAGAGAGATTGTAGATCAGGTACAGATCAGCATGAAGAACATGAAGAAGAAGCAGATGTTGCAGATTATGCTGCACGGGATGCTCTGGTATGTTCTTTGGATAAAGTAGAATCTTGGGTTTTAGATTCTACTGCCTCTTTTCATGCATCCCCACATAGGGAATTTTTTCATGAGTATGTCCAGGGAGATTTTGGAGAAATTTATGTAGGGGATGGTAAGCCTTGTCAGATTGTTGGCAAAGGGAAAGTGAAGCTGAAACTGCAGATAGGTAACACATGGGTGTTAAAAGAAGTCATGCATGTCCCAGTTTTGGAGCGGAATTTGATTTCTGTTAGAAGTTTGGGTGATGAAGGTTGCAAAGTAACTCTCACAGCGAACTCTTGGAAGGTTACCAAGGGTACACTTATTGTAGCTAGAGGTAAAAAAGTAGGTACGCTTTATCTATCTACTTGTACTACTGATTCTCTTTTTGGGTTTTCTACTTCAACTGTAGATTCAGAGATGTGGCTTGATAGGCTTGGTCACATAGATAAGAAGGAGATGCTTGTTCTTGAGTCAAAGGATATGCTTTCGGATTTGGAAGGTATGGATCGTGGTTTCTGTATGCAGAAGAAGAAGGTAACATTTCTTGAGGAATCCGATGTTAGTGACAAGAACAGAAAAGCCTTGGTCTTCAAGGAGAAGGTGACAGACAGAGTTCAGCACAAGATGCAGAAGAATTCTGAGCAGAGCAAGGGTGACTTGGACAAGGATTTGATCCAAAAAGAGCTCGCGGGAAAAGGTCAGGTCTCATAAGAAAAACACAGAGACCGACGTCAGCAGGAAAACTGGCATCGACGTCCAGACAGGGATCGACATCGACTATGTGCAGACCAACGTCGGTGACTCAGGGCAAATATCAACCGGCTTCGGCCAGGGGAAAATGATGTCGGCAAGGTGGCAGTCGCAGGGAACCAACTTCGGACGTTTGCAGACTGAGATGTGACCGGCATCGGTTACTGAGATGAATTTTGGGTGGACAACAAGCTGTCAAGGTGTCTCAAACACCCATATGGAGGACTGAAGGTGTAAGTAAGTTCTTAAATTTGTCATTTCCCTTCTTTACACTACTTGTTGCTCACTTATGGCATAGGACCAGGAAGTTATTGAAGAAGCAGAATAGGTAGATCCAGGAAACAGTGGGAGCTTGGCATGGATGAGGATGTGATTCCTTGGAGGAGAACCAAACAGGTGTTTTGGGTAGAGTGGCCAGCTGGAAGTAAGCACTGAGAGACGAATGGATGTTCAGGATAAAGAAGAGCGAAAGTGGATACATGAGATGGAAGATCAGGGTATATGGTCTTGTATTAGCTGCAGGGCAATGGAGGTTTGATCATTGTGTTTCTCTTTACTAGGTTGGATAGTATTAGCTACACTATCCTATTTCTGTATGATGTGCTTTTTGTAGGGTTACACATATAGGTATTGCTGAACTAAAGGTAAAGCTAGTTCAGGTGTTTGTCATGGAGAATCTGGGAGCAACAAGATTCTTTGGCATGAGTGTGTTCTAGAGACATGGTAGGTCACATGTTGACTTTGTTTCAGGATGATTGTGTGAAACCGGTTAGCACGTCGATGGTTGGACAGTTCTAAGAACAGGTGTCCTGACTCACATAATGAGGTTGAGTGCATGGTATGTACTAAACCTGAGTTTTTCCAAGCAGTGGGAGTTGTCACAAGTTGGAGCCAATCTGGGAGAGAACCATTGGAGGACAGTTCAGTGGATTCTTACAGGGACTAGCAGCAGGTGCACATGCTATGCAGGTTCAGGTTATTTTTTACATGGTTTGTAGATGTGGATGTGGCAGGTGATTTGGATGACAGGTTTTGCACTACAGGTTTGTGGTGGTTGGTCTTCAAGAGTGATCTTGAGGAGGGATACAAAGCCAAGGGAACAAACTAGACGGAGTACAGGTGCATGTACAGGTTGCAGCTGTTTATCTTCAAGTGGGAGATTGTTGAGTTGTGGAGCTAAAAGCTTCAACTCTTTGCAAACAGGTGGAACAAGAAGGTTGCTGAGATCCAGGAGCACCGGCGTCGGCAGCAGGACCGACGTCGGTCGTGACCAGTACAGAAGGCCACCGACGATGGCAGGGAGTCGGCCGACGTCGACAGAACCAAACTAGCAGGGACCGACGTCGGTCCCCTGTGTGTTCCAGAACTGCTCGTTACACGGACAGTTAGTTAAGTGAATGAAGTGTTTGCATGTAAAGGCCAGTTAGAGTCTTTGGCTATGAGGATAATTGTCTAAATTAAGAGTCTAAGTTAATGTTTGAGTTAGGGATCTATATATAGACCCATTGGCATGTATTGTAATTAAGGTATGAGATAGAAAGGAAGGCAAGTAAGTTGCTTCCATTGTAAGATCATTGAGTTGCAGGTTGTTGCAAGCTCATAGGGGATCTACATGTGAGTATGGTCTGTTGAATTGCAGGTTGCAGGTCATGGGAGATCAACTTGAAGTACTTTAGAGTGCTTGGTGAACTGGCAGGGTTATTACTGACTAGTTGGAGAGGTGAACACCAATTATGTTTGTGAGTTGGTTGTTGGGACTGTTTTTTGTGTAGGAGAGTGTTGTGTGAGAAGAATTACTGTACACTTGAGGTGTGGCAAACCTCTGTAAGGTGAAAGAGTGTGGCGGCTCTTTGTTGTATTCTGTTCTGTAAAGTGTTAATACAAGATAGTGTATTGTCTCTCATATTCTGTGCTATTGGTGAATTCTAGCTACTTATGTTTCTAGTTATTTCCGCATTTATAATTGCTTATATTTGGTAATCATACTGTGCTCTTTCTAAGGAGCAAGATCCAACAAGAGGAATCAGAATAGAGGTGTGTTTGTTTTTGGACTTCCCTGACAATAATTGGTGCCTTAAATGTGTATTTTCAAAATTTTAAATTTTTTGGTTAGGGTTTCACATAAAAATTAGAAATTGCTATTGTTGGTGTTAAGATTTTTGGTTAATTTTTAGATTTGTATAATATGTCTTAAAGGATACATTACAATGGTATCAAAGCTAAATTCTTAGCTAGTTATGGGGGTTTGAGTTGGCTTCATGCCAAATAGTGATAGGGAAGTGAGATACTATGAAAGAAAAAATAAAAAGGGTCCATAAAATTAGGTAGAATATCAAGAGCAGCCAAAGCAAGAATTGGAACATCCAAGGCATAGTGACATGGATGACCCAGATAATGTTAGGTGTGAGAAATTTTCTTAAACTCAAGAATGGCCAATGGAGATGATGGTTGAATTCATCCAGATCATGAAGGGTATTAATGAACACATGCCACATAATGATGATGGTAATGCTTCAGGTACATACAACCCTTTCCCTCCATGAAGGGTGATGGTTGGATCCACACAAAGGCCTAATCAACCCAACTTCCCCTAGAGAAGAAGTCATTCCAAAAAGGGTGGAACAGCCTTCTATATGGGATGATGTGGCTACAAGATATGAGGAGTATATGAATTTTCCACCTAAAATCATAGGGGAAACAAGCCTTGAAGATTTTGTGGCACTAAAGAAAGGCAAGGGTGGTTTGAAGGCTAGTCATAAACCAAAGAATAACTAAATATACCTTTAATTTACTTTGGGGAAACTCACACTTTCCAATTTTGATGGCTCTACTAAAAGTTTAGCCAGGGCATTGATACAAAAGGTAGACACATAATTTACACTTCAGCCTATGATGGAGGATGAGGCCATAAAATTCACTACTTTGCATTTCGAGGGATTAACCCATGAGTCGTGGTACCATAGTTTGATAACACAAAGGAACCACCTCATAAACACATATGAAGAACTCAATAGAATAAAAATTGAAAGATTTGATAGGGTTGATCCAGAACTTCATTTTAGGGAATTGGCTCAACTAAAACAAAAGACTTCCATGGAGGAGTATGTGGCTAATATTCAGAGGGTTTCAATTATGGTAATAGATGTGTTAGAAAGAAGGTTTTTTTTGGGTTCACAAAGGGGTTGGCTAAACCACTCAGGGGTTTAGTCAAGGCTTTCATCCCTCTCACACTTCAAGAGGCCATTAAAAAGGCTCTTGAACTTGAATCTACAACTCATAAGGGAAAATTTTTGCCTTTGGGACCACATGAATCTACTACTTTTGGACCCTTTGGATAGTAGAGGACAGACACTTTTGGGCTGCCTAAGACAACAATTTTGGAGTAGCCAAATTAGTCCCCTTTGGAGAGAAAAGGAAATCTTATCAAAAAGAGTTTGGGTAGAAAAAAGAGTTGTTGAAGATGAACAAAGATGGGGGAGAGTCAAGAAATGAATAAAGAAGAAAACAATTATGCTTTTCATGCAAATATCCTTGGACACTAGGGCATCACTACCTTGGAAATGAGAAAGTTCATTACATATAAGTTATTTCATATGGAGAAGAAGAAGAAGAAGAAGAAGAAGAAGAAGAAGAAGAAGAAGAAGAAGAGGAGGTAGGGAAAACCACCTATTAGGAAGAACAAGTGGAAAAGGAATAAGAGGATAACCACCCTTGACACCGATTCTGGAGCTCCTCAATGCCACCCCTTTAGAGTGAGAGGGGTCTTGCAAGGTAATAAGGTCACTATGCTCATTAATAGTGGGGACACCCACAAATTTATTGATGAGGGATTGGAATCAAAACGTGGGTTGTAAACTACTAATTTTAGAGGCTTTAATTTGACCATGGCGGATGGTTTCACCATCCCTTGCACCAAGAAGATTCCAAGGTTGAACATCACATTGGGTAAGCATAAAATTGAAGATGATTCTATGTAGTTGGCATAAAAGAAACTAATTTTGTTCTTGGAGTATAATGGCTTCACTCACTTGGGGAATTCACCCCAAATTATAAACTATGGAACTAAAATTTAGGGTAGCTTGTAAGGAAGTAGTGCTACACGATTTGAATAATGGAGCACCCATGGTGGCGAATTCAAAGAGGATGAAAAGAGCCTTTCATAGAGGGTAGATTATTTGGAAAGTTGAATGTTTTATAAGTACTACAAATTCTGATTTGGGATAAGATAATCAGCACTTGGATATTCATCCCATCCTTGATTGGCATGTAAAGGTGTTTGATAGTATTCCTCATGGGCTACCTCCAGATAGGGATTTTGAGCAGATCATTGAATTGGAACCAAGCACCAAAGTGGTAATTACTACACCTTACCACCACCAAAGGGCCTAAAAGGAATAAATTGAAAATTTTATCAAATAGTTTTTGGAGATGGGTCACATAAGGCTTATTTCTAGCCATTTTGCTTCTTCGATTGTGCTTGTGAAAAAAAGGATGGGACAATGAGGATGTGCATAAACTATCACTTGTTGAACAAGAAAGCCATTAAGAATAGGTATCCAATACCTACAATTGATGAGTTGATTGATGAGCTTCATGGATCAATCAACTTCTCCAAAATTGATTTGAAGACCAAATACCATCAAATATAGGTAAGGGAGAAGGATACGTATAAAATTACTTTTAGATGTCACTTTAGACACTATGATTTTTTAGTAATGCCCTTTGGTTCAACCAATGAACCCACCACTTTTCAATCATGCATAGATCATGTTTTTAGGTAATACTTGAGAAAATTTATGTTGGTTTTCTAAAATGATATTCTTGTCTATAGTAAAACATGGGAAGAACATCTACAACACTTGGACATAGTATTGGGAGTTTTAGAACAACAAGCACTGTTTGCCAAGGCATCCAAATGTGAGTTTGGAGATTCTAAAATTTTGTATTTTGGCCACATAATCAATGCCCAAGGGGTCCATATGGACTAACAAAAGATACAAGCCATTGTGGATTGGCCACCACCCACTACTATGACACATTTGAGGGGATTTATTGGTTTATGTAGATACTATAGGTAGTTTGTGAAACGGTTTTCACAACTTGCTACCCCACTAACAAACTTAATAGAGAATATAGATTTTATCTAGTCAAAAATAACCATGGATACCTTTGAAAAACTCAAGAAGGTGATGAGTACTTGTCCAATACTCGATGTTCCATATTTCACCACTTTATTTGTATTGGAATGTGATGCTTTTTGGGAAGGTATAAGGGATGTCTAATGCAAAAAGGACATCTTATAACTTTTGAAAGTAGAAAACTCAAGGAAGTGGAGCATATATTATCCATCTATGACAAATAAATGTTGGGCATCATGCATGCTTTGGCTAAATTTAGACAACACTTGATTTATGGTGAAAATGGACCATAATAACTTGAAGTATTTCCTTAACCAAACTAATTTGAGTGATAGGCAACAAAAATGGGTGAGTATGTTACAATCTTTTGACTTTGATATTGAATATGTCAAGGGGAAGAACATTCTAGTTGTTGATGCATTTTTTAGGAGGCCTGCTTTATGTTTTATGAATGAAATTGTAATTGAATAGAAGGTTGTAATCATGACTGAGTATGTAAAAGATGGATTTACTACAGCTATCATGGAAGGTAAAATTGATTATGAAAGGTATAAGGTGGTTTATGGTCTAATTTTGTACAAAATAAGGGTTTTTTAACCCCTAAATCCAAGCTAAACTAACAAATAATGAAGGTTATACATGATACTCCTATGGCTAGTCATCTAGGATACTTCAAAACATACAAGCAAGGGAGAGGTTCTTTTGGAAGGGCCTTCAAGGGGAGATTCTTCAATACATCCAAGAGTGCATTGTTTGATAATGAAATAAGGATGAACACACTTTTCCAACTGGTCTTTTTTAACCCCTACTTATTCCCACATGAAAATGAGAAAGCATATCAATGGATTACATCATGGGGCTACCCATGACACAAGGTAAGAATAGTATGTCCTTAGTGGTGGATAGACTCACTAAATATGCACCTTTTTTTGCACTTCTAGCCAAGTATAATTCCCCCATAGTGGTTGATGTCTTTTTCAAAGAAGTATTTAAACTTCATGGGCTTCCTACGAACATTGTAAGTGATAGGGACATCAGGTTCATGAGTTTATTTTGGTAAGAACTCTTCCATTTAGTGGGCACAAAATTATCTCCTAGTACTAGCTACCACCCATGAATCGATGGGCAAACTGAAATAGTGAACAAGTGGGTGAAAATATACCTATAAAAATATGTTTTTGGGCAATAAACAACATAGAATAAGTGATTATACATGGTTGGGTATTACTATAATACATCATACCACATGCCAATGAGTATATCACCCTTCAAGGAATTATATGGGTATGATGTTTTCTCCTTTGTAGACCTAATTTTAACAGATAATAAAGAGCCCAAGGATGTGGATGTGGTATAGTAGAGCCTTAAAATTTTAGAGCATCTTAAAAGAAATCTTTAGCATGCTCAAAACCAGTGGAAATTTTTATGCAGACCAATATCAAATAGAGAGAACATTTGAGGTAGGTGACATGTTTTTTTTGAGATTGCATCCATATAAACAATCTTCCATCAAACAAAGTGGAGCAGAAAAACTAAAACCCCACTTTTATGGCCCCTATAAGGTTCTAAGGAGGGTGGGAGAAGTTTTTTACATGATAGATCTACCTAAAGGTAACTAGATTCACAATGTATTTCATGTTTCATGCCTAAAAAAGGAACTTGGGTAGCAAATCACTCCTTCCATTGATTTGCCACCACTTGATGATGAAAGCAAGTTGATTTTGGTTTCGAATTTTATCATCAAGTTTTGGGAAAGAAAACTTAGGAATTAAAGCATCATAGAATACTTGGTTAGTTGGAAGGATTTGCCTCTTGAGGATGCTACTTGAGAAGGGGTAGCCATCATGTAGCTTCTAAACTTACAATTGCTTGAGGACAAGATTTTTTGAGAGGGAAGGATAATCATGTCACCTTCTCAAATATGAGCAGTTGAATGACCCTTAGCCTATTTATTATTGTTCCCCATAGGCTAAGGGAAGGAAAAATAAAAGGGGAAACTTTGGTTCTCTTTTTCAATTTGTAAAAATGTACTTTTAATAAATCTTTTCTAATTTTGACTTAAAAAGGGAGCCTTTTGATCATGGGCTAGTTTAGCCCTCAAGTGAAGTTATAATTCATGTAATTTTTAAAATGTTTGAATTTTCCATCCAAGTGGAACACACCTTTTGGAAGGGATTTTAGAAGATAATGATATAAAAATGGGAAGGAGGTTCATTTTGATAGGTTACCATGTTTATGAATTGAATTTTTGAGTTTGAGCCCAAAATACTTGACTTATCTCCATTGAAGACGATAACCTTCACTGAAAATCTAAAGTTAAGGATGGAAACCCTAAATTTCAATTGGGTAGCTTCATTTCAAAGTTGTAAAGGGTAGAATTGAATAGTTGGTGGTTTTTAGGGCATCATCTTATGGAGTGTAATAGTTTACAACTTTTGGGAGAGAGACATGACTGTTAGAGACCCTTTGGAGGGTGGAAAACTACTTTACAAGACCTTTTTAGGTTAGTGACCCACTTGGAGGATCTTTCCTAGGGTGGCGACACACTTTGGGAAGAAAATATTTAGTTTTTGGGGCATATTATTGAATATTTTTGATATATTTGTAGTCAAACATTCAAGTGGTATTTATTTATAATTTTTTAACCCTTTATTTGCATGCAAAAATTAGATTTGAAAGTATTTCATGATCTATAATTATTCTTGAATTTTGGTAAGTATGTTGATAATAAAATATTATAATTAGTGCCCTAAATGTGAATCTATAGAATTCTATTTTTTTAGGTTAGGGTTTGACGTAAAAATAAAAAATTACACTTGTTGGTGTTAGGGTTTATGGTTAATTTTTAGATTTGTATAATATGTCTTAAAGGGAACATTACATTGCATCCCTATAGGCAATCTTCTCTTAAACATAATAGGGTAAAAAATCTCAAACCCTATTTCTACGATCTTTATCGAGTTCAGAGGAGAATTGGAGAGGTTGTTTATGAGTTGGAACTGCCAGAGTATATCTAGATCCACAATGTGTTTCATCTTTCATGCCTCAAAAAGGCACTAAGGCAATGCATAACTCTTACATAATTGCCATATTTGGATGATGAGGGCAAGCTGATTTTGATTCCATAATCTATTATAGATGTCAGAGAAAGGAAGTTGAGGAATAAAAGCATCATGGAGTACTTGGTTCGTAGAAAGAATCTACCTCATTGAAGATGCTACATGGGAAGGGGTACCTATTTGGAACATCTTAGCTTGTAATTTCCTAGAGATAAAGAATTTTGAGAGGAGAGGACTGAAATGTCCCCTTCTCAGGGTTAGTGTCATATGAAGATATTTAGCCTATTATGTGGTTTTCCATAGACTATGGTGATGAGGAGAAGGGAAATGTGGTTGTGGTGAGCTAAATTAGCCAAAAAGTAACTTATTATTGGCAACTTATGTTTAAATTTAAAATAAATTGGGCTTTTATAATCGGAGTAAGTCAACGCTTAATTAAAAAAAATTTAAATGTCACTTTATTAGTTATAGTAAATAACCCCCCCACTTGGAGTGCCCCACTTTGGAGATTGAGTTGGGGAAAAGACATAAAAGAAGATGGAGGGGTTCATTTGTGGGATCTATGATTCATCTCTCACTTAATTTTGTGAGTTGAGCAATTTTGCTTCTAATTCCAGCTATTGAGGATGAAGACCCTGTTCGACAATTAGATCTTAGGGATGAAAACCCTCAACTTCTATTGGTGGCCTCATTCATGGGTCATGATTGAGTGAAAATTCATTGAACATAGGCTAGATCATCAATTTTTGGTTGGTGCATCAACTAGAGAGATATTTAGGGCTAATGACTTATTGGAGGGCTCTTTGGCATGTTGATGCCATCTTTTGGAGGGTTGGTGACATCTTAAGGAGCTAATTTTGAGGGCTATTCAGTGTGTGGTTTCATTTTGGGCTTTCCCATGGCTATTTTGTGCTTGATGCAACACCAATTTCTCAGTTGGTTGGTAAATTATGGTTGACATTACATCAGTATGAACTGCTATAAATTAATTAATTTACAGCCTAAAAATATTTTGTAAAAAATTAGATTTGAGGTTGTAAGGATTCTACTCTTGAAATAAACCAAGTTTATTAATTGTCTGAGGGTTTCTATGTGGAATGTATTTTTTCCTATAATGTTTTATGGATCATTTTTAGAATTTTGTACTTTCACATTAAGGTTTCAGTAAAATTCCAGAATTTTATTAATTTTCCCTAAAATGGATATTTTAGGTTAAAAAAGAATATGCCATTTACCAAAATATGTGATAAAAAATATATGTAAATAAGTAAACTAAAAAGTTATGCTATGCTTAGGTCACATTTTTTATTTTTTCTTAACATTTTGAATGATTTTTGTATTTTTTATATATTTGTATTTTTTTGAATTTTTGACATATTTGATTTTTTTGTATTTTTGACATTTTGAAAGGAACTAGCCTATGATCCCATTAATGGGAGGACCATAGTGCATGTTTACATCATAGATGTTGAAGATGACTTTTCATGGGCAAAAAGTGCTACCTGTAGATGAATCACAATCTAAAAAGGCATCAGGTGTTGTAATGTAACTATATCGATTACTATTGATAGTGTCATTTAGAGGATGTATAATTTGAGAAGGTGCAAGACTTGGTGGAGTTTGTTTTATAGTAGGATAAAGTCTCATTATTTGTGTTTGTTGTAGAACATGTTGACTTATCAGATGTATTACCTTAGGGCACTATAGAATATTTAGATGTATTTGAAGCTTGAGTAATTCTTTCATATAAAGCTTATTATGTATGAGGGTATACCACTTTCCTTTATATTGATAATATAGGGATATTTTGTATGGGTGAAACAATTAATTATGTACTATGCTTTTGAATGGGTGCACTAATTATCTTTGAATTATGCTCTTGAACAGGTGCCAATATTATCTTTGTATAGTTCTCTTGAATAGGTTCCACAACCGATTGCAATGGTGGTGGGAGAGCAGGAGGAGGAGTTGTCATCGAATGTAAAGGGTACTTATATCAAATGCATTGAACTTTGACCACATGATTACAATGTATACATTTGATTCATCTATGCATTGTTGATGGTACTGCACAAAGTTTCTTTATCCAAGGGTACCCTAATAACATATTAAAGACCCATGTGCTTGGTAAGACTAGAAATGGAGTAGCTACTATTATTGAACACTCTTAGAGAGGTAACATTATATGCCCAAATGTATTATGTTTGTGTCCATCAAATGCTTTGACTATTTTTGATGTAGCTTTCAAATCTTTCTCTTTGTACCCAATATTATGAAGTAGTGTCATTGTACATGCATTTAACTTGACCCATTGTCTATCTTGACATTGTGTATAGGGTGTTTGTTGATGTAAGCTCAAATAAAGAGTGTATTTTTATCTAAATCATCATCATTAATTTTACTATCATCAAATGTGATCATAGGACATTGTACTTATGTGCCTATATATGTACCAATAATTACATCTATTGGATGCCCATATGTCTTAGGAAGAGGATGTAAATTGTACGCATGATGTACCTCTATTTTTTTTGAGCCATGGTTTGTAAATGGATTACTAAATATTTTCAGCTTTACATTATCATTTTGCTATAGTCTAACTTCCTATTTGGGTGTGTTTAGCTCAATAGTATTATTATCGATAAGGTATTGTCTCTTATGACTTAGCCTGAAACACTTATTTGTGGGATATGCAATACATCTATGTTAGTAACAATATGCATTATTGTTGAATCCTTGATGTTAAGGTTTGGTCATATCAATCTTTAATGGTGGACAGATAAATATGAGATTGCAATCAAGTATTTTTGTAATAGTACATGAGGAGGTTATGGTATCCTTGAAAATTACATCCTTAGTGGAGTTATCAATTGAAGCTTGTTTTTTGGTTGTGATATTGCATTGGTTGCTACTTTTACTTAATTTTCACATTTGTTAGATTTGACCTTGTAGTTTGGTTTGGTTTGAAACTTGAGATTTGAAGTAGTTGGAGTACTTGGTATTTATTTTATCTTGCTTAAAGTTGAGCTTGACTTCTCTTTCTTTGATTTTATGACATAATTAATCAGATGATTTGAATTTATCGAACATGGTTCATTCACGGAGTGGTGCAAGCAAAATTTATGTGAAGATATATTTTAATTCATTATTTTCCATAGAATTTGTCATCTTAGCTATATATATATATACTAAAATTTGATTTATGTAGTACCTCAATCTTACACACTTGGAAAATACCTATCATGGCTTTACCTTTCAGTTCTAGACCTACCCACTACCGAAAGGCTTGCTTTCACTATCCTTTTGTGCCTAAATTTTTTATCCTTAATTTGACCATTGTTATTTTGATGAACTAGCCTTCTATACTGTGAAAAACATCTAACCTAATTATTATACTTCACTTTCAATTCTAGATGTGTACTTATTATCTAGAGTCTTATACACTTGCATCCTAGACAGACACCTGCATCGACACAAGTGTCCACTTTTCCTATAAAGTGTCCAATGACCAAAACTTATCCAAAATTTCAAAAGAAATATATCCTAAAGGTCAACCTAAGTGTTTTAGTGCAAGATATTTACAAAAGGGATTGGTATATATACAATATCACCCCTCATTAGTTACACACCTAGTGATCACTTGAAAATCACATACAACTCACAAAGCCATATACCAAGAAGCACTGAATCAAGCATTCAATTGAGAAAACCTACCCTATTCATCCAAATTTAAATATCAATCATAGGAGCAATATTTTTATAGGATTGAGGTATTTAAGGAGAAACCTATGAGCCATATTTTCTAAGTTACAAGGTCAGTCACTACATGTCTTTCCTTATCACACATTATATCCTTATACACACACAAGCCAACACGTAGGGGAAAAATACATAAGTCTAAGGCCCTCTTCAGATTATCAACTATTTAGGTAGTGCCCATTGATAGAGGGGTATTTGGGGTAGATTGACACCATAAGGACACTAACCCATTTTTCCTATAGTAACTCCAATGATGAACAACTAGGGTTTAATCATTTGACAAAAAATGGCAACCTGTGTGTGGGATTTGACATCAAAAGAAAGGTGACAAAAAACCCATAAGGCTCTAGTTGGTCACATCCAAATCTAGTTAGTATTCCATACAAGGCACCTGAATTAGGGTTAAACACTCATGTCAACACAACTGTCCAAATTTGACATAAGTGTTTAAGGCCACAAAGAATATTTTTAGAATCTGACGACTGTTCTATTATCATATTCCATTCCACTTCCAATCTATTCCAGATCATACCTACATGCCATAATAAACCAACTAAGTATAATTTGTTTCAATTCATTTCAATATCTATCAATAGTTGCACTTTACTATTTTTAGCAATCTCAATTGTATAAATTCATAATATTGTTTTTCTGAGTTTTTTTATTAATTGGCTTGTTCATTAGGTCAATACACCACCTTTGTGTGAAAGTTAATATAATCCCATTAAATAACATCAAAAAAATAAAAAATAAATTATAAGAATTAAAATTCATTTATCCATGCCCATGGAATGTCTAATGTTAAACTTATATAAAAAAGAGTACCCTAGTAGCAAGTGCATGTTGTTCAATTTTAAAAGCCTATATAATTATTGAACTATGTTCTTAATGATGGGTTACTAGATTCACCTTGTTATCATTAAAAAACATATGATTTTAGATATAAAACTTACAATGATTCTTCATAGACCCATATTATATACTTATGATCATTGACTTCACAATTGGCTCTGAGGACATTGTAGTGACATTTTGTTTCCACCTTACATTGATTTGATCTATGTTATTTTGACCGGTCACTTTTATTTCACTTATATCACTTTTCATGAATTATTTCCACTTAAATTTGATATTTTTTTCATTTTGATTGGAGTTTTTATTTCTTGACATTTTATATCCTTATTTATTAATTTCCGTGCACACACTTTATTTTCCTTGTTCGGTACTATAAGTCCTTGTAACCTTTTTTGGACACACTCTATATGGTATAATTCCATCTTATATTTCCATGATACACATCACACATTTATAAATGACATATAATTGATATAATTATGTTTGACTATATTGATCATCACATGTATTGTATACTATGCACTACAACCTACCTATTTTTGTGATATGGCCTCGATTAGGTGTGATTGGATATTGGTGTTCTTAAAAATGTTTTCAATTCTTTATAATTTACATGGGGTGTCTGAAAGGATGAACATAACAATAATGGAACATGCTAGGAGCATGAGGTTACATGTTGGGTTGCCTTTACAATTTTGGGATGTATGTATATTTATGGAATTTTTGGCATATATGAGCACCCTTAATCATTATTTCATAATAAAAATTAATTATTTTATAAAAATTGATAAGATTTGTCCCAAATTAATTTTATCTAGCACATAAAGGTAGATATGGGGAAATTCAAGCATATTTGAGTACCATTTGTTATTTTTTCATGATCGAATGACATTTATTTACAAAAATAGATTAGGACTTTATTATGAGTGGCTAGACATAGGAAGGTAGATTTGTGGATAATTGGAAATATATGAGATCCATTTTTCATTGTTTCATGATCTAATGTCAATATTTTAAAAAAACTAATGTAATTAGGCCCCGATTAGGTGTGATTGAATATATGCAAATAAAATTAGGAAAAAAGGGCATATATGAGCACAATTTTTCATTATTTTGTGATCAAATTTCATTATTTTAGAAAAAATGATTGAATTAGGTCCCAATTAGATGTTATGAGGGAGATGAAGGTAGATTTGGGGGAATCAAGTATATTTGAGAACCATTTATCATTATTTTTGTGATTGAATATCATTATTTGAGATATTGTGTTCAAATTAGGCCATTATTAGTTTAAATCAAATAGATTTAGGTATATTTGATGAAAATTGGCCATATATGAGCACTATTTTTCATTATTCAGTGATTTAATGTTGTTAATTGTAAAAAATTAAATGATTAAGATTTGGTTAGGTACAATTGAATAGATGTAGGTATATTTAGGTAAATTTTGGCATATGAGAGTACTGACTACCCTTATTTCATGATCAAATGTCATTATTTGAGTAAAATTGATTGAATTAGGCCCCAATTAAGTGCTATTAGACATGTTTGAACACTAATTATCATTATTTCACGATCAAACATTATTATTTAAGAAAAATTAACTAGATTAGGTCTTAATTAGGTGTGATTAGATACATGAAGGTAGATTTAGGGAAAATTTGGAATATATGGGAACCACTAATAATGATCTAATGTTATATCATATTCATAAATATGATCATATTTTTCTTAACACAATGGTGTCATCGACAATAACGGACGGTAGGGTAGTGGCAAAAGGCATGGGAGTGGTAGAAGGTGTTGAAGTAGCAAACAAGAATGGTAGGAGTTTTAGGGAGGTGGTAACGAAATGGAAGTGAGTGGTGAGTGAAGCAAGGCCAACAGTAATTAATTTGCTAGTGAGCAAAAATGTAGGCTTCTAGGCTATATCTCTTTGGAGGATGTAGAGTAGGTTGGAGGATCATATTTTATTCTAGGTTGGGAGAAACATGGGATTTTTGGTAATTGCAAAACTAAGAGGGGTAAGTTGAAATCCAAGAAAATTAACTTTGTTCAAGGTCTCAAAAATTCTAAGCAACTTACCCTAGATTCTAAGCTTCAAGGAGATGGGTTAAGGTTGGAGAATCAGGTTAAAGACAAAGGTTGGTATTTGAATGGATCTTCACAAAGAAATCAAGTTTTAGAGGATTCAAATAAGGAAACTATGGATTCCAAGGCTATGTTTTCCTTATGTATTAATGTTTTGAATCCCTTTCATTCTTGTAGAAAATTTTGTAAAAAGAAGCTTCTCTAAGATAACCCTGATTTTGAACCTATTCTAATTTCCAAAAGTCAATTGTAGCAAGAGGAGCCATTAACAAAGGTCTCAAAGTTAGTGGAAGATTTGTAGGATAATCTTGTAGGAGTTTTAGCTTAGAAAAAAACTCTAGAAACTACTTTTTTAGGTAACATCCCCCTGGTCTTCTCTAAGTCTATTCCATTTATGAAAATTTCAGATGCAAAGATTTCAAAATTTAGCTTGGAAAGAAGAGGTAGCAGATGTATAGGGGAATAACCATCTTGGGATATGTTGTTACAATGGTCTTTTGGAAAGTTCCTTCACAAACTTTACTATCTAATGGGTTTTTTTCTTATTCATTTTTTTTGTAGAAGATAGGGATTTTGTGTGGTCAAATGGTCCTTGGTTTTTAGGCAAATAGGGGGTATTTTTATACCCTTGGGATCATTTTTTTGATCCTGCTACTTTGGTTATCTTACATGCCCTATTATGGATCAAATTCTATAATCTGCCCTTAGTTGTGCAATATCTTGGTCTTCTCAAATAACTAGTAAGCAAGTTGAGAGTTTTTATGAAAATCGATGATTCAATGGAGGCGAATCAGAGTTTTGTCAGGGTGTGTGTTATGATGGATCTTTCCAAACCTTTCCATCATTCCATTCTGATCTCTTCATATATGGATTATGGACTCAATATGTCAATGTTGAAGGACTGCCTTTTAGGTGCTTTAAATGTAATCAAAGTAATCATAAGATAGCTTCTTATCTAAAGAATGGATTTAAAGGATCTTAGGCTACACTTTTGCAAAAATGGGTTAAAAAGGTAGGTTGTCTAAATAGAGATTTGGTTTAGAGATTTCAAATCCTGATTGAACTTTCATCTTTGGTAAAATGCCATAAAGTTCAAGTCCACAAAAGGATGAGGTTCAGGTGGCAGAATAAGTTGAGACCATTTTGAATGAAGGGCAATTTTATTCACCTCAGATAGATTAGGAAAAGGTAACATAAAAGTTTGGAGGTGTTCGGGTGGCAGAAGAAGTTGAGTTTAATTTGAAGGTAGGGCAACTTTCTTCTCCTCAGCTTGATCAAGAAAAGGTAATAGAAAAGTTTGGAGCTATGGAATCAAAAAAAATTTCTCCATTTTTGGCAAATTCCTAGTAGATGGAAGGATCAGAAGAAGTAGAGGTGAACTAGGAGGAAGAATAAGAAGAGTTGGAAAGTAGGGCTATTTTGACTATATCTCAATCCTCTAGCTCTATCTAAACTCCAAACTATGGCAAAAAGGGGAAAAGAGTCAGGAAAATGGAAGCATAAAGTCTTCAAATGGATGCTCAAAACTCCATCCTCAATGAAACTCAATGAATAATGGAAAATCTTCTTTCTAGTAGGGGCAAATGAACGTTGGTAGCTAAAGGTTGATTCTGTGGTGGAGTTTGATAGTTTTTATTTTTTTGAAAGTTTCTTTTATTGGTTTTTTAGTAGGCTTAGAAACACAATTTGGTTTTTTCCTTTGATTTGTATTTGGTCTAAGTTTGGTATAGGTTTTTAAGGTTGAAAATATTGGCTAATTCTGAACATTTGTTTTAAGGAGACTGGACCACTTTTTGTGTTCCAAAATCGGTTTAGGCTCTGAATAAAAGCTAGAATTGATCTAAAAAATAATGATCTAATGTTTCTATTTGACAAAATTTGACCAATTTAGTCATGATTAAAATACATAGGTAAATTTAGGGAAAATTAGGATATATGAGTGTCATTTTCAATATTTCATGATAAATTTTTGTTATTTGAGAAATTTTCATTAAATGAGACCATACATAGGTTTTTTAGGTACATGAAGGTAGATTTGGGGAAAATCATGCATGTTAGCCAAAATGACTACCATAGGCCATTATATTTAAAAACTTGATATCCAAGCCTCTTTAAATTTGTTGATAGCCTTTGAAGGCTCTTGTTTTAAATTATAGCTTATCTTGTAATGATGAAATGTGATGATGAGTTTCGTAGTGGTTAAGGTCTCCTAGGATGATCTAATATAGAAAGTGAGTCAAAACACTTAACTCTATCCTCAATCTCCTAAGTGTGATTATTCATTTAGTTTTTAGAGAAATTAAGGTAAGATTGGATATTTTAAGGTTTCTTTTTTGCTTTTGATCATTTACTTTTTGCAAACTTGTAATGTTTCTTTTCAAGAGCACCAAGTGTGAGGGGTAGCACCATGCAAAAGAGGTCACTTGAGTCCATGTGAAATTCATGGAAGATTATTTTATATTCTATATAATTTGTAAAATATCCAAAAGGTGTCAAAATATCTTCTTCTAATGTATATCAAAGTTATAACTCTCTTTTGTTCTTTGATTTAACTCCAATTATGGCTCAATGTGAAGTGTTGGCAAGAAAAAGCAAGTTGAAGGAGTTGTGTACATTAAATTTCCCTTGATCATGTTAGGGAGGAATCCATGAACATATCACATAGGGATCCAACATAGAATGTATTTAAGTGATCAAACTCCATTGTATGCAGAAGGAATTTTGATGAGTTTTTACAACTTTTCATGCATGATCAGAGCATCTCCAGTAATTTACATTAGGATTCAAGGTAGCGAAAAGTTTATCCATAATGTCATCCAACCTCACCAATTAAAAATTCATGCTTAGTAAGGTGTTTCATGTCCAAACAAGTAGGAAACCTTTTTAAAACCTCCATCAGGTTACTTGCAAGCTCAAGGAAGGCCAATGATTTTACCTTTTTTCATGAAGGAGAAGGAGAGTTGGACCAAGTTATCTAAGGGTATGTTAAGGTCACTTATACCCTTCAAATAAAAGGAAATATTTTAGAGTTTGAGAGCTTGTACTCTATGAATCATTGTTAAGAAATTTAGTGCTCCTAGACTACCTACAAAACCCCAATAACTCAATTTTCTCTCTATGCCAATAGTTCTATTATTGGTGGATGCATGTTGGTGATTGAAAAGCATTATATATGCTTATAAAAACCTCTATATGACCTAATATCTATTCAATCAACCATGGACCATATCTGTAATGCTAAGGAAGGCCATGGTTTACTGTATTGTGAGTTGTAGGTAGGGTTGTTAAAGATAAAAGGTGTTTTCATGCATGAAAATGATGATATTCATTTAGGAATCATTTTATATAATCTCCTATACCCCCCTTATGTACTTTTAAGGCATTATGTGAGCCTAAATAGACTAAACATGAAGGAAATGTAAAGTTGCAAGTTTGAAGGTCTTGAGAAGGTGTATGTTTTTTATACCAAATATGGTATTATTAAACAGTTTTGGGCTTGAAATGAAATCCAAAGCATATGGTGAATATTAATACTAGTCTCTCACACCTCCTCCATTCTCATGCAAACCCACACCCATTCTCTAAGTGGCTTTGTAGGATTGATCCATGCAGGTCTTAGGTCAAGATGATACTATGACAGGTTTTTGGACTCATAAAGAGAATAAAACATAGAGTATGCATCTTCACCAACCTCTTTCATTATATTCCAATTACTTATATACTTGCACTCACCTTAAAAATGTCTTTATAACATGGTTACAAATACACAACCCTCAAATGGGATTAATATAGTCTAATGAGCACATATGTTAGATATTTGGGAAATAATAGGCATGAATAGGTATTGAAATCACTAAATAAAGTGTGGAGGACACTTATAAAGTATCAAAAAAAGTGATAACACTCCATAGTTACACTTAATAAATATTGAAAATGATAGAGGAATAAGGTGTTCACTCTTGCAAATAGATCATATCAAGCATGCAGGGAAGATGAGAGTCCTTGACAATAAAAATGGTGTGTTTTCTTCCTTTTGGAAGTCTTCAAGTAGGTAAGACAAACTTCATCTTACCTTAATATCAAGAAAGGTCACATAGACAATGAAATCAGCTCAAAAATAGACTTAGAGTGAGTTTTAAGGGAAAAACCAAGTTCCATGACATGATGGTAAATAGGATTGAACTCATTGTAATGAAAACCTTGTCTTCACAACTCCCTAGGTCTCTGAAAGATATTAATAATATTAAAATGGCATAAAGGAATGCCTAAATATGCATAACAAGGTGGAATGTGCACCTACGGGCTTGATTAGAGACTTAAGGGGTCAATATCAATATGGAGGCTTGAAATTTGAGAAACCAATAATGAAATTAGGTTTTGATTGTTGTTTATGATATATCACACCTTAAAATAACCTTTTATGAATTGGAAAGCCTATTAATAACCCTATCCAAATTAGGTATATAGTAATATAAAGTTGGAAGCATGCATCTACAACAAGGTATAACTTTGTATAAAAAATGAAGAAGGTTGAAACTATGGATTTGAGTATGAATTTTAATGGTTTTTATAGGTTAAGGGGACTATGAATAATACCTTCACACTAATTTTATACCTTTTAAAGAGAGGGAAGCCATAAAATGAGACCTTTAGGATCAAAATTGTAGAATAACTCTCAAACTCTCATCATGGGACAAAATAGGTTTTAGACCTTTTGAAGAGCCAAATTGATTGAAAATGAGTTAGGAGACATCATTAGAGGTGTATCAATATTAAAATAGTAATTTACAATCAAATAACATGTAATTTTAGGACTTTTTTAGCCAAAACATCTTCTCAACCTCTACACACAGGTCTGCCAACCCGAGAAGGCCTAAACTTCACATATAACTCACTTGAGTAGATGCATGGGAAAGAATGAATTTAAGGAGAGTTTAAAAGGTTACCATAATTAAAATTAATTTCATTAAGTATAGGATAGAGTATTTATTCTCTATGAATAATCCTTAACAAACTAGACCACTCAAAACCTCCCTAAAACCCTTCTAAGAGCTCGAGAAGACATGGTTTTTTGCTTAAAACTTGAAGGAGGATTTGCATGGGTTAAAATTAATTTTAGAGATGTTAATAGGGTCCCCCTAGTCCTAATTAATGTCAATTTTTCATAGGTTGAGGTCCTCAAAGTTTTGAACAATTGTTAACAATGTAAACACCTAAATCTACTTGTTTAACCCTTCAAGGAGCTCAATGGATAAAAATGGTGGTTTGAGTGGATATAATGCACCCAAAATGCCTTATAATCATTTTAATAACCTATATAAGTATCATGAACACCTGGTGGAGAAATATATTATCACATGTGTGAAAAAAAAGTATGGAAATGGTCTTAAAATGGTAGTTTTAGTCATGTTTTTAAGGGTTTGGACTAATGAAAGCCTCTTGACCACTTGAAAAAAAATTATAGACCTTGGTAGAGGTTTAATTCCCCTAAAACAATCCATTATAAAGACATTTAGGGCATCAAAAATAAACTCCAAGCCATTAGACCAGAACATATTAAGATTTTCTTCTTAGTTACAAATTATGAAGGCCTAATTACAAGAGATCCACAAAGCTATATAGAGATAGCATGTTATTATACTATGCATTAATGGAGTTGACTAGTTGATATAGTATCATATTATAATAATATTAGACCTTACATGAGTGATAAGTATATCCTCATGGCCTTTCTTTTGGATCAATTTAAATTTGATGTGAACTTGCAGGTTTTCAATGGCATATATAATTGAGGAGTCTAGGTTAAGAGTTTCACTCTTGTCAAGATGGGAGAGGCATTTGAGGAGCCAAGGATGGCATAGAAAGTTTACAAGGAGGACAAGTGGCTATATGTGATATCATGATTATGTAACTCTTAAATTAAGAAGGTCAGTTTCATGACAAGAATGTGAATATTCACAATAAACCAAAAAGAGATGTTACACCACCTTAGTGAAGACATCATTACCCAAAGAGACACATGTTGAAGAAGATGATAAGAATATTTTATCATCTCCCACTTGGCATTTTAGCTGGTTTGTGATGAAAGACACTTATCATAGACCTTCCTAACTCCCTTTTTCTCTCTTCTCTCTCATTTATTTTATAAATACTACCTTGAATGGCATTGTATAGATCCTCAACCCAAGTATGGTGAATCCCTACTCAAATAACACTTGTAATTTGCCTTTGAAATGAATACATGCTAATTTATAGCCTTCTCAATTCTGCAATTAGTGTATTCTCATGGTGGTTGATGAATATTAGTGATAGTTTGCAACTTTCTTTCATTTGCCTTATATTATTACCTTTTTGTAGGTTGTTAGTCATCCTATCAAGTCATATGAAGAGTGATACATGGTATTATAATTTCTAAGGGTGGATATTGATTCATCCGTGGCCTTTAAGAGACCTCTTGATCACTCTTATTGTTTAGTGTCTTGACTATTACCTTCAACACTATACTTGGAGACTCATATTGAGTTAGTGAAATATATTTCAGTCCTAATTCATGTGATTAGTAAAATATATGCAAGTTGAGGGTACTAAATTTGATTCATCACCTCCCATTTACTTATTTTTAGTTATCTCTCTCCCTTTTCCTAGCAAGCAATAGGTTTAGTAGTAGTTTTAGGTGATACATCAAGGGATCTAGTCCTAATCTAGAGATTCACCTCAACTATTAGGCTACCTATAGACTAGAGGTGTCTCCATGTGTCATCTAAATGAGGAAGGCTTGAACAACCTCATCAAGGGTGAAATTTAGATTGATAATAGTTTTGGCATGCCTAGTGGGATAAATTGTCATATATTGAGGGTTTTTTGGTGTTATCCTTCAATACATCAACCTTTGGAGGCATGACCTCAAAAATAAATGGTGATTCAAAGTTAACCATAACTAGTTTAAGTAGCCCAAGTGCTTATAAGACAATAATTGGTATATATTCTCAATCTTCATTTGGTTAAAATGCATTTGTTATACCTTCATATCCTTCTTATCTAGATAATAATGTTCATTTATTCACCATAAGTAGATCTAAACCAGTAGCATGTTAGCTTCCTCATGACTTGTGCCCTCCATGTACCCCAAATTGACCTCTTTGGTAGCCTACTTATCCTTATAACCAACCTTATCAAAACTATGTTGTTCCTGGTTAGTATAGTCACATTCCTACTCAATCCATATCAAGACTCAAGCAAAACCTATTAGACTATGAAAACTAAATGAGAGAGCTTGATAAAGAAGCTAATCTTGGTGTAATTATCCCTATCCATATCATTCAGAGTATGAGGGACTTATTATAATTGTTTAAAAGTCTGTGGGTAACTATTGAGAGATAAAATAAAAAGGACTAACCAATGACATGTTGGATATATGTAGCTTCATTCAGTGTATAGAGGATAGGTTGTTTGTCTAGGAGAGGCAATAAAATCAATAAAATTAACCTTCTTTTTCTCCCAACATAGACCGAGTTGTAACTTATCATCAAGAGGAATCTCCTATGTTCAAAATCCCAAGTTGGAAGACTTTCACTCCTCAAGAAAAGCCTATTTCTATGCAAGCTCCATCAAATTTTCCTTAAGAACATCAAACCATTCCATCATTGAGACCTTCTTAGACTATGACCCCTAATCACATCATGTCAATCCTTTAGAAATAACCTTCTCCCATGCCCATACAAAACTAGAAATATGTGAAGGTACTAGAGGTCAAACCAAGAGAGTCTACAAATTCTTTGGGTCCTTCACCCAACCTTAAAGTTGGAACCATCCATGACGATCAAGTGTATTAGATTATGATAGGTTAGTTACCACTTGGAAGGAGAAAAATGAAGAAGTATTAGCAAAAAATTCTCTTCCCCTTCCTCAAGAGCTCCAAAATAAGTCCTTCAAGATCCCAAGTTGGATTGACATCCTCTCAAGATTTAAGTAAACTAATGAACTCTCTTTCCCTCCCACCATTTCCTATAGAAGAATATCCTATTGTATAGAGGATAAATGAAAATAAGTCAACTATAATTGAGCCTGTTGGGGGATCACAAGAACAACACCTGTTCTGATCCCACTTTGTTAGGATCTTGCTCCTTAGAAAGAGCACAATATGATTACCAAATATAAGCAATTATAAATGCAGAAATAACCATAAACACAACTAGAATTCACCAATAGCACAGAATATGAGAGACAATACACTATCTTGTATTAACACTTTACAGAAAAGAATACAATAAAGAGCCGCCACACTCTTCCACCTTACAGAGGCTTCCCACACCTCAAGTGTACAGTAATTCTTCTACAACACTCTCCTACACAAAAAACGGTCCCAACAACCAACTCACAAACAGAATTGGTGTTCACCTCTCCAACTAGTCAGTAATAACCCTGCCAGTTCACCAAGCACTCTATAGTACTTCAAGTTGATCTCCCATGAACCTGCAACCTGCAATTCAACAGACCATACTCACATGTAGATCCCCTATGAGCTTGCAACAACCTGCAACTCAATGATCTTACACTTAGAAGGAACTTCCTTGCCTTCCTTATCTTATTCCTTAATTACAATACATGCCAATGGGTCTATAAATAGATCCCTAACTTAAACAATAACTTAGACTCTTAATTTAGATAATTAACCTCACAGCCAAAGACTCTTAACTAGCCTTTACATGCAAACACTTCGTTCACTTAACTAACTATCCGTGTAACGAGCAGTTCTGAAACACACAGGCGATCGACGCCGGTCCCTGCTAGTCTGGTTCTACCGACGTCGGCCGACTCCCTACCGTCGCTAGTGGCCTTCTGCACTGGTCACGACCGACGTTGGTCCTGCTGCTGATGCCAGTGCTCCTGGATCTCAACAACCTTCTGTTCCTTCAGTTTGCAAAGAGTTGAAGCTTTTAGCTCCACAACTCAACAATCTCCCACTTGGAGATAAATAGATGCAACCTGTACCTGTACCTGTACTCAGTCTAGTTTGTTCCCTTGGCTTTGTATCCCTCCTCAAGATCACTCTTGAAGACCAACCACCACAAACCTGTAGTGCAAAACCTGTCATCCAAATCACCTGCCACATCCACATCTACAAACCATGTAGAAAATAACCTGAACTTGCATAACATGTGCACCTGCTGCTAATACCTATAAGAATCCACTGAACTGTCCTCCAATGGTTCTCTCTCAGATTGGCTCCAACTTGTGACAACTCCCACTGCTTGGAAAAACTCAGGTTTAGTACATAACATGCACTCAACCTCATTATGTGAATCAAGACACCTGTTCATAGAACTGTCCAACCATAAACGTGCTAACCGATTTCACACAATCATCCTAAAACAAAGTCAACATATGACCTACCATGTCTCTAGAACACACTCATGCCAAAGAATCTTGCTGCTCCCAGATTCTCCATGACAAACACCTGAACTAGCTTTACCTTTAGTTCAGCAATACCTGTATATGTAACCCTGCAACAAGCACATCATACAGTAATAGGATAATGTAGCTAATATTATCCAACCTGGTAAAGAGAAACACAATGATCAAACCTCCATTGCCCTGCAGCTAATACAAGACCATATACCCTGATCTTCCATCTCACGTATCCATTTCTGCTCTTCTTTATCCTGAACATCCATTCGTCTCTCAGTGCTTACTTCCAGCTGGCCACTCTACCCAAAACAACTGTTTGGTTCTCATCCAAGGAATCACATCCTCATCCATGCCAAGCTCCCACTGTTTCCTGGATCTACCTGTTCTGCTTCTTCAACAACTTCCTGGTCCTATGCCATAAGTGAGCAATAAGTAGTGTAAAGAAGGGAAATGACAAATTTAAGAACTTACTTACACCTTCAGTCCTCCATATGGGTGCTTGAGACACCTTGACAGCTTGCTGTCCACCCAAAATTCATCTCAATAACCGATGCCGGTCACATCTCAGTCTGTAGCCAACCGATGTTGGTTCCCTGCAACTGCCACCTTGTCGACGTCGTTCTCCCCTGGTCGACGCCGATCGTTATCTGCCCTGAGTCACCGACGTCGGTCTGCACATAGCCGACGTCGGTCCCTGTCTGGACACCGACGCCGATTTTCCTATCGACGTCGGTCTCTGTGTTTTTCTTGTGAGACCTGACTTTTTCCTGCGAGCTCTTTTTGGATCAAATCCTTGTCCAAATCACCCTTGCTCTACTCAAAATTCTTCTGCATCTTGTGCTAAACTCTGTCCGTCACCTTCTCCTTGAAAACCAAGGCTTTCTTGTTCTTGTCACTAACATCAGATTCCTTAAGAAATGTTACCTTCTTCTTCTACATACAGAAACCACGATCCATACCTTCCAAATCGGAAAGCATATCCTTTGACTCAAGAACAAGCATCTCCTTCTTATCTATGTGACCAAGCCTATCAAGCCACATCTCTGAATCTACAGCTGAAGTAGATAACCCAGAAAGAGAATCAGTAGTACAAGTAGATAGATAAAATGTACCTACTTTCTTACCTCTAGCTACAACAAGTGTACCCTTGGTAACCTTCCAAGAGTCCGTTGTGAGAGTTACTATGCAACCCTCATCACCCAAACTTCTAACAGAAATCAAATTCCACTCCAGAACTGGGACATGCATGACTTCTTTTAACACCCATGTGTTACCTATCTACAGTTTCAGCTTCACTTTCCCTTTGCCAACAATCTGACAAGGCTTACCATCCCCTACATAAATTTCTCCAAAATCTCCCTAGACATACTCATGAAAAAATTCCCTATGTGGGGATACATGAAAAGAGGCACCATAATCTAAAACCCAAGATTCTACTTTATCCAAAGAACATACCAGAGCATCTCGTGTAGCGTAATCTGCAACATCTGCATCTTCTTCATGTCCTTCATGCTGATCTTCACCTGATCTGTAATCTCTCTTTAAGTGCCCTTGCTTTCCACACTTCCAGCAGGTTATTCTGCCATACCTGGACTTGGATCTTCTGCCTATCTTGGACCTTGATCTCCCATGCTCTATCTTCTCTCTTTGCCTTCCTCTGCCTTCAACACTCAAAGCATTTCTTGATGATTCACCTGTGCTATTCCTGCGTATCTCTTCATTCAAGATTACACTCACAACATCATCCACTTTTAAGACTTTTGAAGGAGACACAATATTAGAAGCTACCATTACCAAACCTTACCAACTTTCAGGTAATGAACACAAGATTAAGAGAGCTCTAATTTCATCATCAAATACAATATTGACTGAACTTAATTGGTTTACCAAACCATGGAAATCACTAAGATGGCTATGAACAGATCCACCTTCCAACATTTACAAATTAAATAAACGCTTCATAAGAAATACCTTATTAGAAGCTGAGGGTTTTTCATATAAATTTGCCAAAGATTCCATTAACTCCACCGTTGTCTTACACTGTGATAAGCTGGAAATCACAGATGATGCAAGACTCAATCTAATAGATCTTAGAGCCTTCCGATCAAGAACCTCCCATTCTTCATCTTTCATATCCGAGGGTTTGCAGTTAACCCCTCCCAACGGTAGGTATAAATCTTTTTGATACAGATAATCCTCAATCTGCATCCTCCACAATTGGTAGTTCTTGCCATTAAAATTTTCCATCCGTAGCTTACTATCTTCTGCCATTGCTCAACTCCCACTCAAACAGAAACCCTGTGAGTACCTGTAATCAAAACACACTAACCAGATCTAATCCAATCTGTTAGTATCCCAACCAACAGCTCTAATACCACTTTGTTGGGGGATCACAAGAACAACACCTGTTTTAATCCCACTTTGTTAGGATCTTGCTCCTCAGAAAGAGCACAGTATGATTACCAAATATAAGCAATTATAAATGCGAAAATAACCAGAAACACAAGTAACTAGAATTCACCAATAGCACAGAATATGAGAGACAATACACTATCTTGTATTAACATTTTACAGAAAAGAATACAATAAAGAGCCACCACACTCTTCCACCTTACAGAGGCTTCCCACACCTCAAGTGTACAGTAATTCTTGTACAACACTCTCCTACACAAAAAATGGTCCCAACAACCAACTCACAAACAGAATTGGTGTTCACCTCTCCAACTAGTCAGTAATAACCCTGCCAGTTCACCAAGCACTCTATAGTACTTCAAGTTGATCTCCCATGAACCTGCAACCTGCAATTCAACAGACCATACTCACATGTAGATCCCCTATGAGCTTGCAACAACCTACAACTCAATGATCTTACACTTAGAAGGAACTTCCTTGCCTTCCTTATCTTATTCCTTAATTACAATACATGCCAATGGGTCTATAAATAGATCCCTAACTTAAACAATAACTTAGACTCTTAATTTAGACAATTATCCTCACAACCAAAGACTCTTAACTGGCCTTTACATGCAAACACTTCATTCACTTAACTAACTGTCCATGTAACGAGCAGTTCTGGAACACACAGGCGACCAACGCTGGTCCCTGCTAGTCTGGTTCTGCCGACGTTGGCCGACTCCCTGCCGTCGCCGGTGGCCTTCTGCACTGGTCACGACCGATGTCGGTCCTACTGCCGACGCCAGTGCTCCTGGATCTCAGCAACCTTCTGTTCCTTCAGTTTGGAAAGAGTTGAGGCTTTTAGCTCCACAACTCAATAGAGCCTTAATAAGGATACGAGGAGAATGATTCAAGTGTGTATGATGAAGAGATCCTCATTGACAGTCCCCTTTGTCAAGAAAAAAGCAAATTAGTCTTTAGAGATGAGGATAAAGATGATCTTGATGAAAGAGTACAAGGTAACATGGTAGCAACCTCTCTTCAAAGTAATGGTCTTAAAGAGTATGAAAAATGAAGTCCTGATAAAATGGTAACAAAAATTGAAAGAGATGATATTCCTCCTAGTGAGCAATAGATAAATCTAGAAGAAGATTTTGATCAAGTATGGCAACAACTATGCCATAATTTCATGAAAGAAGTTAATATGCTTAGAAAACATGTGGCTCCTCTATAACATGAATATGAACCCCAAAATGAAGTTGAAAAAGTTGATAGACCCCAAGAAGAGGACATACTCTATGATCAAAGTTAAAATGAGGTTGTTTCAGTCATAGGGGTATAGTTGAATATTTCTCAAGAAGTTTCAAATGACCAAGAGGAGTTTGATGAGACATAAGAATACATAATTGAGTTGCAAAAAAATGAAGGGCAATTTTAAGACTTATTTGAAGTCCTAAAATCAGGTTCACTCTTCTATAAAGGGACTATGCTTTGATCAATACTAAGGAAGGCAAAATTTTCAAGCAAACCAATAAATAAGGAGAAAGCAGTCCTTCAAGCTTGCCATTCCAAAAATTAATTTCACTTGATGATGATTTTTTTTTAAGTCTTCAAGGTGGGTTATAAACTTTTCAATCAATTTGTAGACACTTGTTTACTCTTGGAAGATAAGATAAACCTCTATTGGCCTTCACCTCTCAAGGAGAAAGAAGCTTTTGCTCTTGAAGCCAATTCTTCAAGTATGTCACAAGAAGCATATCAATCCATTCAGTTTGATCAATTAGCTTATGAAGATGTAGAAGTTTGTCATGAGGTGAATAATGATGAGGTATATACCATCACTAGAGCATGTCCTATCAACTACTTAACTTAACTAAAGAATAATAAGGAGAAGCCACTACTTATCATGTTTATTTTATAAAATGAAGATGAGACCAAATGTTAAGATTTCCCTTTATTTAGGATAATTTATTTTATCATAAGTTCCATTTTTGTTTGTGTAAATTTTTTATTTATATGAATTATAAACTCACATAAATATGGATTCCATGAGGTGTTACTCACTTTTTTATTCTCCTTTAGGATTTGGGATTTACCTTAATAAGTAATCCCTTCTCCTACTTGGCACACACCTCCCTTCACTTTATAAGGGTTTAGGCCACAAGTGGCACACATAAAAGAGGCTTGTAAGGTAATCATGGGATTCCTTGTAACTCCCATTATTTTCCTCTAGCTCTATAAAAGAGTCTTCCTCTCCTTATTTCCTCACTAGAAACTCATAACTATTTCTTTTCTTCTCAATTTTCTCTTGCTTCTAAATTATACTTGTGGATATTTTTGTGACAAACCTTTTTATAAGATCACGTGGGTTTTTCTTCAATACATTCAGTTTCTCACTTTAAAATTCTTGTCTTAGTTGTGGTTTGCACCTTGAGAGGTAACATTGTTTTGTGATTTCTTTATTTTATGTACTTTCATTTATCATCAATGAATTTTCTTGGGATAATCCCTTCAACATGTTCAAGATCAGTCTAAGTACACACTTCTAATCACTCATGCTTCAAGAAAGATGGAGGAGGTGTACAAGGTTGATTTTGAAGGAGAAAAGGTTGTCAAGACCAGCATACAAGTGCCCCTCTTCTATTTTTTCATGGCTGCCATCAATATTACTAGCTACATGAACTTGGTGAGAAAAGGTAGCTACTTTGTTCTACTAGTCAATGGTTTTATTTAGGGTTGTCTCAAATTATTAGAGTAGGTTAATGTAGGGTATATTAGTTGCCTTTTCTTCCTCTAAGTATTGTTACACTTTTATTTTATGTTATGTGTTAGCTTGATTTATGTTGTGTGTTAGAGGTAATACTCAATTTTTTCAGTTGGTTTTAAGGGTTGTCAAGTGTGTTTCAATTCAGTTTGATCTCAAACAATCATTGATGAGTGATTCCATATCTAAATAGATGCATAAGGCTACTAGTCTAGGTGCATAATAGGCATACACCCCCTAGAGGTTGCCAAAATTGTTAGCTAAAATGACTACCATAGGCCATTATATTTCAAAACTTGATATTCAAGCCTCTTTAACTTTGTTGATAGCCTTTAATGGTTATTATCTTGATCATAGTTTGTCTTGTAATGATGAAATGTGATGTTGAGTTAAGTAGTGGTTAAGGTATCCTAAGATGGTCTAACCTAGAAAGCGGGTCAAAACACTAAACTCTATCCTTAGTATCTTAAGTGTAATTATTCATTGAGTGTTTGGATAAATTAAGGTAAGATTGGAGAGTTTAAGGTTTCTTGTTGATTTTGATAATTTACTTGTTACAACCTTTTAATGTTTCTTTTGAATAGTATCAAGTGTGAGGGGTAACACCATACAAATGAGGTTAATTGAGGTCATGTGGAAATCATGGAATATTATGTCATACTCTATAGAATCCATAAAATATCTAAAAGGTGTCAAAATATTTTCTTTTAATGTATATCAAAGTTGCAACTCTCTTTTGTTATTTAATTCAACTCCAATTATGGCTCAATGTGAAGTGTTGGTGAGAAAAGGCAAGTTGAATGAGTTTCATACATTAAATTTTCCTTGAGAATGTCAAGGAGGACTCCATGAACATATAACATACAGATATAATAGGGAATTCATTCAAATTATCAAACTCCATTGCATGAAGAAGGAATTTTGATGAGTTTTTACAAGTTTCCATCAATGATCAAAGCATCTCTAGCTATTTACATCAAGGTTCAAGGTAGTGAAATTTATCCACAACATCATCCAACCTCCCCAAGGCCAAATCAATTCTCATAAAGGTGTTATAGGTCCAAACAAGTAGGAAACATTTTCAAAACCTCCATCGAGTTACTTACAAGATCAAGGTAGGCCAATAGTTTTACCTTTTTTCATGAAGGAGAAGGATAGTTGGACCAAGTTATCTTATGGGATGTTAGGGTACATTATACCATCAAAATAAATGGAAATAGTTTAGAGTTTGAGAGATTTTACTCTATGAATCATTGTTAAGAAATTTAGTGCTCCTAGACTGCCTACAAAACCCCAATAACTCAGTTTTCTCTCTTTACCAATAATTCTAAGATTGGTGGATGCATGCTAGTGATTTAAAATAATTATATATGCATATAAAAACCTATATATAACCTAAAATATAGTAAATCATCCATGGACCATATCTGCAATGCTAAGGAAGGGCATGGTTGACTGTATTGTGAGTTGTAGGTAGGGTTGTTGAAGATAAAAGGTGTTTTCATGCATGAAAAAGATGGTGTTAATTTAGGAATAATTATATATAATATTATATATCCCCCTTAGGTTCTTATAAGGCATTATATAATCCTAAATATACTAAACATGAAGGAAATGTAAAGTTACAAGTTTGAAGATGTTGCAAAGGAGAATGTTTTTTGCCAAATGTGGTATTATTAAAGGGATTTGGGTTTGAAATGAAAGCCAAAGAATATGGTACATATTGGTAGTGATATCTCACACCTCCTCCATGATCATGAAAACCAACACCCATTCTCTAAGTGGATTTATAGGATTTGATCCATGTAGGTCTTGGGTCAAGATGATACTGTGACAGGTTTTTGGATTCATAAAGAGGATAGAGCACAAAGTAGGCATATTCACCAACCTATTTCATTATATTACAAGTTATTATAGGATTTAAATCACTTTATAAATGTATTTATAACACTATTACAAATACACAACCCTCAAATGGGATTAATATAATTTAATGAGAAAATATGTTGGATGTTTGGGAAATAATACACATGAATATGGATTGAAAGCACTAAAGAAAGTGTGGAGTACACTAATAAAGCATAAAATAAAGTGATAAAACTCCATATTTACACTTGATAAATATTTAAAATGATAGAGGAACAAGGTGTTCACTCTTGCAAACATATCATGTCAAGCATGTAGGGAAGATGAGAGTCCTTGACAATAAAATTGGTGTGTTTTCTTCCTTTTGAAAACCTTCAAGTAGGTAAGACAGACTTAATTTTACACCAAGTTAAAGAAAGGTTAAATATAAAATGAAATAAACTAAATAATAGACTTGGAGTGAGTTTAAATGGAAAATCCTAGTTTCATGACATAATGGTAAATAGGCTTGAATTAAAAATGTACATACAACCCATACATAGAAAATGGACAGAAGGAGGAATGATTTTACATTAATGTGAGGTATGAAGGTTGAAATTGAACTCCTTGTAATGATAAAGATAATATTCATATCTCCATAGGTATCTCTAAGAGATGAACAAGGTTGAAATGGCATAAAGGAAGGTCTAGACATGCTTAACAAGGTGGACTATGCACTTACATGCTTGATTAGAGACTCAATGGATTAACATCAATATGGAAGCCTGAAATTTGAGGAACCAATAATGAAATTGGTTTTTGATTGTTTTTGATGATATATCACACCTTAAAATATCGTTTTATGGATTGGCAAGCCTATTACTAACCCTCTCCAAAGTAGGTCTACATTAATATCAAGCTAGAAACATGCATCTACAACAAGGTATATATAACTTTGTATAAAATATGAAGAAGGATAAAAATTTGGATTTGAGTATGAATTTTTAATATTGTGATAATTAAATAGGAATATGAAACATACCTAAACACTGATTTAATACCTTGGAAAGAGAGGGAATCCATTAAAAGAGACCTTTAGGGTCAAAATTGCAAAATAACTCTCAAACCCTTATTATGGGACACAACATGTTTTAGACAATTTGAAGAGACTAATTTATTGTAAAATAGTTTGGAGAAATAATTATAGGTGTCTTAGGCCTTAAAAGAGTCATTTAAAATCAAAGAACATGCAAATGGAGGACTTGTTGAGCCAAAACATCTTCTCGACCTCTACACATGTCTGTCGACTCAAGAAGGCCTAAACTTCACATGGAACTCACTTGAGAATATGTATGGGAAATAATGAATTTAGGGATATTTTTATAGGTTCCCATAATTCAAATTCTTGGAATTAATTAGAGGAGAGAGGTTCTATTCTCTATGAATAGTCCTTAACAAACTAGAGCACTCAAAACCTCCCTAAAACCATTCGAAGAGCTCGATAAGACATGGATATTTAATCAGAATTTGAAGGAGGATCTACATGGGTTAAAATGACTTTTATATATTTTAGTATGCAACCTAATCTAAATAAGTGTCATTGGTTTATATTTTGAGCTCCTCAACGTAATTAATAATCATTAACAAGTTAAGCACCTAAAATTGCCTGTTTAACCCTTCAAAAAGCTCGACAGAGAAAAATGGTGGTTTTAGTGAATTTAATGCACCCCAAATGACTTATAATAATTTTGATGACATTTTAGGTCTCATGAACACATTTGGAACAAGGTATTGGCATGCGTGGGAAAAAATTATGGAAATGGTCGTAAACTGGCAGTTTTAGGTATGTTTGTAGGGGTTTGGACTAATGAAAGCCTCTTAAAAACTTAAAAATATATTATAGACATGGGTAAAGGTATAATTACCCTCAAATAATCCATTCCAAAGACATTTAGATCATTAAGAACAAACACCAAGCCACTAGACTAGAACATGTGAAGATTGTCTTCTTAGTTACAAGTTATGAAGGCCTAAGTGCAAGGGATCCACAAAAACATACAGAGATGGCATGGTTTTATACTATGCATTAATTGAGTTTAAGAGTTGATATAGTATCATGATATAATAATATTAGACCCTACATGAGTGATAAGTCTATCCTCACTACCTTTCTTTTAGATCAACTTAACTTTGATGTGGACTTGCAGGTTTCTTATGGTATAAATCATTAATAAGGAATCTAATTTTTGAGTTTCACTCTTGTTAAGATGGGAGAGGAATTTGAGGATATAATAATGGCATAACAATTTTCTAAGGAGGCTAAGTGGGCTTATGTCAGAACATGAGTTTGTAACTCTCAAATCAAGAAGGTCAGTTTCATGAAAAGAATGTGATAAGTCACAAGAAACCAAAAAGAGATGCTACACCACCTTGTTGAAGACATCATTACCCCAAGAAAAACATGTTGATGAAGATGAAAATACTATTTTATCATCTCCCACTTGACATTATAACTGGTTTGTGATGAATGACACTTGTCATGGACGCTCTCAAAGTCCTTTCTCTCTCTTCTCTCTTTTCTTCTACAAATACTACCTTAAATGGCATTGTATGGATCCTCAACCTAATTATGGCAAGGCCTTGCTAAAATAACACTTTTAATTTGAATTTTAAATGAGCACATGCTTCTGTTATAGCCTTCCCAATGCTACAACTAGTGTATTCTCATGGTGGTTGATGACTGTTAGTGATAGTTTACAACTTTCTTTCATTTGTCCTATTGTCTTACATTTTTGCAAGTTGTTAGTCATCATAACAGGTCATATTAATATTGATACATGGTCTTAAAATATATAAGTGTGTATATTAATTCATTAGTGTCCCTTAAGAGACCTCTTTATCACCCCTCTTGGTTAGTGTCTTAACCATTACCTTCATTTTGAAACATTGATGCTTGGAGATTCATATTGAGTTAGTGCATTAGGTTTTAGTATTAATTCACATTATTTGGTATGTCACCTCCCATTTACTTTATTTCATGTCATTTCTCTCCCATTTCCTAGCAAGCAATAGGTTTAGTAGTAATTTCAAGGTGATACATCAAGGGAGCTAGCTCTAATCTAGAGATTCACCTCAACCATTAGGTCACCCATAGTCTAGAGGTGTCTCCATGTATCATATAAATTACTAAGGATTTAATAACCTCCTCAAGGGTGCAATTTAGAGTGATAACAGGTAAATTTAGGAAAATTACGAGATATGAACATCAATTTCAGTCTTTCATGATAAGTTTTTTTGTTATTTGAGAAATTTTCATTGAATGAGGTCATACATAGGTTTTTAGGTACACAAGGTAGATTTAGGGGAAAACCATGCTTGTTGGAGCACCATTTGTCATGATTTCATGTTTGAATGTCATTATTCGAAAAAAATAGGTGGAGCTAGTTATAGGTAGACTAGAGGAACATTGGCCATGTTTGAAATCCATTTTTCATTATTTCATTATTAAAGATAATTTTAAAGTAAATTCAATACAATTGGACCCTAACTAGGTGAAATTGAATACATGAAAGAAGATTTGGAAAAATTTAAGATTACATAAGAACCATTTGTCATTATATTATGAGTTAATGTCATTATATGAGTAAAATTTCCTATATTATGCCTTATTTATGTGCAAATATGTAGATTTATATACATGTATAAGTTAATTATACACTTATAATCATAATTTGTCATTATTGTTTGATTAAATTTTGTTATATTAGATTATCTGATAGACTAGGCCCCAATCTGGTGAAATTAGATAGATGCCAATAGATTGGAGGAAAAATGACCATATATGAGCACAATTTGTGATTATTTTGAGATAAAAAATCATTAATTAAGATAATTTTCACTAGATTAGGTTAAATTAAATGTTATTAGATATATTTATGAAAACATGGTCATATATGAGCACCATTTTTTAATAATTTTGTAATTAAATATCATTATTTAAGATAATTAAATGAATAATGCATAAATTAGGTGATTTCATAAACATGAAAGTAGATTTTTAGAAAATAACGGATTCTTTATTATCATTTATTTTTATTTCATTGTCAAATTCCGTTATTCAAGAAAATTTCAATAAATTACAACCCAGTTATGTGTGAATGTATATTCAATTGCACCTTGTTGGAGCTTAATTCAATAAAAAATTATCAAATAATGATATTTGAACACTAAAAAATAATAAATGGTACTATCAATTGCTTATTGTTGGCTAATCAAGTAATGTTAACTAAAATTATCTCATAAAACATTATAAGTAGACACAATTTTTTTACCTAATATACATTTAGTTAGTATGTGAATTTATGTATTGAATATCTTCTCACCTCTCACTATTACAATTTTAACTAAAAATATAAATTAAAACAATTTATTATTTTCATTTTTGATCATAAAATTTAATCGATTAAAGTAGTTGATTATTAACAGGTTCAAAAAATATTCACATCATCCTAGACCTAGAAAAGTATAGGTAATGGTGTAGAGTTTATACAAGAATATATCATTCATCAAAATTAATTTTTTATTAAATATTTAAATTCCCCTTGAAAAAATGTTATACTACTAAAAAATGACATAAGATTTTTAATTCAAATGCAAAAGTTATGGCCTTCAAAAGATAGATGATTTTTTTGCGTTAAAAAGGGGATATTCATTTCAAACCAAAACATATATTAGTTTTGGAGTGGACATCTATTTTAGATGGATATTATTTTTTATTCCAAAAATGTTTAATTCTATTTTTAGCTTTGGTTTTATCTTGGTTTTGACCATGCATACTCAATCTTGATTATTTATTTCACTAATGGACTATAAAAATCATGTAGTTTTCCTCTATTTTCTTTCAATTTTAATTTAATTATTTACATCCATATGTAAAATTCCATAAGATTTTTTCCAATAGATTATCTAGTTTTATTATATATATATATATATATATATATATATATATATATATATATATATTGATTTTCTCCATTTTGTGGGTCCTAGAGGTCAATAAATGCACAGAGAAAAAATTTAATAGCTTTTGACTCATTCTATATTTTTTAAAAATAAAAGCACCTAAAACATTGCTCACTTCAACTATTACAATATAAAAAAATTAATATTTTTCTTTTTCAAAATTGCCTCGATGGATAAATGATGTTTTTTTAAAAAGTACTTAATTAGATAAATACTAGAAATATAATTATTTATTTGAAAATAAAAATATGATTATTTATTTACGAATGAGAAAATATATGGAAACATATGTAATTATGTCCTTGACTTATCTTTAAAAACTATAATTTTTTTTAACAATTTCTTTCCAAAAAGGAATAAAAACTTGGTCATTTTATAAATCTATAAAACTATAAGTAGCAATACATCAAAAAATGGAAATATTCATCTCAAAACCTCATTTATTTTATATATATATATATATATATATATATATATATATATATATATATATATATATATTCATTAACTAAACTAAAAATACTACAACATTGAATTTTACATTATATTGAATTAATTTGTGGAAGATCCTCAAATAATCAATCAAAATTTTGGTATAAATGTTTTTTAAAATTTTTGTTTCCAATGAAAATCCTCCTTTGGTCCATCTTTAGCTTGGAATCACACATACCCATTATATAAAAAAATTGCCATCGCATAAATCACGCTCATTTTCACTTGACCCAAAAGTTACATAAAGTCTCAATTACTAGAAGTATGTTTTAATGTCATAAGTATTACATAAAGTATAAATCATGTCATTATAAAAATATAATTACAAATAATTAAATACATCAATAATCCTTTTATGCAATAAATTTAAGAAATGCTTAGTTATGCCATTTCAAATTTCAATAAAATTATATCAAAGATGCAAAAAAATAGTAAAGGTATCTTACAAATAATCACTAGCAATGTACTTAAACACAAGATCTCTACAAAGATGATGTTGGAGCAACATACTATCAAGGGTGGGTTGTATTATTTTTCATAGTCTAGAGTTATCTATATTTATATAGATGCATGACTGGTATTTTTTAAAAATGTTTTCCATATATATATTTTTAAATAAAAATTTAAATATTTTAAAGGAATGGTGACTATCTCTTAGTCCTAGGTTTGATTATAGGTGATAACAAAAATACAGCACATGATAAGCAAATGCAAAACAAAGAGCAATATCATATATTATATCTCTAAATATTCTCCTATATTGTTACAAATGAGAAGCCTTGCATATATAGGTAAGGAAGATCAATCCTAACTAAGAGATCAAGCTAAGTGATCAATCATAACTAAGAGATCAAGCTAAGTGATCAAACCTAAAACTAAGAGATAACTATCCTTAAAGAATAGAAATAATTAAAAATTATCTCCATAATATCTAAGAGATATATATGTAATATTTCATAATACATAAAATAAGATAAATGAAGTATCCACACATAAGTAGGTGGAAATAACGAAATTCTAGCAACCCCTTAAAAGAAACTAGGGGCCAAAATTAAAGTGGCATATCAACAATATGAGTCTCAAAAATAAGGCCTGATTAGGTACTCATTTACAATATATCCATGAAGTGGAGAAAGTGAGAAAACCAATAGGAAACAAAACTCCAAAAAAAAATGATGTAAAATAAGGAAAGAATGACTTCATATGAAATCCCTCAAGGATAACTACTGTCAATATTAAGACTATTAATACTCCAAGTTGAGCTATAAGATGGCTAGTGTCGATGTCGAGATCCTCAGATAGAATACTATAGAAATGCTATTTGTAATAAACAATATTTCTTCCTTTTGCCAAAAGAAGAACAGAAATGGTATACTAGAAGTCTACCTATTCCACAACAGATGTTGAAAGAGACAATAATACAAAGATCTATGAATCATGTTGAAATATGAAGTGTGGCATAGGTCTGGAAAGATCATGCATATAAACTAAGTTTAATGCCATATAAGTGAATCGATCAGAAGAAGGACATGAAACATTTTTTAAAATAATGTCCATGGGAAGTGAAGCATAATGCTCAACAAGTGTATTCTCACTAGAACCAATAGAGTCCTCCATAGTGACAATCTATGGTGGTTCAACATCCTACATAGGAACAAAGGTAAGTTCTATAAATAGACTTCCCAAGTTTGGAAGAAACTCATCCCATAGAGGTGGATCGATAAAAAGAAGAGCAATATCTATCACTAATGTGTCATCACAAGAAAATATAATAGGAGAGAGTACATCATTAGAAGATAATGTTGGCATGGTGTTGTCATTGTTGTCAATCTAATGTCATTAATGTCAAAGTGTGGTGTCTAGATGAGCACGGTAGTATATGTTGTGACAAGCTTATGAGCATTGAAGGTATGTAGTGATTTCCACAAGAGAGAAAGGTACAGGTCCAAGTGTCTCATATCTACTTGATTGATGTTGTGTTAAGGTCATGATGTGGATGGAATAGGTCAAGAAATCAAGGTATCTTCCAAAGCCTTATCTAGACCTTGTGAGAAGGTATGCACAGGTAACATGGTAAAGTGAGTGAGATTAGGTACATGAGAAGTTGTTTGGAGTTGTATGGGATTGAGAGTCAGGTGTAAAAGCCTTTAGAAATGTTGTAAGGTAGATCTTTGAGGACTAATGCTAAAGTAGCCTAAAGATAGTCACATCATGAAAATATCTTGTGTGTAGGCATGGGTTTGGTTGCTTGGTGTGATGAGTGGTCTCAAGCATGTGAGAAGATGAATGGAAATGGTTGGGAATGGTAATAAGTAGTATGGAATGAGAGTGAGATGTTTAGAATGATAGTAAAGTGTTGAAAGCATGAAAAGAGGCATGAAGGTTAAGTGCTTGAGTAAGCCTAAGACTAGTCATGGTATGTAGAGACCTTGTAAGAAGGTTTGAGCATGGTGGCTTAGTGAAATGGATGCAGAAAAAAAAGAGGTTGTATGAGTCTACTTGATAAGGTATATGATGTGATGGATCACTTAAGAAAATGTCAAGGTAAGCTTATAGGGGTAAGGCCTTAAGCCCAAATTTGAAACTAGACTAGTTCTAAACCCTGCATGACCTAATGAGGTATCATGAGGTGTTGTCAAGGAAAATGAAGGATGTTTGACATTGTTTGATCATTTGAGATGTTGTTTGAGCATGTACATGAGGTGGAGAGCACATGAAAAGAGGTTTGAAGGTCAGTTCCAGACCTAATGAGGTGTGAAGACTTAGGTATAGAAAGCAAAATGGTAAAAGCATGCCCTAATGAAGTATCAAGATTAGTTTCCAAGGCATGTGTGAATAGGTGAGAATTGAAAAAGGTAAGTCAATGTATGAAATTTTAGGTCATCATTTGAAGGTTAAGGCATGAAAAAGTGTTTTAAGGTCTCTTAAGTACACATAATGAAGAGTTGTCTACTCGATAAGGTTTTTTAAGTGTTCATTGGCATGTGTAGCATTTACATGAGGACCTAATATATTCATGGTATATGGGGAAGGGTCCTATATCAAAGTTCTAAGCATTGGTTTCTAGAATCAGGGACTAAAATTTATGAATGACTGTTAAGACTGGAAGATGGTTTAAACCCTCAAAGAACCCTAACAATGACCCAATGTTGAATATCTTGTTCTAAAGTGCCTAGAATGGATTGGTATGGATAGTTAAGTGATTGGAGATTATATTAAACTCTCTCAAGTACCTCAAAGTGTGATTGGTTTGTCAGGGGAGTGAGTTGACCTATAAGAAAGTGCCTATTTCTAGGAAATTTACTATAGAAGATAGAGTTGACCAAGTCAAAGTATGCAAATGGATGGAGAAAAAAGTGTGAGACTTTTAGTTTCTGTCTGTGGTGGTTTTTAAGTAGGTTATATCCTTCATGTGTGCTAAACTAGTCATACAAGTTGACCTCTCATTAAAAGGCCTAATGGTGCAAACATTGAGAAACAAAGGTAAAAGTGATTAGGGATGTGATATCATGGATTAGGGATAAATATAAATGCATGGATAAATTATTAAATACCTATAATACATGTTCATGTGGGATATTATTTTTTGGATATCTTTTTATATATCAAGATGTTACTCTTAAGTTGACTTATCTAGCTTAGTGAGGTCTATGTATACAGAGTTCTAAAGATTGGTCTATATGTCTAATATTTGCCGTTAGACCTTAGTTTTTTTGTGTTTGGATATGTTATGAAGATATATAAGTATAATTTTCATGAATCAAGAGTATTTTAATGTGTCTACATAGGTGTTGGAATGCAAAGTCATCATGACTGGTCTTTAAGGGAAATTGGTAGATATGGGTATGAAACTTGCAGAGAAGAGTTTGAGACTCTATGCCATGAGTTAATGTATATAGTGCACATGAGGTTGTTGTTTAGGAATTGAGTGACATATTCATGATTTTTATAAGATTAGAAGTCAATGTAAGAGGTTTTAACATTGAATCCAAAATGGATTGTCTCGCTGAGTAAGGAGTGTGAGAGAGAAGGTCAGCAAATTAGTCTACTAGACCAATAGTTGCCATTAGATCTTATGATATTTTTATTGGATATTGTTCTAAGTATGTTTTAAGATCATATTAATTAATTTTAATCCCTTTATTAGGTTCCTTTATCTTTATAATTTTTAAGTTTCCATGATTGTGTTTTGAGGCTAGTTGGTAGCTCTAAGTGGGCTACTTTTAGAGAAGAGTTTGAGCCCGAATACCCTGAGTCAAAGCATATGATGAAGTTTGTGATGAACCTAAGGTCATGAGGTTTATGTATATGTGATTTATTTCCATAGTTTTTTGTAAAAATGATGTTTATTCTTCAGTTGTTTAAGACATATTTTTTGTGTATACACAGACCTATTGTGAACAGTGTTTTGAGAAGGGGTTCAAGTGGTGGTTGGGCCTAACAGGTGTTGTGGACCTAAAGTGAAGTTAGATAATATATATTTGATTTTAATATTATTTTTGCCTAATGTATGTTTAGATTTGAATAATTTCAATAAAGATAAAGTGTAACATGCTCTAATGTAGGCCTAATGGTATTAGGTCTCCTTATGGCCTAAATGAGAGTTTGGTCTGTTATGTTTTGGATAACCTAATGTATTAGTTGTTTCATGTTTTAAATGTATTGTAAGATATATTTTAATTATAATACAAGTGTGAAAATGTGTATGTATGACCAAAGTGTGTGAGAGCAAGTGTCTTGTATAAGAACAAGGCTAATTAGGCCTATTTTTGAGTGTTAGAGAAGAGTGTGTGTAAGCGAATAAAAGAGCACAAAGAGGAGTAAGAATAGGTAATGTGGACCATCATGTGGGTGTATTTAATATATAATATAATTTATGAATGTGAGGATCAAGTTTATATGACCTAATCAAGTCAAGAAGAGGGCTAGTTGAGCAAAAAAGGCTAGATGCCAGTTTGAGAGGAATAGAAGTGTGCGAAGAGCTAAAGAAGAGGAAAATCATATATTAAAGATTATAATAAGGATAAATATGGAAGGTATAAGTCTACTTGGATGAGTGGGTGCTTGGTCAAGAGGTGGTTGAGTTGGTGTTAAGTCACTAAGGGAGTTGGTGCTTCTTTGTAAGTGGGTGCTTGCTAAATATTCTATCAAGTTAGTGATTGGTAGACTAGGGTTGGTGCTCTAAGTTAAGTGGGTTCTAAACTTAATTTTATTCATTGATTTATATGACTAGTTGTCTAATCTATGGTTAGTAGTTTTTATTCCCCATGATAATTTCCCACTTCAATGATGTGTTCATACTTTTTATGTGTATATTCTCATTTTGATGTTGCTAGACTAGTTTATATTGCTCATATGTTGATGTTGATTAATGAATGATTAGAAGATATAACTAAAGTGAAATTAAAAGTTTTGAATACTGATTCAAACCCCCTCTTAGTCATCTTGCTTCCAATATTTGTTATCAGAGCCTGGTCCTCTGAGATAGGCCTACTTGTCTAAAGGTGATGTTAAGAAGCACAAGATTGGATTGTGATGATGATCTACCAAAGAATGATGGTACTTGAAGAGTTGACTAAGAAGATAAATGATGACAAAGTGAGTCATGATCAACTCATAAGACAAGGTGGGCTATTTGCTAATGTAGAACATAAGTCAGATTTCAAATAATGTTAAGAGTATTCTTTGCCAGCTCAGAAGGATTATGTAGAATCCAAGTTAAAGGTCAAGCCTAAGTTGAAAATCAAGCCTAGAATGATGTTGAAGAATATTCATAATTTTGAGAGTATGGAAATCTAGGAATCTCCTAAATTTTTCATTTTTATAGTGCCCTAAGGAATGGGTGAATCCATTAGGCTTTATGGAGACACTCATCTATAAGTGGAAGCATGGTGGATGCTTGTTGAGATTTGATAGGTGTTGGATGTCAAGAAGGTATGAAGACATATTGAAGGTTGTTAAGTCTAAGTTGGAAAGGTGATCTTTTGCCATGTTGAGAGGTAAGTCTTTGGTATCTAGTTGTATTTGAGCATTGATTTGTGTTGAAGATGGTGTGTGTACTATTGATTCATATGGTGAGCAAGTTGTGAAAAGAAAGGGGGAACATGATTATGTAGTTTTTTATGATCCTTCTTTATTGAGTTGATGCATTGATTGATATATTCATGGTCTAAAGGGCAACTTAGTAGCTTTGATTTCTTTAAAAAGAGAGTGGCTACCTTTTTTTTATCTAGATAGAGGTAAGCATGGAGTTAGAGGGAGCATGATTTCTGAAATGTTTCATGTCAGGGTGCGAAACACCAGAAGCACACAGTTGATTACCAAACCAAGCAACTTAATATGTGGAAATAAACCAGATTCAACAAGTAACTAGAATTCAGAATAACATAGAATATGAGAGACACTACACAACTTGTATTAATAACTCTTACAAAAAAGAATACAATAAAGAAGATGCCACTTCTTCTCCACCACCTCTTCAGAGGTTTCCCACACCTCAAGTGAACAGTAATTCTCTCCTCAAAGCTCTCTCTACTAGGTCCCAACACCCAACTCAAACACAGAGTTGATGTTCACCTTACACTTGTGCTCCACGCACTCCACAAGTGCTCAAAGTACTTCAAGTATATCTCCCATGAACCTGCAACAACCTACAATTCAATAGACCATACTTATGGAAGGAACTGCCTTGCCTTCCTCTTAGCTCTCCATGTACTCCACGTACATCAATGAGTACACACCGTACTCCAAGTAGATCCTGCCTGATCCTGCTCCCTGTTGTGTTGCTGTCCTATCTGATCTCCAACCTACAGATCAATACTGGTTCTGCACACCTGTGAACCTTGACCTTGCACACACACACACCTGCAGATCAACGATCTTACTTACCATGTAGATCTCCTATAAGGGCCATGCACACCTGATGACCAAGATCATACATACCTAAAGAATCCAACTGACTCTCCAATCCAGCACCCACCTTGGTACTGCTGTGGAACTAGGAGGAACACCCTTGCTCACCTCACACACAGAAGGAGCTAGCTTTGCTCAACTCAAACTAGAACAACTTTACAATACAACCATGAGTCTATTATATAGATCTCATCCAAACAATAATTAGACATCTAATTACAATAATTAGATCTGCAGCTCTCAGTCTATAATTAGCACTAAGCATGCATACACTTGGTTTGTTAGTTGACTGCCCGTAATAAACTCACAGTCGAACCACACAGGCGAACGACGCCGGTCCCTGTTCGCCTGGGGGTCACCAACGCCGGACGATATCTGACCGACGTCGGTTGCTTCTTGTCTCCTTCTTGCCGACGTCGATTGGCCTGACCGATGCCGGTGTCCATGGCACTCAGCAACCCTTTTGCACCCTCCTCCGTGTCTGCATTAGTGAAGCTTTTAGCTCCACAACTTAACAATCTCCCACTTGGAGATAAATAGCTGCACTGTACCTGTACCTGTACTCCATCTAATCTGTTTCCTAGTTTGTATCCCTCTTTAAGCTCCTACTTGAAGACTAACCACCACACATCCCGTGGTGCACCTCCTGTCATCCGAGCACCTTGCCACATCTGAACCTACAAACACATGTAGTGAAGTCCTAACCCTGCATGTATACCTACTGCTGGTCCCTCTCAAAATCCCTGAGAACCCACTTCCCTGAATTGGCTCCTAACTCTCTGACAGCTCCCACTGCATGGGAGTACTCGGGTCTATACCAGAACTCATGTGATTTCAGACACTGTACCTGTCCAGCCCTTAGTGTGCTGCGGCTCTGCATCTTGCGTAATGAACCTCACCAACACTTGATTCACATCAGCTCCCATTGGAGACAAAATCAACCTGTGATCTTGATGCCTCCCATGTCAAAGAATTTCGCTGCTCCAAACTCCTCCTGACATGCCACTGAACTAATCTTACCCTTAGCTCAACAAAACCCTGTATGTACAAACCCTGCTAGCAAATATACCATCCACATACAACAACAAAATGATGTCATGACTCATCATCCACCTAGTAAGACAAACCACAGTAGTTACCTTGACATTGACTGAAGCCATGCTTCGTCCTCCACCTGTCAAAACCTGTACCACTGTCCTGTAGCTTCCTCAAGACCATATGCCTGGTCTTCCATCTCACGTATCTGTTCTCTCTATTCTTCAACTAAGGAATCCATTCATCTCTGTGCTTTCGCACCGGCTGGCAACCCTACCAAAACTCCCATTTGGTTCTGCATCATATCCTTGCCATGCTCCCACCTGTTTCCTGGATCCTTCCTGCTCTATAATCAACAATGAGTATAAAAAAGAGGAACAACGAATTTGAGGGCCTACTTACATCTTCAGTCCTCCGTATGGGTGTTTGAGACTCCTTGACAGCATGCTATCCACCCAAAATCTGTTAAAGTGATCGACCTCGGTCACTCCACAGTCTGCATCTGACCGACATCGACAGTAGGTAAGACTGACGTCGGTCAGGAGGACCGACATCGACAACAGGGACATCACACAATCTTTCTGAAGAAATTAGCCATATCTCCAAACCTGGGACCTGCATGACCTTCATCAACACCTGTGTGTTGGCCGCCTACAATTTCAGCTTCACTTTCCCTTTGCCAATTCTTTGGCAAGGCTCACTAGCTCCTTTACCTGGGGCTGCATGGAAAGAGGCAACCGAATCTATAAAACAAGATTCAACTTTATCCAAGAAACCTCCCAGAGCATCCTGTGCCATATCACCTGCAACATCTGCTTCTTCAGTTTCTTCTTGCTGATCTTCCACAAACCAACAATATTCTTTTACCTGCTCTATCTTTCCATGGGACCTTAAGTGACCATCTGTGCTTTTTAACTCCTCCATTCTTAGCTTACTTTTATCTGCCATTGCTCTGCTCCCACTCAATCAGAAACCCCTGAGAGTGCCCTGTAACCAAACACAAAACTTGCTTCCTGCAACCTTAGCTCTGATACCACTTGTCAGGGTGCGAAACACCGGAAGCACACAATTGATTACCAAACCAAGCAACTTAATATGCGGAAATAAACTAGATTCAACAAGTAACTAGAATTCAGAATAACACAAAATATGAGAGACAATACACAACTTGTATTAATAACTCTTATAGAAAAGAATACAATAAAGAAGATGCCACTTCTTCTCCACCACCTCTTCAGAGGTTTCCCACACCTCAAGTGAACAATAATTCTCTCCTCAAAGCTCTCTCTACTAGGTCCCAACACCCAACTCAAACACAGAGTTGATGTTCACCTTACACCTGTGCTCCACGCACTCCACAAGTGCTCCACGCACTCCACAAGTACTCAAAGTACTTCAAGTATATCTCCCATGAACCTGCAACAACCTGCAATTCAACAGACCATACTTATGGAAGGAACTGCCTTGCCTTCCTCTTAGCTCTCCATGTACTCCACGTACATCAATGAGTACACACTGTACTCCAAGTAGATCCTACCTGATCCTGCTCCCTGTTGTGTTGCTGTCATCTCTGATCTCCAACCTACAGATCAATACTGGTTCTGCACACCTGTGAACCTTGACCTTGCACACACACACACCTTCAGATCAACGATCTTACTTACCATGTAGATCTCCTATAAGGGCCATGCACACCTGATGACCAAGATCATACATACTTGAAGAATCCAGCTGACTCTCCAATCCAGCACCCACCTTGGTACTACTGTGGAACTAGGAGGAACACCCTTGCTCAACTCACACACAGAAGGAGCTAGCTTTGCTCAACTCAAACTAGAACAACTTTACAATACAACCATGAGTCTATTATATAGATCTCATCCAAACAATAATTAGACATCTAATTACAATAATTAGATCCGTAGCTCTCAGTCTATAATTAGCACTAAGCATGCAAACACTTGGTTCGTTAGCTGACTGCCCGTAATAAACTCACAGTCGAACCACACAGGCGACCGACACCGGTCCCTGTCCGCCTGGGGGTCGCCGACACCGGCCGATATCTGACCGACGTCGGTTGCTTCCTGTCTCCTTCCTGCCAACGTCGATTGGCCTGACCGACGTTGGTGTCCATGGCACTCAGCAATCCTTTTGCACCCTCCTCCGTGTCTGCATCAGTGAAGCTTTTAGCTCCACAACTTAACATTTCATGATTCTATTTGTTAGTTGTGTGAGAGAGAGTTGAGTGTTCTATGTGCATCAACATGACCTTAAGGTCATAGAGGACCAAGGAACTTATTGTATTATCTTAATTTAAACATCATAAAGAAGACAAGTTATGATAGAGGTTTGTCATAGTGAAGCATGTAAGTGCAGACCTAATTGACAGAATGATGCAAGGAAGGTATCATGATGATATCTGTGCTATGGTGACTTGAAAAACATGAAGGAGAAAGTTTTATGAAAGAAGAACATATGAAGATGCCATATGCACATGATATGAGTAATATTTTCTCCAACATGGAAGACTGGATTGTTCCCTTGGAATAATATCTTTGATAGTAGACATGCCTAATTGACATAGTGGACAAGCATTGATTACAAAGATGTTTTATGCTCATAGGCATTGCGTATGATTCATCTAGGCATTTGAATATGACATTTAGGTCATGTATCACAATTATATATGCTTAGTATGCCCTAGTTGTGTGAGGTGAAGGTGATCAAACATGATATAAGTTTGGCAGACAATGAACTAAATATCTTACAAACCTAATGAGTAGTGAACTAATACAAAAAGGGTTGTCATGATGTAGATGGATCAAATATGGCTTATGAAGCTAAGAGGATGATAGAAAGAGTATTTTTGGTGTGAAAAAATGTTTAAGGTATAATCAAGCATGGAGGAGGATATAAAAATATTATTATTCATTGTATGACTCAAAAGGAAAGTATGGACATAGGGGGAGCTTATTAGCTCTGTGGTTTAAAGGATCAAGGCAAATATGTAAATATTCAAATCAGTATGTAGGCATGTTTGAGGTTGATACTAAAAATCAAAAGTTAAGATGGATATTTGTATGTAGTTCAAATGTAGATGACATAAGAGGAATGCTTTATTGAGGAGAAACTCAAGAAGTCCAAAAGTTGAAGGTGAGTTTTTGGTCAACATTTCATTGAGTGGTTTCTTGAAGTTCAAGTCCAAGGATCAGATAGATATTTATGGACCCTTTGTCATTATTGTCAAAGGGGGAGAAAGACCAGTTTTGGGGAGAAGAGATTGATCAAATTGTAGTGTGTTTTTCCATCAATGACAAAGGGGGATTTTGTTGGCATGGTGTTATCATTAATGTCAATCTGATGTCATTAATGTCAAAGTGTGGTATCTAGATGAGCATGAAAGTATATATTATGATAAGCTTATGAGCATAAAGGGTATGTAGTGATTTCCATAAGAGAGAAAGGTATAGGTTCAAGTGTCTCATAAATGATTGATTGATGTTATTTTAAGGTCATGACATGGAATGAATATGTCAAGGCATCAAGGTATATTCCAAAGCCTTGTTTAGACCTTATGAGAAGGTATGTGTAGGCAACATGGTAAAGTGAGTGAGATTAGGTACACGAGAAGGTGTTTATAATTGTATGGGATTGAGAGTCAAGTGTAGAATCCTTCAAAAATGTTATAAGGTATAAATTTGAGGACTAATACTTAAGTAGCCTAAACATAGTCACATCATCAAAAGATCTTGTGTGTAGGCATGGGTTTGGTTACTTGGTGTGATGAGTGGTCTCATACATGTGAGAAGATTTATGGAAATGTTTGGGCATGGTAAGAATTAGTATGACATGAGAGTGAGATGTTGATCATGACAATAAAGTGTTGAAAGCATGAAAAGAGGCTTGAAGGTCAAGTGCTTGAGTAAGCCTAAGACTAGTCATGGTATGTAGAGACCTTGTAAGAAGGTTTGATCATGGTGGTATAATGAAATGGATGCAAAAAATCATAAGAGGATATATGAGGTACTTGAGAAGGTATATGAGGTGATGGATCACTCAAGAGAATGTCAAGGTAAGCCTATAGGGGTAAGGCCTTAAGCCCAAATTTGTAGTTAGACTAGTTCTAGACCCTACATGACCTAATGAGGTGTTGTCAAGGAAAATGAAGGATTTTTAACATTGTTTGATCATGTGAGATGCTGTGTGAGCATGTAAGTGAGGTGGAGAGCTCATGGAAAGAGGTTTGAAGTCAGTTCAAAACCTAATGAGGTGTGAAGACTCAGGTATAAAAAGCAAGATGGTGAGAGCATGGCTTAATGAGTTATTAGGATTAGTTTTAAAGGGATGTGTGAATATGTGAGCATTTAAAAAGGTAAGTCAAGTTGTTTTGAGAATATGTATGAAGTTTTAGGTCATGGTTTGCATGTTAAGGTATGAAAAAGTGTTTTAAGGTCTCTCAAGTACACATAATAAAGAGTTATGTACCCAAAAAGGTTTTTCAAGTGGTCATTAGAAAATGTATTATCTGCATGAGGACCTAATCTATTCATGGTATATGGGAAAGGTTCCTAGATCAAATTTCCAATCATTAGTTTTTGAAATGAGGAGCTAAGCTTTATGAATGATCGGTAAGACTGGAAAATGGTTTAAACCCTCAAAGAACCTTAATAATGACCTGATGTTGAAGATCTTGTTCTAAAGTGACCAAAATGGATTGGTATGGCTAGTTAAGTGATTGGAAGTTATATTAAACTCTCACAAGCACCTCTAGGTGTGATTGGTTTGTTAGGAGAGTGAGTTGACCCTATAATAAGATGCCTATTTCTAAGAAATTTATTATAGAAAATAGATTTAACCAAGTTAAAATATGCAAATGCATGGAGGACAAAGTATGAGAATTTTAGTTTGTGTCCATGGTGGTTTATGAATATGTTATAGCTTTAATGTGTGTTAAACTTATCATACAAGTTGACCTATCGCTAAAAAGCCTAATGGTGCAAACAGGGAAAAACCCAGGTAAATGTGAGAAAGTGATTAGGGATATGATATCATAGACTAGGGATGAATATAAATACATGGAAACATTATTCAAGACCTATAATACAAGTTTATGCTGGATATAATTTTTGGTAGATCTTTGTATATAGCAAAAAGTTGCTCTCAAGTTAACTTATCTAGCTCAGTGAGATCTGTGTACAGAGAGGTCCAGAGATTGGTTTATATGTCTAATATTTTACATTAGACCTTAGTATTTTTGTGTTTGGATATGTTTTAAATATAATTATAGATAATTTTAATGCATTAGGAGTATTTTAATGTGTCTATACATGGGTTGGAATGCAAATTCATCATGACTAGTCTTTAAGGGAAACTGGGAGATCTAAGTATGCAACTTACAGAGAAGAGTTTGAGACTCTATGCCATGAGTTAATGTATCTAGTGCACATGATGTTATTTTTTGGGAATTGAATAAACTATCCATGCTTTTCAAAATCTTTGAAGTCAGTGTAAGATTTTGGAACATTGAATCCAAAATGACTTGTTTGGTTGAGTAAGGACTGTGACAGAGAAGGTCAATAAATTGGTCTGCAAGACCAATAATTTCCATTAGATCTTGTGATATTTTTGTTGAATATTGTTATTAAGATGTTTTAAGATAATATTAATTCATTTTAATCCCTTTATTATGTTCCTTTGGGTGTCATAAGTTCATGTTTCCATGACTATGTTTTGAGGCTAGTTGGTAGCTCTGAGTGGGCTACTTGTAGAGAAGAGTTTGAGCTTGAATACCCTGAGTTGAAGCATATGATGAAGTTTATGATGACAATGAGGTCATGAGGTTTATTTATATGTTATTTTTTTCCATATATTTTTGTAAAAATGGTGTTTATGCTTTAGCTGTTCAAGACATATTTTTTATGTATGTACAGGCCTATTGTGAACAGTGTTTTGAGAAGGGGTTCAAGTGGTGGTTAGACCTAACAGGTGTTATGGATGTAAAGTGAAGTTGAATAAGGTATATTTGAGTTTAATATGATGTTTTAACTCTTTATGGGGAGTTTTTAATCATTTCAAGAAAGACAAAGTGTAATGTGCTCTAATGAAGGCCTAATGGTATTAAGTCTCCTTCAGGCCTAAATGAGAGTTTGGTCTGTTAAGTTATGGCAGACATAATGTATTGGTTATTTCATGTTTTAATTGAGTTTTAAGACCTATTTTAAGTATAAACCAAGTGTTACAATGTGTATGGACAACCAAGGTGTGTGAGAGCAAGTGACTTGTATAAGAGCAAGGCTAATTAGGCCTATTTATGAGTGTTAGAGAAGAGTGTGTGCAAGAGAATAAAAGAATAGAAAGAAGAGCAAGAGTAGGTCATGTGTATCATCATAAGAGTTTCATGAATATATATAATAATTTTTGAATATGAGGATCAAAGTCATATGACCTAATCAAGTCAAGAAGAGGGCTAGTTGAGCGAAGAAGGCTAGAGGCTAGTTTGAAAGGAATAGAAGTATGTGAAGAGATGAAGAAGAGGACCATCATCTATTAAATATTAAAATAATAAAAAATATGGAAGGTATAAGTATACTTGGTTGAGTGGGTACTTGTTCAAGAGGTGGCTAAGTTGGTGTTGAATCACTAAGGGAGTTGGTGCTTGCTAAAGACTCTATCAAGTTGGTGCTTAATAGACTGGGGTTGGTGCTCCAAGTTGAGTGGGTGATCACATAAATTTGATTCATTATATTATAAGACTCTTTATCTAAGTATGGTTAGTTGGTTTTATTCTTCATTAGGGTTTCCCACTTAGATGATGTGTTCATACTTGTTATGTGTATATTCTCATTTCGATGTTATTAGACTAGTTGATATTGATCATATGTTGATGTTGATTAATGAATGATTAGAAGATCTAACTAAAGTGAAAGTAAAAGTTTTGAATACTTTTCACCCCCTGCTCTCAATCATCTTGCTTCCAATAGAAAAAACATCATTGATAGGAAGAGGAGATGGTGAAGCATCATCCATGTCACTGTTAAAAGATAAATTCTCACTTATATGAGGAGAAGGAAGTTAAATAGGAGGTGAAGTATGATAGGGTTTAAAAAACCTAGATTCTTAATATCCTCCTCAAACCAAGATGAAATAACATCCCAAACTTCCTTGGTGATGTGGCATCCATAATATAAATGTGCAAATTGTCTAAAACATTGAGATGAATCAAGAGAAGAGCCTCATATTGCACGGATGCAATCCAAGTAATATATTTCTCATTTGTAAATTTGGGAAGGTCACCAAGTACCATTCTCCAAAATCCTTTAAATTTAAGGTGTATCTTCATTTTTATTTTCCAAGTAGTGTAAATTGAGGTATTGAGAGTCTTCATTGTCGAAATACAAGGAAAAAGTTGGGAAGAAGAAAGAATGATCCCCCCAAAGAAAAAATCTTGATTCAAAGAATGACAAGGAATAAATAAACCTCTAAAAATGTGTAAAGTCCCCTAAAATTCAGCACTTTATAATTGAGTGTGTTTTATAAGATAAATGACCCCAATTAATGGAGAATAAAAAATATACACTTTTGAAAAAAAAAGAACTCGATTTCGAGTCATGGTTTAAAATTTATAGTCTTTACAAGTTTTCCATCGTCAAATGGGTTAAATAAGTAAACATGGCACTAAAAAAATAAACATGACAAAAAAGGAGTGAACATAGCCTTCCAGCCACTCATTGGAACCATAATTTAACCATGGAGCATTACAAAGATTCAAATAATCTACCCATAATATATTGTTTTTATTTTAAAAATAAAAAAATATCTAGCAACCATCTCCTATTATATATATATTTTAAATTAGTAGTTAGTAAAACTATTATAATGTTTGAATTTCCTAATTAAATTTAAAAATTCAAAATGATTTAGAAAGCTAAAAACATGACACATAAAACTCAATTTTTTTGATATGATTTTATACTATTAAAGAGACATTTGTAGAAGATAAGAGATGTTTTTATTATTAAATATACAAATATGCACTTGCAAATGATAGATCTAGATTCAAATGTCTAACTAGGACAAAATAAGAGGTAGATCTAAGATTTTTAGATAGCCTAGATGCAATGGATTACTCAGATTTACTCCATGAAGATCCAAAAATGTGCTTACAACAAAAAACACAAGACCCTTTCAAAAATTAGAATTTATTGCAGACCTTTCTAATTCTTAAGACCACCCAAAGAAGATGTAAGAGAAGTACATACTTAATATGGAAATAAGATCTATGGAAAGAAGAATATCTATGGAATGATCATAAGTCCTTGTCAAAAACTCTAAATGGATGCCTGTAACACCTCCCACTCTGATACCATGAAAATAATGATGACTAAATCATTCCAAAACACACATATCATAGGTGATAACAATAAAATATCACATAAGAAGCAAATACAAAATAAAGAGCAATATCATATATTATATCTCAAAACCTTCATCTATATTTTTACAAATGAGAAGCCTTACATATATAGACAAGAAAGATCAATCATAACTAAGAGATCAAGCTAAGTTATCAAAACTAGGAATAAGAGATAACTATCCCCAAAAGGATATAAACAACTAGAAATTACCCCCATAATATCTAAGAGATAAATATGTAATATATCATAATATATAAAATAGAATAAGTTAAATATCCACACATAAGTGGGTGTAAATTGTTAGGGTGTGGAGCTAAAAGCTTCACCAAGGAGCATACTAAAACAGGTTCGGGTCTACACAGACGCCGGCGTCGGTCAGGAGCGACCGACGTCGGTTAGTAGCAAGTTGCAGAGGCGCCGACGTTGGCAATATGGTCAGCCGACGACGGTCACAGGCGAACAGGCAGGAATCGACGTCGGTTACCTGCGTGTCCAGAAAGCTATTTTCATGGACAGCAGTGAGTGTTTGCATGATAAGTTTGAGTCATGGACTCAAGCTTGCGTCTCTATTATTAGCAATATTATTTTTAGAGCCCTTGTTCAAGAGGCTTAACTGTTTGTTGTAAGAGCATGCTCAAGTTTCCTATTTCTATATGTAGGGAAGATCTTCTTAGCTTATAATTGTGTAAGAGAAGTGTAGAACTGTAATAGTAAAACATTGTGAATGTTTGAAGGACAGTACAGAGTTGCATCAATCCAGGTTGTTGGATTTGAGTGTACTTGAGAGAGAGCTCTTAAGGAATAGAGATCTAGTGAGAGATCTTGTGTGCATCTGAGAGAGGTGTGGAAGAACGAAGTTTCTTCAAATTGTATTCCTATTGTAAAGAGTTTCAATACAAGTTTTCAGGGTGTTTTCTTGTATATCTTGTTCTGTGCTATTTATCATTTCAGTTACTTATCTATCTGATTTAATTACGTGTTTATTGCTTTCACAAGTGTAATCTATTGTTGGTTTGATCCCCCAACAAGTGGTATCAGAGCCTTGGTTACAGGTTACAGGTTACAGATTACAGGTTGCTCACAGGGGTTTCTGCAGGGATTTCTGTTTGAGTGGGAGAAGCAATGGCAGAAGAAAGTAAGCTGAGAATGGAAAAGTTTAATGGCAAGAACTACCAACATTGGAGAATGCAGATAGAGGACTATCTGTATCAGAAAGATCTCTACTTATCGTTAGGTGGGATAGTAAAGAAGCCCAAGGACATGGAGGATGAAGAATGGGAAGTTCTTGACAGAAAGGCTCTTGGGTCTATAAGACTGAGTCTGGCCTCCACTGTGATATCTAATTTGTCACAGGCAAAAACAACGGTAGAGTTGATGACCACGTTAGCAAATATGTATGAAAAACCCTCAGCTTCAAATAAGGTATATCTTATAAAGCAGTTATTTAATTTGCATATGAATGAAGGTGGATCTGTTTCTACTCATCTGAATGATTTCAATGGAATTGTTAATCAGTTAAGTTCTGTCAATATTGTATTTGAAGATGAAATAAAAGATCTTTTGATATTATGTTCTTTGCCTGAAAGCTGGCATGGCTTAGTAATGGCAGTTTCTAATACTGCATCTGCATCAAATATTTTGAAAGTAGAGGATGTTGTTAGTGTTATCTTGAATGAGAAAATACGCAGGAAAAGCATAGAAGAGACATCTAGGAACGCTTTAAATTTTGAGAGCAGGGGAAGGCAAAAAGAAAAGAGCAAGAGGAGATCAAGATCTAAGTCTAAGGTGAGAGGAAGATCCAAATCCAGGAATGGCAGGAAGCCACAATGCTGGAACTGTGGAAAGATGGGGCACATAAGCAGAGATTGTTGGTCAAAGCCTAAGGAGGACAACCAGCACGAAGGAAAGGAAGAAGCCAAGGTTGCAGGTATTGCACAAGATGCTTTAATTTTCTCTTTGCATAATAACATAGAATCTTGGGTATTAGATTCTGGTGCATCTTTCTATGCTACCCCTAACAGAGAGTATTTCAGTGACTATATCCATGGAGATTTTGGAATAGTGTACTTAGGGGATGATGAGCCTTGTAAGATTACTGGCAAAGGTAAAGTGCAGCTGAAGATGCAGAATGGCAACACATGGGTGTTGAGAGATGTGATGCATGTTCCTAGTTTGAAGAGAAATTTGATTTTTGCAGGTAAGCTAGGTGATGAGGGTTGTACAGTAACTCTCACAGCAGATTCTTGGAAGGTGACCAAGGGTGCACTAGTTATGGCCAGAGGTAAGAGAGAAGGTACTCTCTATTTGTGTAATTGTGTTACTAACAAATCTCCTTCAGTTTTATCTACTTCAGGTGTGGATTGTAAATTGTGGCACTCAAGGCTTGGCCACATGAGTGAGAAGGGGATGTCAATTCTTAAGTCTAAAGGTATGCTTTCAGATTTGAAAAGTATGGATCTAGAGTTTTGTGAGCATTGTGTATTTGGAAAACAGAAAAGGGTTAGTTTTCTCAAGACCGGGTCTACTAAGAAAAGGCAGAAGTTGCAGCTTGTTCACACAGACGTGTGGGGACCGGCTCAGGTAGCCTCTATTGGCGGATCACGGTACTATGTTACATTCATAGATGACGCCACAAGAAAGGTATGGATCTACTGTATTAAAAAGAAATCTAATGTTTTTGAGACTTTTAAGTTTTGGAAGGCTATGGTTGAGAATGAAACAGGCAGAAAGTTAAAGTGCCTGAGATCTGATAATGGCGGTGAGTTCTGCAGTCTTAAGTTCAAATTGTATTGTTATACACACGGAATCCGTAGGCAAAGGACGGTTCCAAGGACACCTCAGCAGAATGGTATTGCTGAAAGGATGAACAGAACTATCATGGAGCGTGTAAGATGTATGAGATTACATGCAGGGTTGCCCTTAGAGTTTTGGGCAGAAGCAATTGACACCGCAGTGTACCTGATTAACAGAGGACCCTCTACAGCTCTGGATGGTGGAATTCCAGAAGAGGCATGGACAGGCAAAAAGGTAGATCTCTCATATCTCAAAGTTTTTGGTAGTGAAGCCTTTGTGCATATAGATAAGGAAAATAGAAAGAAGCTTGATCCTAAGTCTATGAGGTGCACGTTTATAGGCTATGGCTCAGATGATTTTGGTTTCAGATTTTGGAATCTAGGAACTAACAAGGTAATCAGGAGCCGTGATGTTGTTTTCAATGAAAGAGTGATGTACAGTGATCAGATAAGGAAGCTGGATCAATCTGGGTAGAGCAATAGTGAACTGGACGAAGTTATGGTCCAAAATGAGCTCACGGGAAAAAGAAATAATCACTTGCAGGAAAACACAGAGACCGACGTCGGCAGGTTTGGAACCGGCGTCGGCAGTATAGAAACCGATGTCGGTCATATAGAGACCGACGTCGGCAGACCAGGCACCGAGGTCGGTCAAGCAGAACCGACGACGGCGAGTGACAGGTCTACAGGTGGCCGAGGTTGGTCACTGTCAGAAAATTTGGGTGGACAAATTGTTGAAAACAAGTCCAAGACACCCACCAGGAGGTCTGAAAGGGTAAGTAAGCCTCCAATTAGATATTCTCCTTCCTTATATTATTTGTTGCTAACTGATGGTGGAGAACCAGAGAGTTTTGAAGAAGCATTACAGGTGGAGTCCAGGAGTAAGTGGGAGCGTGGCATGGTTGAGGAGATGGAGTCCTTAAGAGAGAACCAAACATGGGATTTGGTTGAATTGCCAGCTGGTAAGAGAACACTAAAGAACAGATGGACCTACAGGTTAAAGGAAAGTGAGGATGGACAGATGCGATATAAGGCCAGATTAGTGGTAAAAGGATTTGCACAAAAGCCAGGTATTGACTTTGGTGAAATTTTTTCTCCTGTTGTTAAAATGACTTCAATAAGGGTTGTATTGTCTTTGGTTGCTTTTGAGGATTTGCATCTCGAGCAGCTAGATGTTAAGACAACGTTTCTTCATGGAGATTTGGATGAGGAAATTTATATGGAACAGCCAGAAGGTTTCGAGGTCAAGGGTAAGGAGAAGTTTGTATGCAGGTTAAAGAAAAGCTTGTATGGCCTCAAGCAAGCTCCAAGGCAATGGTACTTGAAATTTGACAGGTTTATGACTGAGCATGGCTACAGTAGGTGTCAATCGGACCATTGTGTGTATTTCAAGAGATTTGATAATGGTAGATATATTATTCTATTGTTGTATGTAGATGACATGCTGGTTGCAGGGTCTCACATGCAGGATATCTCAGAGCTTAAGGAGAAGTTAGCTCAAACGTTTGCTATGAAGGATTTGGGAGCAGCGAAGAAGATCCTTGGCATGAGCATTAGGAGAGACAGGAAAAATTACAGGTTGATATTGTCTCAAGAAGATTATGTGAACAAGGTGTTGGAGAGGTTTAATATGCAGGATGCAAAACCGGTAAGTACACCTATGGCTGGACATTTTAAGCTAAGCAAAGAACAATGTCCCAATTCACATGATGAGGTAGAGTACATGAGTATGGTTCCATATTCTTCCGCAGTAGGGAGTTTGATGTATGCAATGGTGTGTACTAGACCAGATATTGCCCAAGCAGTGGGAGTAGTAAGTAAGTATATGGCCAATCCAGGTAAGGAACATTGGAAGGTAGTTCAATGGATCCTTAGATATCTGAGAGGAACCAGCAGCAAGCATTTGTGCTATGGAGGTTCAGATACTTCTCTACATGGCTATGTAGATTCAGATATGGCAGGGGATTTGGATGGCAGGAGAAGCACCACAGGTTATGTTTTTACTGTAGGTGGAACAGTGGTTAGTTGGATATCTAAGTTGCAGAAGGTTGTAGCCTTGTCAACTACAGAAGCAGAGTATATTGCAGCTACAGAAGCTAGCAAGGAGATGATATGGATGACACGGTTCATGGAAGAGCTTGGAAGGGAACATGGGAGTTACAGATTGTATAGTGACAGTCAGAGTGCAATCCATTTGGCCAAGAACTCGGCCTTTCATTCTAGGACCAAGCACATACAGCTAAGGTACCACTTCATATGGCAGGTATTGGAAGATGGTGAGTTGAAGCTGGAGAAAATCCACACAGACAAGAATCCTGCTGATATGCTAACAAAGCTGGTTACTAAGGAGAAGTTGAACTTGCATTCAACTTCTATTGATCTTCATGATTGAGTTGAAGATGGAGGAGCTAGAAGATGTTGCTGTACAGGTTGGTGCAGCTAGTTTATCTCCAAGTGGGAGATTGTTAGGGTGTGGAGCTAAAAGCTTCACCAAGGAGCATACTAAAACAGGTTCGGGTCTACACAGACGCTGGCGTCGGTCAAGAGCGACCGACGTTGGTTAGTAGCAGTTGCAGAGGCACCGATGTCGGCAATATGGTCGGCTGACGACTGTCACAAGCGAACAGGCAGGAACCGACGTCGGTTACCTGCGTGTCCAGAAAGCTATTTTCATGGACAGCAGTGAGTGTTTGCATGATAAGTTTGAGTCGTGGACTCAAGCTTGCGTCTCTATTATTAGCAATATTATTTTAGAGCCCTTGTTCAAGAGGCTTAACTGTTTGTTGTAAGAGCATGCTCAAGTTTCCTATTTCTATATGTAGGGAAGATCTTCTTAGCTTATAATTGTGTAAGAGAAGTGTAGAACTGTAATAGTAGAACATTGTGAATGTTTGAAGGACAGTACAGAGTTGCATCAATCCAGGTTGTTGGATTTGAGTGTACTTGAGAGAGAGCTCTTGAGGAATAGAGATCTAGTGAGAGATCTTGTGTGCATCTGAGAGAGGTGTGGAAGAATGAAGTTTCTTCAAATTGTATTCCTATTGTAAAGAGTTTCAATACAAGTTTTCAGGGTGTTTTCTTGTATATCTTGTTCTGTGCTATTTATCATTTCAGTTACTTATCTATCTGATTTAATTCCGCATTTATTGCTTTCACAAGTGTAATATATTGTTGGTTTGATCCCCCAACATAAATAACTAAATACCTAGGTGAACATGAGCTAAGGTAAACAACCTACTCTAATAAAATCTAGGTTAATAGGTTTAAAAAGAGAGTGAAACAAAAGATGAAGAAGTAGATACTTCTAATACACATTTTTTTGATTATGTAGATTTGATTTATGAAACAAAAATAGATAGAAAAGTTCAATATATTTGTTTTAAAAGAAAAAAAAATCAGATTAGATGTGGTTAGTCCCAAATAGGAAACACCTAAAAATAAAAAGTATAGGGTAAAATATATCACCCATATTAGTAATACACATACCCTTTGTTTTATTATTTTTGTGTTGTGTGTAGTAGAAAATGGTCATGTGTAATAATATCAACATTTTCCTATGATATTACATGGGATTTTACCACACACCAAAACATATAAAATTAATCAGGTCTAGACAAAGATAAAACTAGGGTTTTGAAAAGTTATGGCCTTTATATCATCAAGGTTGGTAGACCAAGATTTTAAAAGGATTCATGAAGCTAACTAAAGACATATTAAGACAAAAATAGGGACCTTATGGCTTCACAATTATTGTCACATGTTTTGTTTCAATATCACATATGTTCTTACCATGTATAGGTGACTATGATAAACCCAAAATGAAGGTATCTAGGTGTAGAGAAATGTAAAACATTATTTTTGCATCTCCATAGCCTCTCCAACATAAAGGTTATGATACTAAAATAATTTCACATGTTTGTAAAAAATATTCTCAAGTGATTCACAGAGTTTATTAAAGAGAACCCCCTCAAAAAATAGGCCCCATGGGAAGCCATGAGCCCATATCTCAATGATGACTATCACATTTTTATTGTTATATTACATGTGATCTCACCACTTGGTAGAAATACATCAAAACATATAAACGAATTCATGTCTAGTTAGAGATAAAACAAAGATCTTATTATGTCATGGCCTCTATGATGTCAAGGCTATTACATAGCCACATTACACCAATAATGAAGGTATTTGAGTCAAGAGAAAGATAAAATTTCAATTTTGTGACTACGTGGCATCTGTGACATTAAGGTTGCTAAATTGTGATATATGTTTGGTAAATATTATTAGTGATATTAGTAATGAAAAACCACTAAACAAAATATAAGGTTCATTTCACACAATAGGTATAACGCACTTTGATTAAAGTAAATGTGATGAAATCTGCTAAACATGCACGAATACCCTTCTCACTATAACATGATTAATTATTGAAGTGTATTTTTTTAATCTTTTAGATTCATATGGGTTCTTCATTTCTTATATTTTGATCATTACTAAGATTGGATTCACATGTGAGGTTTTTAAAACCTCATTAAGGCCATTATCCAAAGCGTCTTATGATTTTTTTTTCATTTCTTACATTTCATAAAACTTTGATCTTGGTTTGTGTTAATTATTTATAGTTCGTAGTTAATTTTTTTATTTAGTTAAGTGTGAATAATATTTTAAGAAGAATAAATTTCATAAATTCAATTCATACAAATACATTTTTGATTTATTTGTATGAATTACATTCATACAAATAGCATCTTGTCATTGAGGATGATATTTTTGTCATGAAGGAGCCCATACCAACACTCCACCTAAAACTTGTGGGTGAGGGCATTAAATCCACATTTAAATTCAATACAAGAAATAATATTCTAATTTTAATAATAAAAATATATTTATTCTAAGATTTTGTATGTGTCAAATTAAGGTTTGTTTAAATAAAAATTATGTTTGTTTCCATCCTAAAACACAAATAAAAAATATGTTTGTTTCAAGTTAACTACCTACCCATTAAAATAGAAACTAGACCAAAGTATACAAACATATTGTTTCAAATCAATATAAGCAAGGGTATCCAAATGTGAATCATAAAAAAAGTATTAGTATGAGCCAAATGTAATACATTTAAAATTTAGTAAATTGCACTCATTCCACATTATGAATGCACCATGTTGAAGGTGGAAAAGCAATAATACCTCACCAACATGAATTTAACACCAATTTTTGGGCATTGAATAAGCACATACCTACACTAAATAACACTTAAATAATTTTTATTTGTACAAGCCCATACACGTGTTGTATCAAACCATTTTTTATTATATTTGTTATTTAAGGGGACGAGTTGATTAATGTATTAGAGGTAACATTTGTAATGTTAGTATGAGTTTGTGTCTGATAGAGACATTTGGGACATTACAATGATATTACACTAAGAATAACAAGTTCAATAGATTCTGACCCTACGTCACACATACTCCACTTTACTTTGTATAGTTGATGAAATGGAAAAACAAATGTAATGTATTAGAGGCAGAGACACCAATGTAAGGTTGTGTTTGTGGATGGTAGAGCTATAATGGAAAATTTAGAAACATTTACACCATGGAAAACAAGCATTGTGGACTCCACTCTTAATTTGCACAACCTTGAGTAAGAAACAAGGTATATAACATAGTTCCCCAATGAGTTAGGTCCCAATTTTACATCCATATTTGAACTAGTGTTTTTATACATGATTCATCCTTATGTTATATTTCTTAATATTTCAAATTCATATGGGTCCTTCATTGCTCATCTTGATATTGGTACTATCTATGTTATAGATGTACTTATAGTTATACCTTGCAATCATCTTATTGAATTATAATAGTTGGTATATGGATAATGACCTTTAAAATCTTTGGATAATCCTTTCTTTTGAATGGCTCAGAAGCTTATTTTTTATCATTTTTTCATAAATATGTTTTTTTTATTCAAGGTACATTACTTTATTTGATTAAATTAAAGCCAAATATTTTTTGAGAAACTTATCCCATATTAACCATGGTTCTTCAATTGTTTTTTTATTTGATAGGGTGAAATATAGGTTTTTGGAGGACCTGAAACCTAATACAAAAGATAGAGAAATAAGGCTTGGAGGCATCTCAATAGATGACCCATGAGGATAAAAAAGACCACCAAGTGGTTACACCAAGCCTACCAAAAGAGAGACACCAACCAACAACCAAAAAACTAAAAATAGAGCAACTTTTTCAAGTCCTTTATTTCTAAGATACATCCACATGGCTTCCACAAAACTACTGCCCTCCCAGGAGGACCAAGTTGGAACAAACCACTGACCGATGACTCAATAAAACAAAATACCATGCCACCATATTCAATAAAACAACTTCTTACACTAAATGTAGTTCATAGCTTGCCTTCCATAAAAATTTTGCATGGTCCCCTAAATGAAGGGACCTATTAGAAAACTAAAATTTAGGTTTTATGTTATTTTTCTTTCTTTGCACTCTTGTCCACTCCCCATTTTATTCCATAGGTTCTATGTATATAGGAATGGAAAGGGATAGTGTTTATATTCTATTGAACCAACCTTCTTAGATTCAACCCTTGGTATTTTTGAATGAGGAATGGATTTCCTGGAGGAAGTAGGAATAGGGGTTTTTAGCACCAAGTATGGCACCCTCTTATAAAGGGTCCTCTCTATAATCATCCTTTGGGTATGGGGAACCTGTAGGGTCCTCATTTTGAATAGGAGGTTCAAGTTCATCTGAATCTCAATCTGAATCTTCATGCAAGGAGCCAAAATCATTCATAGTGAGTTGGGTGGGGAAGAAATTTATCCACCAAGAAGTTTATTTCTTTTTCCTATGGTTGATGCAGTCTTTGGTCAAATGCCCTATGTTGAAGCAAATATGGCAATAGAATAATAGGCATTCATAATCAAGTGGTTGCAACCATGAGTGATCATCTACTTTTAGAATTTTTTTTTAGGGATATCCTTTGATGTCTAAATTAACTAGTATTTTTGAAAAGGTGGTGTGAGAAAAAGATATGGTATCTGGGTGTGTTCATAGAAACTTTCCCAGGGAGCTTACTATAGATTTAAAGTTAGAATTAGACTAGAACTAGAAAGTGAGGTAGGGTAGGTAGATCTAAAAGGGTCTTTCAGCTAGAGGTTTTGTAAAGGGGTTAAAAAAGGGGGACCAAGGTTTCATGATTATGGGATGGTTATTCATCTCCAAACTGACTTTAGATCAATTCCTTGTCCTTGATATAATAAAAAACAATAATAAAATGTCTCTTGGCACTAGGGTAGATTTCAAGCCTACCTTACAAAGGCATTGTCAATGCTTTGAGATCTAGGTATGGTTCTTCAATTCTCATATTTTTTTTCTTTTTCAATAAAAAATGAGTGACTACAAGTTAGCCAATTTAATTGAAGACCATTATTTTGCTTAGGGTTTGTTACAAATCAAGGTTAATTTTAGTGGGATATATTAAAAATCCTTGGAGGTTCTTAGGTGAATTTGATTCATAATGGTGGCAAATTAGTTTGAAAGGTGATTAATTATTCAAGTGAATCAAGTGATGGAGTGGGAAAATCAAGATTTTATGAATACAAAACTTCCTTAAATCTAAATATTATCACATATTTGGATTCCTCATGAAAAATTATATAATTTAAAAAAATAAATCTTCACAATCTAAGTCTGTATGCAAAAGTTACAGCCTCCAAAAGTTTACTAGTTGATAGTGCACTTGCTAATGGATGTCCCCATGATGTCAACAACCATTCACATGGTGAGGATGGACATAATCACATACATATGGTTATCAACACATGAAGATGGCCATTAGCACATGTAGATGGCCATTGACACATGTAAATAACCATCGATACATACAGATGGTTGTTGGCACATAAAAATGGCCATCGACACATGTAGACGGTTGTCAACACATATTGATGACCATTGGCATGTGAAGATATACAGATGGTCATTGACATATGTAGATGACCATCGACATATATAGATGATTATTTATGTGTGATGTGAGGTGAATGTACATAGATTACCATTCGAGGTACTAATAAAAATCATTTATATGAATGAAATTATTTTAAATAGTAGGTGATCTGATCTTAAAATTAACTTACACCTAGAAAATTTAGGTGATTCTAGGCTCTTCAATACCCCAAAAAATCACCAAATGTAAATTTATAAAACTAAAATATTCATGAATTAATGAAGATTCACCGCTAAAAATTTCCCTATTACAAATGTAATACTAGCTTACTGTAAATATTGATATCAACATACAAGTGTCGAATATAGATCCTAAAAAATTTACATGACTTGAATGTCATTTAATAATCCTGTGCACCTGAATAGACCATGACTCTCGAGTTTCAATTCACTATTAGTTTTTTAAAAATAATAAATTGGCTAACATATATGGTCTTCCTTTTGTGCATAATATTATTAGGATAAATGGGATCCAAAGACTAATCCCCTATTTATGCAACTTGTGTAATTATTGTATCTTTTATATTGAACATGATGCAATGTAATGGATGAGCCCAAGTTGCAATGAGTTGATGTATTTAGAGTGATCAAATCTCAATTTGAAAATAAATTGAATGTTCTTGAGTTGGAAATATTGTATGCTCTAACTCTCATTTAATTGTATAGAGTAATCTATAGATTATTTGAAGGGGTAGAATCATGTACTATGGATTGATACATATTTAAATAGTGAAACTATAAAATTTGAGTGTCACTAAACTCTAAAATGGGATACTTTAAACATTGAGAAAAATCACATCACTATAAACAAATTTAGATTATATTTGAAACTTTTCAACTTTTAAAATTGAAACTTGTGACTTGAGAATTTTGAAAATGCCTTAGTAGAAATGAGAACATGATTGAATATCATGCACCCTATCTCTATACTATATTTAAATGCTATATTAATTTTAAACTTTGAAACTCTTGAATTTCACCACTTGTGAAAGCTTTTGAAACTTTTATAACTTTGAAACTCATTTTGAGCTATTTGAAACTATAGGAACAAGTAAACATGCAAGCCAAATATCCCCATAATTTAAAAATGTTGAATCATATTTCCATTTGAAATTTGTATATTACCGTTGATCTAAATTTTTTAACATGAAACTTGAATGTTCTAAGAAAGTCCATTGTGATTCCCCCCATTTTAGATGAGAGATGTATCCTTTAAGTCACTTATCTCAAAATAAAGTATATGTGAAAGGTATATCACTTTGAAAATTTTATATTGATTTGATCATAGTATTGAATATAACATTGAGTTTTCTTATGAAACATGTGGTAGAGAGATATATTTGAAGCATAGAAACAATGTATGCATGATATGCATCATGGCATTTAGATTAAGACTATACTATATAATTGATGCATGACATGACTCATGAAACTATAATAAATATATAGAATGCATGATATGAGTCATGACACAATAGTAACGAGAAATAATCATATATTTTATGTCATACAATGTCATGTAATTTGTATAATATGTCATGCATAAGGCTCAAGAGGCCACATACAAAGGACATGTAAATTGTTGCATAAAAAATAGGGACAAGGTACTCAAACAAATGACATAATTATTCCATATAAATATTTTAACATAAAGTCCAGGGGCCACATAGATATTAAGAAAATAAGTTTAACCTATCATGTAATAAATTAAGAGTGAAAAACAAAACATGTAGTAAATGAGACTATTATAGATCAATCATATTTATGAATGTGATTTTCTGGAAAGTATCATATTTCATGTAATACATTTGAAATAAATTAGTGATTGATCAAAACATTTGTATGATATGTAGCTTAACATGGTGGAGAGGTTTTAGATAGAGACAACCTATTAAAGTGTTAATGGAGAACATAGAAATACCCCTAGCTTAGCAAGGTTACTGGGTTATAAGGGAAGCTCAACATCAAAGAATCATGTATCACACTCAAATACCTCGTGAGAAGCATTATCTATTGAAATATGGAATATGTTATCTAATTAACATATAATAAACAACATATGGAAAATAAGTAAGATATAACATTTGAAAATGCTTTAGGTCCTAATTTTTAATTTTTTGAAATTATTTTGATTTTTTGGAATTAAAATTTTTCCAAATTCAAGTAAATTTTCAAATGTTCAAGTTTAATTTTTTTAAAATTCAATTTTCAATGTAACAAAAAAAACTACTTCATGTCTTTTGTAAACTTTTCCAAATAGTACAGTGCCTTCCATGATTGGAGTATGTAGATCAAAAACAAAGTGTGTCTTACACACTAAGTTATGTCTTTCCTTTAATATAGTAATTGCATTTATAAACTAAAGGCTGGAGGGGGGTGGGTTAAAGTAAACTAAATTTGATCATGAATACTTGATCATGCCTATTTTAATTATTTTTTTACCATTGATTAACACTTATTTCACTAATTTGATTTATTGTAAGCACAATAAAAGACTTGATTACATTATAAAACCATCTACTATCACCTATAAAATTGATCTCAATGTTGAAAACACATTTATGCATATGTATGTCTTGACTCATACCAAAAAATCTCTACTTTGCTTGATGATAAAGTAGAGCCAAACATGATAAAAACACCCAATGCTCATGTTCCAATTTGATGATTTTTTTATTCCCTCATAAATAGTCAAAATTCAAGAAGGAAAGTGTCCTTAGGGTTAACCTAAATATTCTTGACCTCCCCAATGGGTCTTTCCCCCTCTTTAATCACTATAAAAACACATTCAATTATTTCATTTAAATAATTTGGGCAAGCTTGTTAATCTTATCACAAGATATTATTCACACAAGTGCACAAAAGATAAAAGTTCCATTTCATTTCCAAATTAGATTATAAACACTTCAAGCATCTATGAGCCAAGTCTAGATTCAATCTTATTCAACCCTATCCCAAACATGATCAAGTTTTCAAGCCAATTATAGATCTATTCATATATTCAAAGTATAAAAATTACACAAAGAACTTAACTTGGAGTAAATAGAGGTTTGATCCCCCTTTCGAGTATTGGGATATAATAAATGTTCAACATAATGGGGTGTTGAGGTCTAGCACAACTCTAAACACTAATCCATTTTTACTCTTTCAAATCTGTTTGTATCCATGTGACATAAGCTATGGTTTTGAGCTCCAAGAATACATTTTCTAATCTCATGTGCATCATACAAGATGAATTTATTAAAAATGATAATATTTTACATAATAACATATGACTATGCCCTATGTTTCAACATTCTACAAAAGGACATAAATGCTAGCCAAGGGCAATAATGTAGACATAAAATGGAGGCTAACTATTTAGCCTCAATTTCAATGATATTATAGATGAAGTTAATTGAATTTTATAAAATCACAAAATATTCCTCATTTCTTCCTAAATTCAATTCACAATTTGATCCAAGGAAATATATTTTATACTTTTTGCCTTGGTCGTTTCCATATTCCATAGACAATTGTCAAAATTTAAGTAAATTTTCAAATGTTCAAGTTCAAATTTTCAAATTTTAGTTTTCAAAGGAATAAAATAACTACTTAATGTGTTTTTTAAGTTTCACTAAACAATATAGTTCCTTCCATGATTGGAGTATGTATCTCTAAAACAAAGTGTGTCTTACACACTAAGTTTTGGCTTTTTTAAAATTTATTAATTGATTTTGTAAACTAAAGGTGGGGGTGGTGGGGAGGGGTGATAGTGATAGGGGCATGTAATAACTTAAATTTCATCATGAATTCTTGATCATACTTATTTTTACCATCAATTAACATGTACACTTAATTGACACTTATTTCACTAATTCAACCTATCCTACGCATAAGAATAAACTTACTTCTATTATAAGGCCATCTAATGTCACCTAAAAAATGACCTTATTACTAAAAACACATTTATGCATATGTATGTCTTGACTTAGATTGAAAAATCTATACTTTTCCTAATGAGAAAGTATTTCCTAATAAGATAAAACTGCCCAATGCTTATGTCCCTATTTATTGATTTCGTCCTTCCTCACAAACAGTCAAAAATCAAGAAGGAAAGTATCCTTAGGGTCAGCCCAAGTAATCCTAAACTCCCTAATGGGTATTTATTCCTCTTCAATCACTATAAAAATACATTCAATTGTTTCATTTCAATAATCTAGGCAATCTTATTAATATTATCATAAGATCTTATTCCCACAAATGTACAAAAGACAAAATTTCCACATTCTTTCCAAATCAGCTTATAACCACTGTAAGTAGCCATGAACCAAGTCTAAATTCAGTATTACATAACCATATGCCAAGAATGATCAAGTATTCAAGCCAATTATAGATCTATTCATATTTTCAAAGGAGATTAATTACACAAAGCACTTAATTGGGAGAAATACATAGAGGTTTGATCCCTCTTTGGATTATTGGTATGTAGGCAAAGATCAACATAGTGGGGTGTTGAGGTATAACACAACTCAAAATGCTAACCCATTTTTACTCTTTGACATCTATTTATATCCATGTGGAACAAGCTAGGGTTTTGAGTTTCAAGAAGACATTTTCTAGTCTCACCCACATCACAGAAGATAAGTTTATTAAGAACAAGATATTTTACATAGTCGCATAAGACTATGCCCTATTTTTTATAATTCTACAAAAAAGGAAATAAATTCTAGACAAGGACAATAATGTCCATCACTACTGACCTTACTAAGTGATCCTATTTGTACATGGTCTGAGGATCTTCTGGGAGGATTCTAAGTTTTCATCTTCTTCATTATTTTTGTATTTTTCTAGTCAACGCAAACAATTGAGCACATCAAAATGCTACACATGTCTCTCTTTGAAATAGTTATGTCTTGTTTTAATTTATTCTAATCCATAAATTTCAATTTATTACTTTTATTTTCTTATTTGTAAGTGTATTCACATCACCCTGCTTTATTCAATTCAATTTATAAAATTAATATTTAATATTGCATTAATTCATAATTCAAATAAAAAAGTTAATATCCCTCATTATTTTAGGTAGAATTAAATAAACACCCATCCTAGAGATTATAATATACCCTCCTTAAAATAAAATTACGATCAAGGTATCCAAACCTTATTTTTTGTAGACCAACATCAAAATACACATGCCAATATTTCCATCCTAGAGTTACTCAAAAGGTCAACTGATTTCAAAGACATATTGCATGATGACTTGAGTGATGCTAATTTTATAAGTGATCCTCAACAAGATTATTTTTATTTTCTTGTGAACACATTGAAATATTACCAAAATATCACATCTTTTAAATTCCTCCAAAGGAGATCATCAACGAAATCCTTTAATTATACATTCAAGATTCGTTTCAAACATATGGAATTATAAGTGTCCTCACAGGTAATGGTTCATGATTGAATACTTGTAGTGAGGCCTTCATTAATGTACTTGAATTTGATCTTAATTCTATCACACATTTAGATATGGTCATAAAATTATTTTAGAATCAATGATGACAAACTTTAGGAAAACTTAAATTAAACATAATTACTAGGCCTAAAATGTCATATACATATTTTAAAGAGATATTTAATGAAGTTAACTACAATATTTTAGTTGGTATACCATGGATTAATGATATGAATAAAATTACCTCTACGTTACATATATGCTTAAAATATGTCAATGAAGGTTTCATATATACCTGACTTATAGATGATATTCCTTTCTGATTCTAAAAAGTTGTAGAACCCACATAAAAACTTATCTTACAACTATAAAAATCATAACCAAAGATTGCACCACCATAATAATATATTTCCATAGAAATAATGTATACATATTAACTGGGTGAAATTAGTAAGATCAATGAGGATATTCATGATCAGGATGAAGAAAAAGAAGAAGAAAATGATTACAATCCTGATATTATAAATGAGTAATTATTGAAGCTCAACTTTATACCATATGGTCTTGGTGAATATAGACATGACATGCATACCAACTTAATACTATGTGGTCTTCAAGATTACAAAGATGAAATGCATACATGAATTAGAAAATTATACTATACTCCCTAATATTATGGACGAACCTTCCCATCCTCCATGATTAATGATATAGCATCTTATAATGATAAAGCAAATAAACTTATGATAGACACTTGTTTTAGTACAAATAAATCAAATTAACCTATTGGTTTCTTTTAAAAAAATTTGGTCAATATGGAAAGATATACACTTGAAAAAATAATATAGGATATAAAGTTAAATGATTGGGGTAGAATTAACAAGGAATTAAAGATCCAATAATATTGATTCCATGTCAATTCAAACTAGGTCTTGGATATAGTGCAAACATTGCATCTAAAGAGAAATATTTATAAGATCCTGAGATTATTCACATTTATATTCATGATTTTTATTCAACGTATATATATTTATATTATCACTTTCCACTCATTAAAATTAAGTTTAAAACATTTGATAAATATTTATATAATGACTTTTCCAAGTTCAATAAAAATTATGTGAATCATTAAGGTGGAACAAATCAAGAATATGCAACATTCAAACCTCAAATACCATATCTGTCAAAGGAGTAATATATTCAGTCAACAACATCACAAAAATACCCAAAAAAATCTAAGTATTAAAATTAATTTATCCATACCCATGGGATGTATAATGTTAAACCTATATACAAAAGAGTACCCTAGTAACAAGTGCATGTAGTTCAATTTTGAAAGCCTATAAAATTCCTATGCTATGTTGTTAATTATGGTTTACTAGATTCACCTTATTATCATAAAAAAAACATATGATTTCAAATGTAAAATGTGCAATGACTCTTCATGAACCCATATTATATACATATGATCATTGAATTCACATTTAGCTCTGAGGCCATTGCGGTGACATTTTATTTTTAACTTACATTGATTTAACCTATGATTTTTTGACTAGTAACTTTTATTTCACTTATATGAATTTTAACAAACTATTTTCATTTGAGTTTTTTTTTCCATTTTCATTGTTCTTCCTTGAAGTTTTTATTCCTTGAAATTTTATTTCCTTATTTGTCACTTTCCATGCACACACTTTATTTTCCTTGTTTGGTCACCATACGACCTTGTAACCTTTCTTTTACACACTCTATATGGTTCAATTAGATTCTTATATTTCCATGATACACGTAACACATTTATATATGGAATATTATTTAGATAATTATGTTTTACTATATTGACAATCACATATGTTTTATATTATGCACTAAAACCTACCTATTTTTATGATGTGGCCTCAATTAAGTGTGATTTTATTTATATATATATATATATATATATATATATATATATATATATGTGGGGAAATTTTAACATATATAAGCACAATATATCATTATATCATAATAAAAGTTAATTATTTTAGAATTGATAGGATTGGGCCCAAATTAGGTATTATTTAGCACATGAAGATAAATATGGGGAAAATCAAGCATATCTAAGTATCGATTGTTAGTTTTTCATGATAGAATGACATTTATTAAAAAAATTGGTTTAGGCCTTGAATAAATGAGGTTAAATATAAGAAGGTGTATTTGTGGATAATTAGGAATATATGAGAACCATTTTTCATTATTTCATGATCTAATATTGATATTTGAAAAAAATTGACCTGATTAGGCTCGATTAGGTATGATTGAATATATGTAAATAGAATTATAAAAAAATGGCATATATGAGTACAATATTTCATTATTTTGTGATAAAATGTCATTATTTTACAAAAAAATGGCTTAATTAGGTCCCAACTAGATGCTATTAAAGAGATAAAGTCAGATTTGGAGAAAATCAAGTATGTTTGAGAACCATCTATCCTTATTTTTGTGATTGAATGTCATTATTTGAGTCAACGTGATTGAATTACGACATGATTATGTTAGGTCATATAGGTTTAGGTAGATATGATGAAAATTGGCCATATATGAGAACTTTTAATCATTTTTTAGTGATTTAATATTGTTAATTATAAAAAAAAATGATTAGACTTTGGTTAAGTACAATCAAATAGATTTAAGTATATTTAGGTAAATTTAAACATATGAGAGCATTGACTATCCTTATTTTGTGATCAAATATCATTATTTGAGTAAAATTGATTGAATTAGGCCTAATTAAGTGTTATCAGACATGTTTGAACACCATTTGTCATTATTTTATGATCCAACATTATTTAAGAAAAATTGACCAGATTAAGTCTTAATTAAGTGTGATTAGATATATAAAGGTAGATTTAAGGAAAATCGATAATATATGAGAATCGTTAATAATGATCTAATGTTTTTATTTAAGAAAATTTGATCAATTTAGGCATGATCAAATAGATGTAGGTAAATTTAGGAAAAAAATAGAAAATATGAGTGCCATTTTCAATATTTCATGATAGCATTTCATTGTTTGAGAAATTTTCTTTGAATGAGGTCATACATAGGTTTTTAAGGTACACACAAGTATATTTGGGGAAAATCATGCATACTAGAGCACCCTTTGTCATAATTTCATGTTCGAATGTCATTATTCAAGAAAAAATAGTTGGAGATAGTTATAGGTAGACTTGATGAACATTGTCTAGGTTTGAAATCCATTTTTTATTATTTCATAATTGATGCTCATTTTAAAATGACTTTAATGTAAATGGACCCTAATTAGGTGCAATCAAATACATAAAGGTAGATTTGAGGAAATTTGGGATTACATAGGAACCATTTGTCATTATATTTTTAGTTAATGTCATTATTTGAGTAAAATTACCTATATTAAGGCTTATTTGTGTATGAATATGTAGATATATATACATTTATAAGGTAATTAAGAACACATAAGCACCATTTGTCATTATTGTTTGATTGAATTTTGTTATGTTAGATTATTTGACAAGATTTGGCCTTAATCTAGTGAAATTAGATAGATGCTAGTGGATTTGAGGAATAAGGACAATATATGAGCACCATTTGTGATTAATTTGTGATCAAAACTCATTAATTAAGATAATTTTGACTAGACTAGGCTAGATTATATGTGATTAGATAGATTTATGGAAACTTGGTAATATATAAGCACCATTTTTTGTAATTTCTTAATAAAATATAATTATTTGAGAAAATTAAATGAATTGTGTATAAACTACGTGCTTTCATAAATATGGATGTATATTTTGGTAAAATAATAAATTATTTAGCATCATCTATTATTATTTCATTATCAAATTCCATTATTCAAGAAAATTTGAATAGATTAAAACCCAATTAGGTGTGAATGTCCATTCAATTGCACTTTGTTGGAGCTTAACTCAATAAAACTTTATCAAATAATGATATTTGATCACTAAAAAATGACAAATGGTACTATTAACTTCTTAATGTTGGCTAATCAAGTCATGTTAACTAAAATTATCTTGTAAAACATTATAAGTAGACACCATATTTTTACCTAATATATGCATTTAGTTAGTATGTGAATTTATGTGTTTAATAAATTCTCACTTCTCACTTTTATCATTTTTACTAATGATCAAAATTAAAACACTTTGTTATTTTCATTTTACATCATAAAATTGAATTGGTTAAGGCAATTGATTGTTGACATGTTTCAAAAATATATTTACACCATCCTAGCCTTAGAAAAATATAGGTTGTGGTGTAGAAGATAAAATAGAATATATCATTCATCAAAATTTTATTAAATATTTAAATTCCCTTTGAAAAAAGCTATACTATTTAAAAATGACACTAGATTTTGAATTCACATGCAAGAGTTATGGCCTGTGGAGAATAGATGAACTTTTAGTGTTGAAAAAAGGGATATCTGTTTCAAACCAAAACATGTATTCATTTTAAATTAGATATCCATTTTGGATGGATGTTATTTTTTAATTCTAAAAATATTTACTTCCAATTTTAGCTTGGGTTTTACCTTGGTTTTAGGTATGTGTACCCAATCTTGATTATTTATTTCATCCATGGACAATAATAAAAATCACGTAGTTTCCCTCTCTTTTTCATAAGTTTCAATTTTCTTATTTACATCCATATGTGAAATATTAAACAAGTTTTTTCAAGCAGATTATCTAGTTTTAGATTTTTGTTTAATAATGAATTTAATAATTGATATTGATTTCCCCTCTTATGTAGGTCCTAATGGTCAATAAATACACATAAAAAATGTTTAATAACTTCTGACTTATTCTATATTTCTGAAAATTAAAAGAACCTAAATATTCTACATTTCAACTGCTACAATCTAAAAAATATATCATTTTTATTTTTTAGAATTGCTTTGTTGGATAAACGATTTTTTATTTTTTGTAAATTTCTTAATCAGATAATTATTATAATTAAATTATTTATTAAAAAATGTGAAAAATATGGAAACATTTGTAATTGAGTTCACTTATCTTAAAAAAATTATGAAAAAATGATTAGTTTCTTTTTTAAAAAGGTTCATAAAAATATGAGTGATACATTAAAAATCACAAATATTCATCTCAAAAATTCATTTTAATTATAAAAAATATATAGGCTCATTAACTAAACTAAAATGCTACAACTTCTATTTTACACTATATTGAAATTATTTGTGGAATACCCTCAAATAATCAATCAAAGTTGAGATATGCATGTTTTTCAAAAATTTCATTGCTAATTAAGATACCTTTTTAGTCCATCATTAGATTGGAATCAAACATAAATATTATATTAAAAAAACTCACCTCATAAATCACATTCATTTTCATTTGATGTAAAAGCTATATAAAGTCTCATTCATCATAAATATGTTTCAGTGTCATGAATATTATGTAATGTAAAGCATATAATAATCTAAATATAATTTCCAAGAATTAAATACACCAATAATCCTTTTATGGAATAAATTTAATAAATGCTTAGTTATGTCATTTCAAATTTCAATAAAATTATATAAAAAATGCAAAAAAAAGAGCAGGTATCAAACTAGCAGTCACCAATAATTACTTGAACATAAGCTCTCTACAAAGATGATGGTGGAGAAATAAAATGTCATGTATTTTTTGTGTTATTTTTCATGATTTAGAGTTCTCTACATTTATATAGTTGCATGATAAGTATTTTTTTTAAATTTTTCCTAGATATATTTTTTAGATGCAAATTTAAAAATATAGATAAAATAATGTCAATATTTTTTTAGTTGCATCCCGATTCCTTGCTAAGCAACTATTTGACTATATGTGAATATTTATAGTGACAAATTTGATCTGGTTATTTTTTAACTAAGCTTTGATATAAATGCTATTATGTGATAGTATGATATTGCTTAGGTTACATGATTACATTGCTATAAGTTAGCTGTAGTATGTATGTTTACATTATGATCATATTAGTTGTTATTTCAGTTGTATTTTATGATGTATGTATATCATGAAGTTATGATCTAAATACTTTCTTATTGTAAGGTTGACGCAGGAGAACTCATCTCTTAGAGTGTGATGAAGAGAGAGCATCATTAAAGAGGGTGATGTAGATGAAGATGTCGGAGGACAATAGAGAAATTGGCTAGAACCCTACACACACCATAGTAATTAGGACATGTTAGATGCATAGTGAATGATTAACATATTGCATATTGATGCCATTTACATTTAGATAGTGGTTATTCATGGTTAATGGATTGTTAGCTTAATTCATTGCTTGTATATGGAATAAATCATATGTGATTGCTTCATGGATATTATGCGTAAGTTTAAATGCATAGTGCTAGAGTCTGATTATGTGGTAATTAATTAAATACACCAAATAATTGTTTATTATTGAGTTATTTGAAAAACATAAAAGAATTGAAAAAAACAAAACAAAATAAATAAAAATCAAAAGAAAAATACGTGGAATAAAACTAATAATTAATGTGGGTCAAATAAAATAAAATTAAATCCATTTTAAAGAAAAATAAAAGAATGGAAATTTTAAAAGGCAAGCCTTAAAGCACAATAGAGAGGCTAAAAGGAAAAAGTAAGTTAAAAAAGAAGAAGATAAAAATTATTCCAAAGTTGGTTATTTGGGGGATAAAGAAGAGTATGGCACAATAGGCAAGGAAAGAGACAAAAGAATATAGAGAGGAAGAAAAAGGAAAAGATGGAAGCAGGGGGGAAAAATCTTAAAAGCAAAGCTATGCCATATTTTCATAAAAGGAAAAAAAATAAAGAGGAGAGAGGCAAGAAAGTATGGGAGAGAAAAAGGGGAAGCAAAGGAGCAAAGGAAGCTTTTAGGCAAATGCAATTTACAACGTAAGGATACCCATGAGTTGGGTATTTTGAAATTCCACTTTAGGTACTACTTTTGTGTTTATATCAACATTATAGTCTATGGTTGTCTCTTATTCTTTTAAGTAGTGCATTGGTATTATTATTAGTTATTGATATAGTGATTTGGTCATGCATCAATGATTTAATTAAATATTATTATATTTATTATCTGCTTATCTTTGCTTAGTGTCTATTAAAGATATATTCATGATATTGATGGTATAGTGATGATATAATCATTTTATATTCTAGAAAAGTATAAGTAAATCGATTACGATTAGGTGATTACTTTTGTTGATTAGTAACATTTAGCATACAAAGGAATTTATATATAAGACGTAGTTAGGAATATATATATAAATATATATAACGAACCGATTTATTATATATGACACTATTAAGAACATATATAGCGGAAAAATATACCATATAAAAAAATAGAAAAAAGAATATATATATATACCTTATTCGTATATGCTTTATATTCCTAACAACGATATATTCTTAATAGTGATATATAATTGTTAGAAATATAAGGCGTATAAATATATATATATATATATATATATATATATATATAAAATTTTCTTTTAATAATGTAAAAACGGAAAAAGTATAATTTTCTAATATATAGTGAACCAATATATGTTTTTAGTTTTCTTTACTTTTTCCTTATAGGAATATATATGCCATTTATCACTATGTAATTCATACTAAATAGGATTACATACAGCTAACCACTATTAAAATAGTGAACCAATCTAGTAAATAATGACTTCATTAGTTTGGAAGATCAATGAGATCATACTTTAATATACTTGAATGAAATAGAGTGTAACAAAGAAGTCAAAAAAAATTAGTATTAATATTGAAACCAAATGGGCGATTTGTATAACATGTATACAGTGGGTATCTCTTGGGGCAACGACTTAACTAAAAATTCAGCAATATATATTTTTATAAAAAGATATTAATTATTTAATGGTACGTTTTAAAATTTGTGTGGTATTACCCAACATAAATTAGTAGTATGGCGACTTTTCACCCTTATAATAAGTAAATCCTTAGATAGAGATCAGATCTTATTTTGTGCCTCACTATAGCTACCACAGGGTAAAGGGTTAATGTTTTTGGTTTGGTAACATGTAGAGGATATTAATTGTAAATTTGGATAAATGACAAGGGTAAATATGGCCAATTAATAATTACAAATATCCATAGCATAATAGGGTTGTTAGAATTATGATTTATTTGTAATCATGGGATTTGGATATATTTATTATTGTGGTTAAATAATTGATGTATTATATATTACAATTATATCTATGAGGATGGAGATTAGAGTAAAGAACATTAGGTTATGTTGTAGTAACTAGTTCGTAATCTGTCAAAGTTGTTCATTCATATATATATATATATAGGATTATTTCAAAAATAGCAGATAACATTGACATTAGTTTTGCGTAACTTAATATTGCTGATATTTTTATAAACATTAAGTAATAATAAACATTACTATTGTAATGTTGCATTGCCATATAGAAGGGAAGAAGAATATAGATTAGGTTGTTATGACAATAGTGATATCGTATAAAGAGTTATGTGTTATATCCATTATCTAAATATATTATTAAGATTTTGTGGATTTCAAGTCGATCAGGTGATATATATATATATATATATATATATATATATATATATATATATATATATATATATATATATATATATATAAACTATGCAGAGACAAAGCCCACATTTTGGCTATGTTTGGGATAAGGTATTTATTTCAAACTCATTGTATATATATATATATATATATATATATATATATATATACACACACTATGCAGAGACAAAGCCCACATTTTGGCTATGTGTGGGATAAGGTATTTATTTCAAACTCATTGTAGAGATTAAGTAGGGTGTTTGAAACATAGTAGTTGTATATAAAAAGGTCGATGGAGTCAAATCTATAGCATCATTTATATAGATAAAATACATAGGCTGTTGTAGGATGCAAAGACATTAAGGAATTATGCGAATGCCTTATGTAGTGAATTTGAATTGGATGTGGATTTGTTCTAGTTTGAGAACTAACAATAAATATTAAGAGTATAATATTGATATAAAAGGTCTATTGATGATAGTACTCAGTCTGTATATTGATGATTCATGGATGTAATGATTGTGGAAATCTTATAAAGACCTTGTTTAGATTTATAAATGAATGTTAGTATATATGCATACAATAATGAAAACTAGTATGCGAAACATATTATGAGTTTATTTATATGTACAATTGCTTATGCATACATGGCTTATATTAACGCATAGTGTGTGTGTGCACTATGGTTATTTTACTTATAAAATACCAAGTGAGAGATTCCTAAGAGTGGAAAATCATTCATATATGCATACAACCTCCTAAAATATAACAATTAGTTCAAACAAAAAACTATGTTCTCATGAGAATTGTGGCCTTCTATTCTGAATGGCTATTAAAATAGAGTACTATATCCTTGGAAATTAATGGAATATGATACATTGCTTGTCATAAAATATATTATATTTTTAAATATACTTACGGAGACTAGATTATTTAGTCTAAACTTAGGATATAACTGGGTGGTATAAATCTGTACTTGTTGGATTATTACTTATGATTATGGGTCATTTGTTTCAGGGAATTGTAAGACTAGTTATTTGTAATTGTATAGTTGTCTCATAAAAAATGAATTATGATATTATGGTATGTCATAGAGAGTTTTTATTTGAAAATTATAGTCTAAATGTATGTTATACTTGGGTGGTACAAACTTTAATTGTTGTGTCTAGACTCACACATACATTTGATAAATTAAATGTAAGTGTGTTGATTATTACTATGAATAACATATTTTATGATAGTTGGTAGGGGATTTATTTATGCTTGCTTACAACCCCTCTTGAGAATATAACATATGCTAGAATGAAATATTATGTGTTTGTGAGAACTGAGGCTTTCTTGTTATATCTAGTTGTTTTTTCATTTAAAAATTATAGTCTAAATGTATGTTATACCTAGGTGGTACAAACTGTAATTGTTGTGTATAAACTCACACATACGTTTGATAAATTAAATGTAAGCGTGTTGGTTATTACTATGAATAACATGTTTTATGATAGTTGGTAGGGGATTTATTTATGCTTGCATACAACCCCACTTGAGAATATAACAGATGCTAGAATGAAATATTATGTGTTTATGAGAACTAAGGCTTTCTTGTTATATCTAGTTGTTTGAACATAAGTTTATGTTTCCATTGATTTATACTACTTTATTATGACTAGTTTTGGTACTTAGTGGTTATGCTTAAAAATACTAAACTATGATAATATGGGTTATCATAGGGTTTAGTATGTTTGAAAACTAATTGTGGTAATTAGAATATGCAGCTAGATGTACGTCATACTCAGGTGGTATAAACTGTAGTCATTATTTATATTATGAGATAGATATAATGTGAGATTCATTCATATATTTGATGGATTAAATATATGTTATATTATTATCTTGTGCTTAGCATGTTATATGTTGTTAGTCAGATGTAATCTATGTGAATCTATTGGTTATATTGTGTCAACCAAATCTCACATTGTTGATACTGAATAAGTAGTGACATGGCCTTCACTAGCTTACTAGCATCACAATGTCAGATGAAGGTAATCCGATCAAGTGGTGTGTATGAATTTTAACTAATCCTTAGATCATCATTATTATTATAAACTTTAGTCAAAGTAATGTTTAGTGAGACATTGTCATTTTATGAGTATGATTTACATGTTTGTGCGATATCTTGCAATAGAATAGGTTTCTATGATACATCACATGGTTAGTTTTAGAAATCATACAATACACATGTACTAGCTTGTCTTTCTAAATTACCACGCCATCACTATCTACTCATCCATGAAAGAGGGACATTCTCTAATGGGATGAGTGTGGGGTATTATTGGTTCGTGATTGGTGTGAAAAAGTGCTTAGATGATGCTCTCCCTCCCCACATCAGTAATACTTTTGAAATGACACATGAGATTGCCATAGATATTAGAGAGTCTGGAGAACTCATGCTCTATAGAGCCATGTATATTATATTATATTTATTATTGAAAAAATTATCATGAAGATATGTAATTACTTATTTACTGTGGATTAATAGTAGTGGTTGTAGGCATGTAATAGTTGTGGTTGGTTAATTATAATTACTTTTTATATTAGTATTATGATGTGTTTTTTATGATGAAAATGATCAATGATATATGATGTAGCATGCTTCATTTATATTTATCACATTTAGAGTATTTTTATGATCAATGATTAGATTATCATGGTGTAATCTATTTATAGTATATGTGTTTAATTTTAAAAAAATAATGTATTTCTAGTTAGATCTTAATGAGGTTATTACATGATTATTTTTCTTATATGTATATTGGTACATTTGTAATTATTTAGCAGATATTATTGCTTTATATGATTTGTTAGTATAGATTTATGATTCATTGAACCTTGTGCACATTTTGGAGATCATTAGATTGTGGTGACTTAAGGGAAGAGTGGTGAATTATGGATGTGAGTACTAAGAGATGGGAGCGGATCCTACTTAGTCTCAAAAAGACTTAGTAGTTACTGAGTTTGGATCTGACAAGGGAAGCTTGTTGAATCTAAGATTTGGTAGATAGACTTGTCAAATTTAGTCATATGGCCATATGCATGTATACTATGGAACGAGTATTAAATTTAAAATGTAGTATACATTGGAAATGTAGTATTTCCAATTCCTATTCATTGTCAAACTTGTCAGGAGTTATGTGAAATAGTGACAATATTGACATATTATACTTACCTAAAGCTATGTAGATTAGTGATAGTATTAACTTATTCACATCATATTTTGTCAAGTTCCCTAAATATGTTTCATCGAAATAAGTAAAACACTCTCAACGATAGAGAGATGTGTAGAGGAACCGAGAAGCTTTGCATAACTCTCCTTGGCCATTTGTTTTTGGATTTTATGATGATTTCATGTGTTTTTTCTTAAATTTAGGAAGTCAGAGAAATTATATCTATGTTATGTGGGGCCCTTCAAGGTATCATAATTGGTCAATCCTATAGAATACAAGCTCATCTTGCTAATTTTGGACTTTAGGGTGGTCATGATAGAACCAACCAACGTAAGTGATACTCACAAAATTTGATTTCATTATAGAGATATGTCATAGTGTAGGGTCTTATGGGACCAATAATCTAAGAATAGTATTATTTGGGAGGACTATGATGAATTTTATAGGTGAATTATGCATTTATATGCTTGATTGATACTTTATACTATGTTATTTTTTTTTCTAAACAATATTTTTAATTCAAAACTTATTTCTAAATAAGAGTCATCTAAGATGATGACTAGCTTTAGGGGGAAAGATGCTACATCTTGATTCCTCACTAAGCAAACTATTTGGCTATTCATGTATATTTATAGTGATAAGTTTGATTTAGTTATTTTTTAACTAAGCTTTGAGATATATGCTATTATGGGACAATAAGATATTGTTTAGGTTACATGATTACATTGTTATGAGTTAGTTGTAGTGTATATGTTTATATTATGATCATGTTAGTTATTATTTTAGTTATATTTTATAATGTATGTATATCATGATGTGATGATCTAACTACCTGTTTGTTGTGAGGTTGATACAGGAGAACTCATCCCTTAGAGTATGATAGAGGGAGAACATCATCAAAGAGGGTGATGTAGATGGACATGTTAGAAGACGATAGAAAAATCAACTAGAACCTTGTGCACACCACAATAATTAGGACATGTTAGATGCATAGTGAATGGTTAGCATAATGCATATTGATGCAGTTTGCATTTAGATAGTGGTTCCACATGGTTAATTGAGTGATAAATTAATTTATTGCTTCTATGTGGATTACATCATGTGTGGTTACTTCATGGATATGTTACGATTACACATTTTCATAATCTATCCTGTTATTATGATATTGATATTATGTTATTAAACTAATTATTAATTGTTATTTTAGTTGGATTATATGTGGTACTAGTTGCAGTGATGTTAGGCTATGTGTTTAATTTTGTACTTAATGATTTCATGGACTTATTACTATAGTTGATGATGCTATTATTCTGTATTTAATTATCAATTTTTGATATGGAACAATTGATGTCCTTTTTGATGGTTGCAAGTTCTATCTATGAGCTAGGTAGATGTTGGAGGCTATACTCTCAGAACTGAAAGAATTTTGAGCAAGTCAAATAAGTCCAACAAGTATATTTTTTTGATTTTACTTTCTATCCTTTTGACATCTTGATTGGTTTTTATTATTATCAACCTTGGCCCATATACTTATTGACTGCTATTGTATATTACCTTATTATTTTTTGTATACTTGATCGAATGTCATTATTTACCATTATAAACTATTATGGCTATAGTCTTTATTCCACCTTGCACTCAACTCCATATTATTCCTCTTATGCAAGCTTTTGATTCATTTCTGCATTCTGTCAATGATCTTATTTACCTTGCAAACATGTCACCTAAAGATCCACCTAGACCTAACCTTGACTCACGCCCCTTATAACCCTTATCACCCCATTTCTTTGGTTTAACCCTTTGATCTTATAACCCTTTATATGAAGGTGATGCCATGATAATTAAATTTCTTGGTTATATATTGTGGTATTGACCTAGTGTTACATGGTTTACTTAAAAGTTAAGTCTTTTATTTAAATCGACGTATGGTCATGTTAAATTCCATTTAATATGGCAGGTGTCATGGATGATGGAGGATATAATGTTAATCTATTTTTTTATGTTAAACATCAGGGTTAATCCACATTCCTATTGGTCATTGGTTGGTTAATGGCTGAGTTTTCTAGATGCTCAATTAATGGCAAAGTTAGCAGGAGATTTGGCTTGGGATAAGGAGGAGGCTTTCTCTCTACTCCTATTCAATACAAAATTGAATGGATATGGTAAAACTGATGGGAGGAATGAGAAATTGTTATGGCAAATGAAGGAAGTTGAGAGGGTTAGGAAGATGAAAGAATGAAGGAGAAAATAGTGGAAATTTGGTTGGTTTTAATGGTGGCCATGGTGGACTTTGCATACACAATAGTTGCTTAGAAAGACTTTAGAGGGTTTTTAATCTATCTTAGCTTCTTGAAGTTTTGGGCAATATCAAGTAAGTCATTTTTGGTTTTTTTGGATTTGTTTGTTGACTGTGTTAGTTATGAAATAATGCTAAGATGCTGCATATGTAGTCAGAAGTCTCAAGACTTTCGGATGCATATGTAGACCCCATAAATTGATATATATATATATATATATATATATATATATATATATATATATATATAACAAATGAAAAGACATATACATGAATATATATAGTTGTTTTTATTCATAGCTATTATCTTTATGGCTTGAGAGTTTGGGACTCTATATGCATTTTCATTTAGGGTTATTGGTTCCTTAGTTCTTCAGCTTGATAGGAACTATAATAATTCATTGTTACTTTGTTTTGAATGGATTCATGCTACTGTGTCAATATAGATAGGTAAAAACAACCTGTAAATGAATATTTTATCTTTACAAATGACTATTATTGAAATGTTTGGATTTCTAGTGTCTACATGAAAAAACCCAAAATGGTGACTGCATTGTGGTTTGTAGGGTGACTCCATTTTTCCTTTCAATGTGATTGTGTTTTGGTTTAAAAGTTAAATACATTTATTTTAGGAGTTTTCATTTTTGTTGGAAGGTGATTGTGTTCCTTGTGAATATGACTGTGTTCCTCATAACAATAACTACATGTGGAATGACTTGGCTATGTGAGTGTTTTACTTTTTATTTTATCATGTTCTAGTCATGAAGTGATTTGGGCTGTTTCATATGGATTTCATTATGAATGTTTTACCTAATACAATCTCTTATAATTCCATTGTGTTGATTTTCATGATCATTTGGTGTTAAGTATTGACTGTGAAATCTATTACAACTTGAACCCTTGTCAAAGACAAATGGGTTATTCGAAGATTGTGTTATTTTGAATGGTTGGGAAAATTAGAGGTTAGTTTTATTCTTTTGAATATCATTTTGTTATTCAATTGGGTTATGATTTCTTTGTTTACATCTTTGGTTAGCTAAATTATTTATTTGCACCAAGATGTTGTACATATACATGTGTTGACTATAGAAAAGTACACACACACACACACACACACACACACACACACACACACACACACACACACACACACACACACACACACACACACACACACACACACACACACACACACACACACACACACACATTATGGCTTGAGTTATATTTTGATTGAGGTGATTGCATTATCTGAGTCATGTCCAGGCTGAGATGTATGTGTTGATTGTGTATGTTTTGTCATGGTCTTAAGTTTTGTTTTGACCCTGGTATTTCATTCAACTAGGTTATGATTATATTATTTCATTTTATGATTATATTATTTTCATTTTATGGTTATATCATTTTCATCAATGGTGTTATTTTTTTGAATGAGGTTGTGATATATATGTGTGTGGCTATGAATACATGTATATACATCATAACATAAGATTATACTTTGAGATGGTGATTGTGTTTAGTTTTTATAACCATTGGGTCTTCTGATGGTGTTGGTATATTATTGATGAAGTCTTTTAATATCTTTGACTACGTGGTGATTATCTATGGCACAAGTTGATTAAGTTTTGGGAATAAACTTGGATGTGTGTGTGTTAGTTGAACCTATTGATTTTAAAGGCATGTTAGATTGACTTTATATTATGTAAGAGACTTAAAACTTTCCTTTATTAATGATGCAAATATAATTAATCTCATTTAGTCAGACTTAAGAGGATTTTGAATAAGTTGGAAGAAGTTTAATTGTTATGCTTAAAAACTGGTTTGTTTTGAGATTATATTCTATATGAATTATTGTTTAAATTGAATAATTTAAGTTAATTAACTTAGATGTTATTTAGTTATTTATTTGGGTGTATTATGGTTTAGTTATCATTCCTGGACTAGAATTGAATAAGTAAATGGGTATATATATTGAGGGTTTAGATGGTTAAGGCTGGTTGTAACTTGGATGGGGATCCAAGAAGGTTAATTCAAAGAATATGTAATGGATTAAATTTAATCCATTCAATATCATTTGACAACTGTATTTACCTTCCTTGATGCTGATCTATACTACATATAGGGTAATTATTCCTATCTCACCTTAGAATGATATAGTTGTGTTTCATGTATCCTTTATTTCAAGATGTCTCTTTCGATTGGAAATTTGATTACTCAAAATTCACTTCATGTTCTCGATTACCACAACTACCATCTTTCTGATGGTTAGGGTGGTGAGGGCCACTGATGGTTGGGCTCATAGAGCTACTTGGGTGGGTTTGTCCTACACCATGCTTCGATGAATTTTCACGTGTAATAAAAGATGGTAACAATTTAATTTGTTAATTATTTGATATATTTTATTAGCATTGATATAGGTTTTTTTAACTAAGAGAGGGGTAAAAATTTATTAAGAACGTCAAAACATCAGTTACAACTCATTATCCTGGTCCACCAGTTGGACCAGTTTCTGATATAAAGACATAGGAAGCATCCGTAACACAATAATATTCCACGTAGGCCCATTCACCGAGGCCCACTTAGCAAGGCAATCCACAACCTTATTCCACTCACAGGGAATGTGTTTGAAAGAAATCAAATGCAAAGAAGTACTTAATTGCAGGATTTGTTGAATAACTACCTGAATTTGCCAATCCGTCTTCCCACGGACACGTCTATTCAGTAGATTAATCACTACCTGCGAATCTGATTCGCACATAATGTTGTTCCACCCTTTTTGATAGCAGTAATGAACCACCTCTAGGATAGCCATGGCTTCCATGAGGTTGTTAGTCTGATGGCCTTTGTGTATTGAAAAAATAAACTAAATTTTACCCGTTTTATCACGATTGACTCCCCCCATGCCAGCCTCTCCTGGGTTCCCATGGAAAGAGCCATCCAGATTAATTTTTATCACCCCTTTTGGAGGAGTCCAGTGGCCAATTCTGTTCATGGGCCGTGAAGTCTGTCTGCTGCCATGCGTCAAATGGTTGCTTACCTTAGCCATGCAGGTCAAGGTCGGGTCCAGGCCCAGACGTGAGCAGAAACCAACTGCCTCCAGATCCAAATTGCCTTCCCACACGTCCTTGACCTGCAAGGTCTCTTGCAGTGAGTTGGTAATATTTATCCACAGAGCACGCACCTCCAGTTGAGCATTGATATAGGTTAAATAATGTTTAATTACTTGATATATTTGTTAGCATTAACATTGAATTAATTAGTATGCAATCCTTGTTATTGATCATGTTAGCTACTAACTTGTGTTATGAATAGATTGCTAAATTAAAATGGAAGTTGAACATTGTATGAGGTAATTAGGTTAATGGCTGAAGGTGATATAATTCAGGTACATTGAATTAATTAGTTACTGGTTGTAACTTCACACTAATTTAACATGCTATTTTAATTTTATTTATATCTGAGCTGGATTCATTACAAATTTTTTAATGTAATTAATATTTATACTTATTAAATTTCATATTAATTCTTGGATACAAATGAATTAATCTATGAATGTTATCTTGAGATTGACTTAGTTATTTATACTAGGTTCTTAATCATGTGAATATGTTTGAATTAGAATAATCTTGATTAGATTATATAATCAAGTAGATATAAGTTATGTTGTTAAATTTTCATGACTAAGTTTGATAGTTAACTTTGGGTTATCACCTTATGTATGCATTAAATCCAATTACATAGATGCATATGGATCTCTTAGTCATATCAACAATGCATAAACTTTTGGTAGCTCATTCATGGGGAAAAACAAACCAAAGCCTTCCTTATAAACATGCATTTTAGACATACCTAGTTGTGTGTAAGATATATACTCTACATATGTTTAATCCTAAAGCTATTGATTCCATTTATTAAGACATATATGTTGCATATATGTAATATGAACTAAGTACGTCCACTCTTGCTTTACATAATAAATGAAATAAAGATCAACAATGTCTCATGATTTAATCATACACATGTATAATATTTTTGCATAACATAATCATATGATTAATAATGCAAAGGGAATAAAACACTTGTCTAGCTAGATAGAAATGTGAAAAAATAAATATACTTTACCTCTACTCCAACAACAATCACACTCTTCCTTTGTCTTGTTTCAAGCTACACTTTCTTGGTAATGTCTCATTGGTTTACTCTTCATGAAATGGTTCTAGGGTTCATGGAATTAGTTTAGGGTCCTTGAATCCTTAATTATGCTTCTTAAAATCCTTTAATACTCCTTGATCCAATGTACATATTCTCTAAAACTTTTACTCACCCTTCCACAACTCTGTCTACTTTATCCACAGTCCTTGTATCCTTTTTTAAGGCACTTATTTATGGTATAGACATGTACAAATGGGTTTAGAAACTATGATGCATAATCTCAATACCCTTTATGGAATTCTTGCTTTTACCAAATTTACAGGCTCAAACTCAATGATTAAACCACCTTACCAAATTCCTTTTACTCATTGTCTAGGTCCTTTAGGTCTCTCAACCCTATTTCTAAACATAGTCTCTTATAATATTATGGACACGTACACATTCATCCTAAAAACCCCTAAATATTTGAGCTAATGTTTTCATCTCACTAATGACCAAGTTTAATCAATTTATACCAGTGGAAACATTTGTTATACATGTTTTCTCCTTGAAACCCTAGACAGGGTCAATGTAAGCATGTATAACCTAAGAGTAGATATTTTAGGGTTTTATAAACCAAAAATAGTTTCAAGTGATTTTGAACATTTTTCAAAAATTATGTGACCCCCACACATCTTTTAAAATCATTAGAATCCCTTTTTGCAACTTCTATAGTTTGTTTATTTACATTGTGTGTTTGATTGAGACATGCTTTCTTATTTCTATAGGCCCAATTACACTATCAATAGAACCTTTAAGTGTTCAATCACATTGATTCATACTTAGGAATCTTAAGTAGATTCAAAATCACATATCAACGTGTATAAATAAGTATCAAATCCAATCTTACATGTAACCTTTTCCCAAAATATATATTCAGTCCTTCTCCTTATATAATGCAAACAACACACATGTATAATGATATATTTAATAATTATGAATGGTTTTTCTATCTCTGTAGATGTGTAATAAAATATATATATTTCAATAATCAAGTACCTCTTTGATGACTTTGTTTACTTTTTTTTCAACTTTTTGGGTTGATAGTATATTGGCTCACAGTTCAAGTTTGTGTTAATCCTATCAATACCCCATGGAGGAAAGCCAAACAAATGTATCAAAGGATTTCAACACAATATGTTAAACTTATCAAAATGTAAAGAGTACATGGAATAATTTATTTATATGTGCTTCTTTCACTTTTCAATCAAGTTCATTGTATTTTGACTGTTAACTCATAGAGACAGAGTATAATACAGTATCCAGTTTAAATCTTCTCAAAGACTTGAAAACTATATTAATAATAAATTGTATCATCATAAGGGAACAAAAACCTTATTACCTCAAACACTAATGTTTACAAATATTAATTTGAATTAACATTCCACCTTTGACCATCCTTGCATGATCACCTTCTTTACACACATGTATGAATTATAGGGTCTACAATTTTGTTTCAAGAACAAGAAAATTTTTCAATAGCTTCTTTGGGGTTCAATACATTTCATATTTTTAATCCAAACCCCTTATTCTCTCTTCTCACTTGAATGCTTTCTAAAAACAAACTCCTACTTATAACCAAAACTTCTATAACTACCTAAACTATCTTCCAACTTCCTCATATGTACGTTGGAAGGGTCTTAATGCACCTAACCACACAAACTTACCAAATGACTCCTTAAGAGTCATGTATTATGTTAACACATTATTGACTCCTTATTATCACCTAACAACACAACTTATGATGTTGATACCTATTGAAATAAAATGAAGATATCTTAAAATTTACAACAACATTTGAAAATTCAAATTAAGGTTTTGGTAGGATCATGCCAAAGGACCCCTTATTCAAATTTGACACCTTTTAATATAGACCTATCATGAATATATTGCTTCCTAATGACTCAAAGTATGAAAATAGACTAATATTACAAGGGTAGTGATGCTCCTACATGATACTACCGAGAAGTGAATGAAAAATTTCCTTGAAAGTTATATTTGCTTTAACTTTGATGTTCTTATTCAACACTTTTTATTAAAGGAAACCTCCTCCTGGATCCCATGGCCTATTTGAGACACATAAGCCTTTGTGATGCTTGTTGAATCTTATGATGGCTCTTCCTTTATTCTTCTCTCTCTTGCTTATTCCTTTGAGATCATCTTCTTGCACTTTTATCTTCAACTTGATCATCTTTAGCTTCTTATTGTTCTCCTTCAACCAACCTACACATGGAACACACAAATTAATGAAATAAACCTCTTGCTTATCTACTTGGAAATCAATCTCTTGATTTTGCATGCTTGTTCTCTCTACGCTTAATTCTACTATTTGTTATGTTGTTGTTGATGGTTTCACCTTTTCTAATGTAATACCTTCAACCTCTTAATCCTCATGAACCTTATCTTTTATTTTTCACCCTTGACCTAATCATTACTTCTCCTTCCATAGCTAATGCCCTCAACATGTTCACTTTCTCAACAAAGCAGTCTAAACTCTCCTTGTTTTGTATGCATGACAAGTGATTTGAAAAACTTGAAAACAATCCTTTTACATGTTCATCTAAAATTATCTCACCTCTTTATCATTATCTCAATTGGTCCTTTATTTTAGGTAGTTTTACTTTCTTAAGAAAGTTTGTTGCACCTTGCTCTATTTTAAGCAAGTCTTTTGCATCTTGCTCCATTCTTTATCCAAGCTCTCTCATTGGATAAAATTCATTGAGCCATGACTTTTCTCTCTCCTCTTAATCTTATTTAGCTCCCTATATATTCTCAGGCCTCTCTTAGCTTTCAAACTACCTAACCAATTACCTATAATCTTCTTTATCAGTCTCTTAGATAATCATCATCATACTTTCAATGAACTTGAGTAAATAAATAAACTAAAAATTAGAAAAAAATATGTACCTTTACTTCATACACACCTTCTCCACATAATCTTTCTCACTCTGGTACCAAAATGATGTAGATAAAACACAACACTTGTCTAGTTAGATATAAATGTAAACAAAATAGATATACTTTACCTCTACTCCAACAACAATCATACTCTTCCCTTGTCTTGTTTCAAGCTACACTTTCTTGGCAATGACTCATTGGTTTACTTTTCATGAAATGGTTTTGAAATTAAAGTAATTATTTTAGGTTCCTTAAATCCTTAATTATGATTCTTAAAATCCTTTTATACTCCTTGATCCAATGTACATACTCTCCAAAACTTTTACTCACCCTTCCACAACTCTGCCTACTTTATCCACAGTCCTTATAGCCTTTTTTAAGGCACTAACTGATGGTACATAAATGTACAGATGGGTTTGGAAAATATAATTCCTTATCTCAATACCCTCTATGGCCTTATTACTTTTCCCAAAGTTTTGGGCTCAAACTCAATGATTAAACCACCTTACCAAGCTCTTTTTACTCGCTGTCTAGGTCTTTTAGGTCTCTCAACCTTGTTTCTAAACACACTCCCTTATTATAGTATGAACATGTACACATTAATCATAAAAACCCCTAAATTTTTGATACAACATTTTCATCTCACTAATTACTAGGTTTGATCAATTTATACCAGTGGAAACATTTGTTATACATGTTTTCTCCTTGAAACCCTAGATAGGGTCAATGTAAGCCTATACAACCTGAGAGTAGATATTTTAGGATTTTATGAAATAAAAATGGTCTAAAATGATTTTGAAAATTTTTAAAATATTATGTGACCCCCAAAAATCTTTCAAAATCATTAAAATCTTATTTTTCAACTTCTTTAGTTGGTTTCTTTACATTGTGTGTTTGACTGAGATAGGTTTTCCTAGTTTCTATAGGCCTGGTTACACTATCAATAGAACCTTTAAGTGTTCAAGAACCTTGAGTCACACTTAGGAATCTTAATTAGATTCAAAATCACTTATCAATGTGTATATACAAGTATCAAATCCAACTCTTACATGTAACCTTTTCCTATAATATATATTTAGTCCTTCTCCTTATAGAATGCAAACAACAGACAAGCATAATGATATATTTATGCATTATGAATGGTTATTAAAGCTATGTAGAAGTATAATAAACTATATATAAACACTTTAGACTCCCTTCAATCATCAATTACCTCTTTTATGACTTTGTTTACTTCTTTGTCAACTTTATGGGTTGACAATATATTGGCTCACAGTTCAAGTCTGTGTTAATCCTTGTCAATACCCCATGGAGGAAATACAAAAAACTATATAAAAGGATTTCAACACAATATATTAAATCCATAAAAATGTAAAGAGTACATGGAATAAGTTATTTATATGCACTTATTTCATTTTTCAATCAAGTTCATTGTATTTTGACTGTTAACTCATGAAGATAAAGTATAATACAGTATACAGTTTAAATCTTCTCAAAGACTTGAAACCTATATTAATAACTAATTGTATCATCATAATGGAACAAGAAAATTATTACCTCAAACACCAATATAATATTTCTCCCTCTGATACCAAAAGATCTCAAGTAGATGAAAAATCACTTATCAATGTGTATATTCAAGTATCAACTCCAATTATTACATGTAACCTTTTCCCAGAATATATATTCAGTCATTCTCCTTATAAAATGCAAACAACAAACATGCATAATGATATATTTAAGCATTATTAATAATTTTTCCAACTCTTCATAAGTGTAATAAACTATATATAAACACTTTATACTCCCTTAAATCTTCAAGTACCTCTTTGATGACTTTGTTTACTTCTTTGTCAACTTTTTGGGTTGACAATATTTTGGCTCAGAGTTCAAGTATGTGTTAATCCTTATCAATACCCCATGGAAGAAATACAAACAACTCTATCAAAGGCTTTCAACACAATATATTAAACCATTAAAAATATAAAGAGTACATAGAAAAATTTATTTATATGCACTTATTTCATTTTTTAGTCAAGTTCATTGTATTTTGATTGTTAACTCACAAAGACAAAGTATAATACAGTATCTAGTTTAAATCTTATAAAAGACTTGAAAACTATATTAATAACTACTTGTATCATCATAAGGGAACAAAAAACTTATTACCTCAAACACCAATGTTTACAAAGCTTAATTTGAATGCACTTTCCACCTCTGACCATCCTTGCATAGTTACCTTCTTTGCACACATGTATGAATTACAAGGTTTGCAACTTTGTTTCAAGAATAAGAATCTTTTCATTAGCTTCTTTAGGGTTCAATACATTTCATCTTTTTAATCCAAACCCCTTCTCTCTTCTCACTTGAATGCTTTCTACAAACAAACTCCTAATTATAACCAAAAATTCTATAACTACCTAAACTATCTTCCAACTTCCTCATATGTACGTTGGAAGGGTCTAAAAGCACTTGACCACACAAACTTACCAAATGACTAACCTTAAGATTCATGTATTATGTTGACACATTCTTGACTCCTTCTTAGCACCTAACAACACAACTTATGATGTTGAGACCTCTTAAAACACAATTAATATCTCTTAAACTTTACAACAACATTTGAAAATTCAAATTAAAGGTTTTGGTAGGAAAATGCCAAAGGATCCCTTATTCAAATTTGACACCTTTTTCCTATAGACCTATCATGACTAGATTGACTTCCTAATGACTCAAAGTATGAAAATAGACTAATATTTGTAAGGGTAGTGATGATCCTACATCAATTAAGTAAAGGAGCTTGAAGTAAATTATGATAATGTCATTCTTATGAATCAATGGAAGATGATAAACAAGTTATATGTCACTTTAATTCTATTTGATGAGGCATGGTTGAATAACTAATATCTACACGCTTATTGATTTCTTTGATGTTGGGTTGTATGTATTTTATTTCACCTTAAGATAGCTAAACTTACCTACCTCACTGTCTTGGCTGCCCAATAGAGAAAATTTTAAGAGTTCCCTAAGTGGAACATTTTATTTGGGTTCCACTCATTTTGAAACTTGAGTGAATTTTATTTACTTGATGCTGTTGAATTTTGTGCTTGATCATTACTGTTGTATAAAGCACTTATTGCCTTCTTCTAGTCTAGTTGAATTATAAATTTATTCCAAACATAATGATTTAATTAGGCATTCATTTACTTATATGATTATGGAATAATGTCTGAAAAGAAATGAATCCTTTCTTAATTAGTTATCAAAATTAGTTTCACTATTGAATAATTACTTGAGTTTACTTCTCTTAAAACAAGTAGATAATTAAGGTTTAATTGATTAAATAGCTTAGACTCTTTTATTCATAATATCACATTGGTTATGCCAATCTAAATGGTTATATGATTTTATTTTCTTGAATACTTATAGAATAATGATGTTGATCATAACTATATCATTAATCATTATTCTAATAATGGCATTCATGTTTATAATAAAATTATGTAAGAGTTATACAAGTAGTGTGGTGACCTTAAAAGCTGTAAAGAATTTATGACCTTGTCAAGTAGCACTATAGAACCTTGTATTCTAAATCTATTTTCTCTTTATGTGATAATATATTCTGTTGCATGAATGATTAAAAATCTTCATGTGTTAAATTTATTTTTGGTTGTTGATTATGTTTTCTTGTTTGAGTTGTGTTTAAACATAAGGTTGGTAACATGCATTTTAATGTAAACTTATGATTAACCTGAATGATAAATTAGAGTAATAGATTTATCCTTCCTGGTTAAACTAATCCTTTAAATTAACCATCCTCGAGTAGGTTTGAAACCCACTGAGGGGAGTGAGGTATTTACCTAGGGTTAGAGACCTGAAAATGGTCTTATGTGGATGTATGAGTGTCATATATGGCACTTAGGTCTTATACATGTATGCATACACCAATACACCTCGAAACCCATAAACCATTTAATATCATAATACGCTTCCCCATAGTACCTTTTGTATGTATTTATCTCTAGTTAATTACCTCAACTCACCTCTTTTAGTTCTAGTTGCACATATGTGAGTGTGTTAAATGTTTATCAAAAGCATTACAAAGTAAGGTAAGTGGGTATAACACATGTCTAAAATGTATTTTGATGTACAATTCCAATTTTTTTTGGGTTGTTTCATATAGTATCAAAGAAATTTTTATACTCTAGAGAACTCTAAAAATGAGTATTTCTTATAATTTTGTAATCTATTGAGTTATCACTTATAATTCTCAAGATGGTTAGAACGTGATCAGGTGAAGGCAACATCTATGAGAATCCTTTTAATGTTAACCAAACTAGGGTCATAAGTAGATGATGAGGAAGGGGTCATCATGGCTACATCCCCATTCATAACCAAGAAGAGCTACGTATGAATAATGTTAACAACAATATCAAGGTACCCAATGTAAAAGTATTCTGTGGAAATCCAACCGACAAGCATGAGGAGATTCTCAATGGAATCTTGATATCTTGTTAGGTTATGGAGCTAAAAGCTTCACCAGGATGCAAACAAGAGGAGTTACGAAGGTTGCAGAGGTTGCAGGGCAACCGACATCCGTCTGATCAACCGACGTCGGTCATATAACAGTGAAGAAGCAACCGATGTCGGTTACCAGTCGACTGACATCGGTCAGGAAGGTGCCGACGTCGGTAGCCTGTACGTGAGCATGCAGTTTGCATGTTGATTTCAAAGAGTCTATTTTTAGACTATTTGTTTGCATGTTAAAGGCTAGTTGTAGTCTTGAGTTGCGCATCTAATTATTGTAATTAAGATAGTCTAATTATTGTAAGCATGAGATCTATATATAGACTCATGGGCTATATTGTAAACTTGTGCTAGAGAGTAAGAGAGCAAATAAGCTCCTTCAGAGAGAGGAGAGCAATGGTGTGTTCCTCCTAGTGCCACAGTACCAAGTGTGGGTGCTGGTTTGGAGAATCAGAAGGGTTCTTTGTATTTGGATGATCTTGGTCAGCAGGTGTGCATGGCTTCTTTTGGAGATCTACAATGGTGAGTAAGGTCTGGTGATTTACAGGTAGCAGCAGAGAGCAGAAGATCTACTTGGATTATGGTTGTGTACTTGGTGTATTGGCAGCGTTGTTATTGACTGGTGGAGGTGAACATCAATTCTATATTGGAGTTGATTGTTGACTAAGAGAGAGAGAGGGAAGAAGGTCTTGAGGTGAGGCGAGCCTTTGAGGTGAAAGAAGAAGTGGCATCTTCTTTATTGTATTTTATTTTGAGTGATTATTAATACAATTGTGTATTGTCTCTCATATTCCTGTGTTGTTTCATATTTCTAGTTACTTATCGTTCTGGTTAAATTTCATGTTTAGTTGCTAATACAAGAAGTAATCATATGTGCTCTAATTGGTGGAGCAAGATCCTGACAAGTGGTATCAGAGCTTTTGGTTGGGTTGACTAACAGGTGGTTCAGATCTGGTAGTGTTTTTGATTACAGGTCACTCTCAGGGGTTTCAAATTAAGTGGGAATATAGCAATGGCAGAAGAAAGTAAGCTACGAATGGAGAAACTGAATAGCACGATTGGTCTGATTGATGGAAAGAAAGAGCAGGTAAAAGGAGATTATTGGTCGGTAGCAGATCAGCGTGTAGAAGTAGATGTTTTAGGTGTTGTTGCACAGGTTGCTCTGGATAAAGTAGAATCTTTGTTTACAGATTCTTTTGCCTCTTTCCATGCAGCCCGTAATAGAGCATCTTTTCATGGGTATGTCTTTGGAGACTTTGGAGAGACTTATTTAGGGGTTGGTGAGCCTTTTCAGATTATTGATGAAGGGGAAGTGAAGCTAAAATTGCATACGGATAACACACATGTGTTGAAGGAGGTCATGCAGGGCCTAGTCTTGGAGATGAGTCTAATTTCTTGAAGAAAGTTGGGTGATGGGAGATGCACTGTAACTCTCACAGCGGATGCACTTGAATTAGATGGTGGTAAAAAAGTAGGTATCCTTTATCTATCTACTTATATTATTGATTCACCTTCTGTTGTAGAGATGTGGCTTCGTAGGCTTGGTCACATATGTAGGAGGGGAATGCAGGTTATTAAGCGGAAGATAGATGTTTTTGATAAACTTAAGAACTGGAAAGCCTTGGTGTTCATGGAGGAGATGGCAAACAGAGATCAGCAAAGGAGACTGACTTATTCTAAGTAGGGCTGTGTTGATTTAAATAGGGTTTTGACCCAAAAGGAGCTTGCGAGTAAAAAGTTATCACTCACAGGTGAACACAGGTACCGACGTCGATCAGACAGTAACCGACATCGGCAACAAGAAGACCGACATCAGTCCAGAAGGAACTGACATTGACAGAATGGATACCGGCGTCAGCCAGGGAGACGACGTCGGCAGTTAGGGTCAGCGCATGGAACCGACATCGATCGGTTACAGACTGGGAGATGGTCGAGATCGGTCACTGGGACGGATGGTGGGTAGACAACAAGCTATCAATAAGTCTCAAATGCCCATATGGAGGTCAGAAAGGGTAAGTGAACCTCATATTCATTGTTCACCTTCTTTATATTGCTTATTGATGGTCAAAAAATAGGAAGATGTGAAGAGGAAATGCAGGTAGAATCCAGAAATAGTGGGAGCTTGGCATGGATGAGGAGTGTGAGTCCTTGGAGAAGAACCAAATAGGTATTTGTTGGTGGAGTTGTCAGCTAGAAGAAAGCACTAGATGAGGGACGGATTCCCAAGCTAAAGAAGAGAGTGGATGGATACGTGAGACAAAAGGCCAAGGTATAAGGTCTTGAGGAAGCTACATGATAGTGGTACAGGTTTTGACAGGTGGATGACAAAGCAGGGCTTTAGTCAACGTCAGTGTAACTATTGTGTTTGACTTACTAGGTGGATAATGATTGCAACATTATTTTGTTACTGTATGTGGGTGATTTTCTAGCAGGTTTGTACATACAGGGTTTTGCTGAGCTAAAGGTAAGGTTAGTTCATAGGTGTGTCATGGAGAATTTGGGAGCAGCAAAATTCTTTGGCATATGAGACATGGAGATTTTGTCTCCAGTGGGAGCTGATGTGAAGACGATGTTGGCGGGGTTCAAGATGCAGGTTGTAGAATCAAAAAGCACACCAAGGGCTGAACAGTTTAAGCTTAGCTTAGAATAGGGTTCAAAATCACATGAGGTCTAGTGTAGACCTAAGTTTTCCCAATCAGTGGGAGTTGTCAGAAAGTATGGAGCCAATTCGGGGAAGGAGTACTGGAGGGTAGTTCAGTGGATTCTCAGGTATCTGAGAGGGATCAACAATAGGGATTCTTGTTATGTAGGGTCAAGGTCTTCACTACATGGAGTTGTAGGTTCGGATGTGGCAGGTTACTTGGATGACAGGTGTAGCATCACAAGTTGTGTGGTGGTTGGTCTTCAGAGTTGAGCTTGAAGAGGGATACAAGCCAGGGAATAATTTAGACGGTGTACAGGTACAAATACAGGTGCAGCTGTTTATCTCCAAGTGGGAGATTGTTAGGTTGTGGAGCTAAAAGCTTCACTAGGATGCGAATAGGAGGAGTTACGGAGGTTGTGGAGGTTGCAGAGAGTTGCAGGGCAACCGACGTCAGTCTGATCAACTGACGTCAGTCAGATAGCAGTGAAGAAGCAACTGACGTCGGTTACCAGTCAGTCGACATCGGTCAGGAAGGTGCCGACGTCGGTAGCCTATACGTGAACATGCAGTTTACATGTTGATTCCGGAGAGTCTATTTTTGGACTATTTGTTTGCATGTTAAAGGCTAGTTGTAGTCTTGAGTTACGCATCTAATTATTGTAATTAAGATAGTCTAATTATTGTAAGCATGAGATCTATATATAGACTCATGGGCTATATTGTAAACTTGTGCTAGAGAGTAAGAGAGCAAATAAGCTCCTTCAGAGAGAGGAGAGCAATGGTGTGTTCCTCCTAGTGCCACAGTACCAAGTGTGGGTGCTAGTTTGGAGAATCAGAAGGGTTCTTTGTATTTGGATGATCTTGGTCAGCAGGTGTGCATGGCTTCTTTTGGAGATCTACAACGGTGAGTAAGGTCTGGTGATTTGCAGGTAGCAGTAGAGAGTAGGAGATCTACTTGGAGTATGGTTGTGTACTTGGTGTATTGGCAGCGTTGTTATTGAATGGTGGAGGTGAACATCAATTCTATATTGGACTTGATTGTTGACTAAGAGAGAGAGAGAGGGAAGAAGGTCTTGAGGTGAGGCGAGCCTTTGAGGTGGAAGAAGAAGTGGCATCTTCTTTATTGTATTTTATTTTGAGTGATTATTAATACAATTGTGTATTGTCTCTCATATTCCTGTGTTGTTTCATATTTCTAGTTACTTATCATTCTGGTTAAATTCCGTGTTTAGTTGCTAATACAAGAAGTAATCATATGTGCTCTAATTGGTGGAGCAAGATCCTGACATATCCCTTAATACCTTGTAAGGAAAAATTGATAACCAAAATCAAATATTGAATAATCTTAAAGGGATATCCCAAGAGGAAGCACCCAAACTAGAAATGGGGTAAGTAGAAGGACCTATAAGTCAAGAACTACCTTTGACCACTATTGACCCAATCATTAAAGAGATAAATAAGCTTTCACCACCTATATTTTTAGGTGAGGAATCAAGTGAGTGACTGATGCATGGCTAGTACACTTATAAAATTACTTCAACTTAAATAATTTTCCATCAAATGTGAAAGCTAGAGTGGTAGCCTATCAACTAGTAGGACCTATGGATTTATAGTGGAATCACCTTTGTGCTATTGAAGGATATCAACCTTTGAACCTGTCTTGATCTATTTTTAAGACTCAGTTTCATGAGAGATACCTAAATGTAAATTATAAGGAGTAAAAAATCACCAATTTTTAGCTTTTAAAATAAAAAAACATTTTTGTTGTTGTGTATGAAAACAAGTTTCTGAATTTGTTGCATCACATGAACTATATGCATGATGAAGAAACCAAAATTACTAAGTTCAAACTTGAGCTTAAAGAAATAGTGATGCATGACATTAACATGACGAACCTAAGAACTTTATCTATAACAATCGAATCAACCTATAGGGCTAAGGAAAAAGAAAAGTCTTCCCAAAAGGCAAGAAAAAGTTTAAGTCAAGTAGGCAACAGTCTAAAGCAAAGAACCTTTCTCCCATGAACAAGAAATTTAGAAAATATGATCATAACCATAGATTTTCAAGAGGTAATAAAAATTTTAGAAAGTTTTTAAATAAAAATAGGAATTTTAAGTCTCATGTATCTTCTAAATCTGGTTCTTACAAGAAGGAACACCATCAAAACAACCAACGTGGCCCTGTCAAGGGTGTTAATATGGTTCCAATGGTATCTTATAGACTAATTATTTGCTAAGAATGTGGTGAAAACCATTATAAAAATGACTATCCTAAACTAAAATTAGGCCAATCAATGAATCATAGGTATATGTTGCTATTGACAATCATAATGTTGACTTGCAAGCCACTCCAATTGAAACTTGAGGTATAATTAATGATTTTCTATTGACTATCTTGATTGATTCAGGTGCACCAAATTATGTTATTTCTCTTTTTGCTACTAAATAATGTAATATTAAACCCATCTTGGTAAGAGAAGGTTGGGAAGTTGAGTTTGATAATGGCAATAAAGTGTTTATTCTTGAGTGATTGGAACAAGCAAAATTAGATCTTGGTGTTTTTAAGACCAAGGTGAATTTTTATCATGCATTTAGGGTCTAATGATCTCATCCTTGGGATGGATTGGCTACATGAGCATTAAGCCACGCTTGATTGTGTGGGTAAAAGAGTGAAATGCACCAATAACCTTAGCTAAATTGTAAAATTACAAGGCATGCAAGGGTCTGCAAGATGTAAAACACTTTTAGCCTTACAGTTGAAAAACGTTGTTAGGAAGGGCTGTAAACTTTATGCAGCCAAACTGCAAGAAATATGCAATAAAAAAGAGTTGGTACATACATATTTTCCTATTTTAAGGGAGATAATGGATGTCTTTCCTAAGAATCTTCTTAGTTTACCACACATATGATAATTTGATTTCTCTATTGACATCATACCTAGATCTGCCCATGCTTTGAAAGCACCTTACCACATGAATGTGGCTAATCTATAAGAGTTAAAAGTTTAACTGCAATAAATTTTAGACAATAGAAGAATTTGGCTAAGTGTGTCTCCTTAGGGTGCTTTGATGGTATTTGTGAATAATAATGATAACACATTGAGGTTTTGTATTGATTATCGCATGCTAAATAAGGTAACAATAAAAAACCATTGTCCTTTGCCTAGGATTGATGACTTGTTTGACCAAATGAAAGGTGATGTAGTCTTTTCTAAGATTGACTTGAGATTAGGCTACCATCAACTAAGAATCAAGTAAGATGACATTCATAAAACAACCTTTAGAACTTGATAAGGACACTATGAGTTTATAGTTCTATCTTTTCGCTTAACTAATGCACCTATAGCTTTCATGAATCTCATAAACAATATTTTTAGAGACTTTTTAGATAAGTTTTTTTTGGTTTTTATTAACTACATTCTTGTTTATTCCAAAAATGAGGCTGAGCATGATCAACACTTTCGTCTAGTCTTACAAGGACTAAGACATCACAAGTTATATGGGAAATTTTCCAAATATGCATTCTATGAATCTAAAATACATTACTTGAGACATATTATTTCCAAAGAGAAAATTGATTGACCCCGTGAAGATCAAAGCTATTCAAGATTGACCTTCTCCTACCAATGTGAATGAAGTGCACATCTTCATGGATTTGATTGGTTACTATAGGCATTTTTTGAGAATTTTTTAGTGTGGCCTATCCCATCACTTCCTTATAGCACAAGCGTAAGAAGTTTGTGTGGACCCCTCAGTGTGAGGAAGCATTTAATAAGTTGAAAAGGCTGCTTACAACATCATCTATTCTTATCATACCAGACCTAAATGGTAACTTTGAAGTTTGGGCTAATGCTTCTAAAGAAGGCTATGGAGGCATCTTGACTCAAGATGGAAAAGTTGTAGCTTACGAGTCAATAAAATTTAAAGATCATGAAAATAACTATCTTACGCATGACATAGAACTTTATACCATTATTCATGCACTCAAACAATGGAAATATTTCCTATTGGGAAAGCCTTTCAAGGTGAAATTTGATCACTAAAGTCTTGAGTATTTATTTTATTAAGAATATTTAAATGCACACCAGTGTAGGTGGATGGAAGTTTTGAGAAATTTTGACATGGATATATCATATGTCAAAGGTAATGAGAATCATGTGGTTGGCGCATTCAACAGATGCACATACCTTACTTCCTTGGTGTTACAAAGAAATTTCATAAGTGGTATTCTAGAATAATAGCTTGCTAATGTATTCTACCATGATATAAGAGCAAGTTTGGATGATGAGCCTATAGCAAAAAGATTTGCTAAATTTTTTATTGTAACAGATGGCCTGTTAAGGCATAAAGGTAGAATTTATGTACCCAATTTGGGTGAGTTGAAAAATTATGTGCTTAAATAAGTGCATACAACACCTTATTATGCTCATCCAGGGGTTACAAAAATTATGCATGAGCTAAAAAATCTCTATTTTTGGCTTGGAATGAAGCATGATGTCATTGAATTTGTAACAAAATGCTTGGAATGCCAGCAGGTCAAAGATGAGCATTGCCATCTAGGAAGGCTACTGTACACTCATGATATTTTGAGAGATAAATGGGCTATAGTCTCATTTGATTTTATTATAAGCTACCAAAATCATGCAACACGCATGATACAATCCTTATGGTGATTGATAAAGCCACTAAAGTTGGCCACTTTATTGCTAGAAACTTAACAAATGATACTTTCATGTTTACAGAATGCTTTGTGAAGGAAGTGGTTAGACTCCATGGTATACCAAAGTGATCATATCAGATCAGGATAAGTCATTTACTTTGATGTTTTAACATACATTAACTATCACCTTTAGAACAAATCTAAATTCTAGTTCTTCATATCATCCAAAAATGGATGGGCAAAGGAAAGGCTCAACCAAGTAGTGAAAGATATGTTGTACATGTACATAATGGATCAACAAACAAAATGGGAAGACTAACTCCACCTGGTTGAATTTGTATATAATAACTCTTACCATTTAGCTATTAAGATGGCTCCATTTTAAGCTTTATATGGATGTAAATGTAGAACACCTCTGAGTTGGGATAGCTTGGAAAATAGTGTTATTGCTAGACCTAATCTATTGTTGGAATATGATAGGCAAATGGAATTAATAAGGCATAATTTGAAAATATTTTCTGATAGGTAAAAGAGCTATGCAAATCAAAAAAGAACCCCACATGAATTCATCATGGGAGATAAAGTTTTTTTACGTATTAGATCATAGAAAAGTTTTATTAAGTTTGGCAAGGCTTCCAAGTTAGCACACATTTTATCGAGCCTTTTGACATTGTAAAAAAGATTAGCCCTATTATTTATCAGATGGCCCTTTCTCCTTCTCTATCAAGGATTCATGATATTTTTCATGTTACCTTGCGAAGAAAGTATATACTTGACATGTCTCATGTTCTGGATTGGACTCATTTATAGGTCATAGAAGAGGAAAAGATCTAGTTGGAACCAATGAGAATTCTAGAAAATCATAGTGTTAAGCTACATAACAGAGATATAAAATAGGTTTTGGTGTAATGGGACCTGCTAATCAAGAGGAGCACTACTTGGGAAGATGCTCATCTTTTCAAGTAGCATTATGCATGGATTTTTGACTAAGTCATCGGGATGGCTCCCTTTCAAGAGGGGGAGGATGTTACGATTCTGCATTTTTGTAATCTATCCTGCTTTTGATATTATGTTGTTAAACTAATTATTAACTATTATTTTCGCTGAATTATATGTGGTACTAGTTACGTCAATGTTGGAGTACATGTTTAATTTTATATTAAATGATTTTATGAACTTATTATTGCAGTTGATAATACTATTAATCTATATTTAATTATTGATTTTTGATATGGTATGATTGATGTCCTTTTTGGTGGTTGCAGGTTATATCTATGAGCTAGGAAGATGTTAGAGGCTGTACTCCTAGAACTGAATGAATTTTGATAAATTAGACAAGTTAGATATGTATACTTGTTTGATTTTGTTTTTTGTCCTTTGAATATCTTGATTGGTTGTTATGATTATTGACCTTGGTCTATGTAATTATTGACTATTGTTATACATTACCTTTTCATTTTTTGTGTACATATTTACCATTGCTTACCGTTATGAATTATTATGATCGTAGTCTTTATTCCACCTTGCGCTCAACTCCATTATATTCTTCTCATGTAGGTTTTTGATTTATTTTTGCATTCCATCAATGATCCTATTTACCTTGTAGACACGTCACCTAAAGATCCACCTAGATCTACCCTTGACTCACCTTCTTGGAACCCTTATCAGCGTATTTGTTTGGTCTAACCCTATAACCCCTTATACGAAGGTGATGGCATGCTAATTAAATTACTTGGTTATATATTGTGGCATCGACCTAGTGTTCCATGGTTTATTTAAAAGTTAAATATTTTATTTAAATCAACTTATGATCATGTTAAACACCATTTAATGTGGTGGGTGGCATGGATAGCAGAGATTATAATGTCATTCTATTTGTTTTATGTTAAACACTAGGGTTAATCCTTAACCCACATTCCTATTGGTTGACGGTTGGAAAAAGGCCAAGTTTTTTAGATGCATCATTAATGGTGAGGTTAGAAGGGATTTGCTTTGGGATATAGAGGAGGGTTTCTTCTCCTCCCATTTAATGCAAAATTGAATGAGTATGGGAAAAATGATGGGAGGAATGGAAAATTGTTACGGTGAACAAAGGAAGTTGAGGGGGTTAGGAAGATAGAAGAATGGAGGAAAAAATAGTGGAAAGTTGAATGGTTTTAATGGAAGCCATGGTAGACTTTGCATTCATAGAAGTTACTTGGAAAGACTTTAGAGGTTTTTAAAAATCTATGTTGGCTTCTTAGAGTTTTCTGTGATATCGAGTAAGTTATTTTTGGTTTTTCTAGTTTTGTTTGTTGACTATGTTAGTTGGGAAATAATGCTAAGAGGTTGCTTATGTAGCTGAAAGTCTCAGGACTTTTAGATGCATACAAAGATCCCATATATATATATATATATATATAATTTACGTATAAATAGCAAATGGATATAAATATGCATGAATACATATAGTTGTTGTTATTCTTAGCTGTTATCTTTTTGGTTTGAGAGTTTTGGACTCTGCATGCATTTTTGTTTAGGGTTATTGGTTCCTTAGTTCTTCGGCTTGCTAGGAACTATAATCATTCATTGTTACTTCATTTTGAATGGATTCATGCTACTGTGTCAATCTAGGTAGGTAAAAACCACCTATAGATGAATATTTTATCTTTACAAATGACTATTGTTGAAATGTTTAGCTTTCTAGTGTCTACATATAAAAACCTAGAATAGTGATTACATTATGGTTTATAGGGTGACTGCATTTTTCCTTTTAATGTGACTATGTTTTGGTTTAAAAGGTAATTGTGTTTGTTTTAGAAAGAGTTTGCATTTCTATTGGAAGGTGATTGCATTCCCTATGAATATGATTGCATTCCTCATAATGATAAGTGCATGTGGAATGACTTGGTTGTGTGAGTGTTTTACTTTTTGTTCTATCATGTTCTAGTCATGAAGTGATCTGGTTATTTCATATAGACTTTGTTGTGAATGTTTTACCTAATACAAGATCCTATGTGTCCATTGTGTTTATGTTCATGGTCAGTTGGTGTCAAGTTTTGACTGCAAAATCTATTACAAAATGAACCCTTGTCAAAGCCGAATGGGTTATTTGACAATTGTGTTATTTTGAATGGTTGGAAAAATTAGAGGTCGGTTTTATTCTTTTGATCAACATTTGGTTATTCAACTGTGTTATGATTGCTTTGTTTACGTCTTTGGTTGGCTAAGTTATTTGTCTGCACCAAGCTATTGTACATATACATACGTTGATTGTAGATAAGCATGTATATATATGATCAAGAGGATTTTCATATGGTTTGGAAAAATGTGGAAAAAGACAAGTGTCGTAGTGAAAAATTGACACGTGGCAAAAATATAAAGAGTTTATACAATTACTTTTTATATTGGAATTATATGATGTTATGCTAATTATTGTGGTTGCAGAAGTGGAATTATCCAGCCAACATGCCACCTCATAATCATGCAATTTTAATTAGCCATCCTTATATTCTTATTACATTGCCATCGAAAGACTTTGTTTATATTCCTTCAAATATTTCTTTTTATTCCACATCATCCAATTATTTTCCCACCGTAATTCCTTTGTTTTCAAATATTTTAATTTCAATATCCTAATATTTTATTCATGAATTTATAACGATTAAATATATTTTAATTTAAATCTAAATTTATTTAATAACCTATTATTATAATTTTTATACCATTAAATATTATTAAACCTTTATCCTATTTTAATACCTTAATATCACATAAATGTTTATTCATGGGATATTATTAAAACTAAGTTCCAAATAAACTTTATATTCTTACCTTTTAACTTGGTGCTTAAAACCTTTCTTAACCTGCATGTTTTGCCTTTCCCATGTGGATAGCCACATTATAGTTGGCATTTATAATGGAAGCCTACGGTTTTGCATGGTCAATAGATTTTGTTGGTGTTTTCGAGAAGCGCTATTTTTAATAAAGCCAAAGGTATTACGAACCACCCATTAATTATGGGATTTGATTCCCATTTTCAGAAGCCGTTGGACCAACATGTAGCAATGGATGATGGAGGATTTTGTGAAGGATTCCAACCCCATTTTGACAATGTCATTGGAGTTCGCCATTGGGCCGAGTTGTGGAAGTAGACATGAACTGTCTATTTGACAATGCCATGGATGGAAAAAGAACAAGGTCGAGCCTTGAGGAGGAGAAGGACATCTATTTTGGAAGGTCATGAGACCAAGCCATAAACGCATATATTTGTAAGGCATGCAGACCAAACCATAGATGCATGGAATAGCTATAGCCATGCAGACCCATCTACATGATGGACGTAGGTTATACATGTTTTGAGAGGACTTGGATAGATAGGGACGCATGCCCAAGCTTGGTCATCACATTATTTTATTAGCATGGCCCGAGCCTGGTTGACGTGAGAGATTGCTCAATGGTAAAGCTTTTAGAGCCTCAGTGAAGGCACTTGATGTTTAGACAGACTACCTATATCGATAGAGCTGAGTATGGGAGAATGTTATCAGATAAAAGGCCGAAGGCATGGCATGATCTGGGCTCTCATTTTTGCATAATCCTGAATGGGATGACAGGTATGTTCGGGGAATTGAATCCCATTTTTGAAAAATGGAAAGGGGCAGTAGATGTTTTGACAGTCCAGGGTAGATAGAGAGAGCTGAGCCAGGAAGGTAGAGGTGTTTCCATCTATGCAACAAGGCTAGGGACCGTGATATATTGTCTCCATTTTATAATGGAAAATACAAGGTATATTATGGAATGCACAGTCCCGAATGAAGGATGTTTTATTCTATTTTAGTATGGCCTTATGGACATAGGAGGAATGCACGGGCCTATAGAGGTGACTAAAGAATTACAGATCGAACCTATATATGTCTACGCCCATTTGGTAAGGTTTTTAGGTCATGGCGTAAGACTAATATCCAATATGTAAAACCATCGAAGTCCATAGTATGGATGTCTTCATCTATTTTAGTCATAAGAGCCATGGACGAATGTGAAAGCTATAACATACAAACCTGAGCTATTTTGTAATGATTCGCTTGTTGGTAAGGTTTTGATGCACAATTTTGCATGTGACATATTATGTATATGTTTTCCTTTATTTGCAAGGTTATAAGCTATGGAAAATGTATCATGGACTTTTGGGGAGTTACAAGTCTACCGAGAAACCATGATACTCCTTTGACGTTGTATGTCCATTTTATCAAAGTTTGCATATAGACCTGAGCCTGGAGATACAACACCTCTAGTTTGTAAGGCCTTTGTTCATGAGGTTGATTGTATTTTATTTTACAGAGTTATTGGAGGAGTTGCAAGTCTATTAGAAGACAGAGACACCCCTTATTTTATTATGCTCATTTAAGAGTTTTTTTTTAATACACTTTAATGGAGAATTGCTTGAATGCACAGAGAATACAAAGAAGTGCTACAAACTTCAAAGAGATGATTCGCTAACTAGTTTCACAATTTTTAAAGTCAATTTCAGCACTATTATAGGTTCCAAAATTCCATTTTGATGTAAGTTGGTTAATCATGTATTTACATCATTTATAATGGACCAGTTCGTAATTACAAACCCAGAGATGTAACCCAAATGGGTGAACTCTGTTTTCAAGTTTGTGTCTTATTACTTTACAGTTCATTATGAGTTTTAGTTTATAATTCAGTTTGGTAAATGAATTAATAGAACAATAGAACAAATTATAGGAAATAATAAAGTGACACAAATATAGAATTTTAATGAAGAAAATAAATTTATAAATTTTTATAAGTACTTTTAATTCATTCCTAGAATTCTACATCCAATTCTAAATTAATTCAGGAAATTGAGAGTTTTCAGTATCCAATTTTAAAAAACTATTTGATTTATCAAGAAAATAAACCTAGTTTTTGGATCAAATTTGGTATCAGAGCAGGGGATTATAGGATTAACTTTAATTACTAGATATACTTCACATTGGAGTTTGTTTTTAGATATCATATTCTTATTGGTATTGTTCTTCTATTTGATTTGACCATGCAAGAAGGCTAGTGCAAATGAAAATTAGAAGGTGTTCTAATTTTTTGGAAGAAGACAAGCTTCTAATAGTCAAGGTTCTGGAACCACTAGCCCTGCAAGATCAACATGGATGAAGAACACAACATATTGTTACTTGAGGTGTGAGATGGTGTTGAGAGAAGATCAATTTTTATTTTTTGGAAAGCATTTAGATAAAATGCAATGCATTTTCATTGATGTACATCCAAGAGTAATTAATTGCAGTCCTATTACTATTCTTACATAGAGGGCAAATTGAGGTATGGTTATGGTCTGATTTCATATTGATATTGACATAATATTTTGGTCTTTGATAACTAGTTATGTAGCCTTTATATTTTGGATTACTAACTATATTAAGGATGCCTATGTCCTTGATTATAGGAACAAGTGAAAAGACCAATTCCATGGTAAGATATGGAAATGACAAATAGGGCATTGTTCAGGAAATTGAATAATTTTTTGCACTTTATGGATTGAGTTGTTAATTAGTTCATAAGTTGGTTTATGTTTCATAGCTTTGTTAAGAGTTGCAAGAAGCAAATATGAAGTTGTTTAAAACACCAATAGTATGCTAGCTAGTACTCAATAGGTGCACTTCACAGTTCTCAAAGAGATATAGGTTATTTTCAATGTAACTATGCTTGCATAATTTTGATTTAAATCCAGATAACCTTTATGTGGGTTGCTTTGGAAGTAAGACATGCCTTGATTTGAATTGTTTTTAAAGCCTTTTGAAAATTAAACCTTCTATTCAATTATTGGAAACCAGGAGGAGGGAATAATCCTTATGGATAAAATGGTTTGATTGAATAATTTGGATAAAGCATAACTATAGTATTGGATTAGTATGCTTTTATTCTTTTCTACACATTATTTTCAAAGAATTAATAACTATTGGATCTAGGGAAGGAATTTTTGATAAGGTTGTATTTTGAATAATGTTGTTGCTATCTCCTATTTAGTTTTTCATTGTAATAATATTTTGGAAACTAGCTCAATTGGATGAGTTGTGGAGGTATGAATCATGGAGCAGTCAGATGGTGAAGGAAACCTTGAGACAAGTTTAATTTTTTTGGTTTTTTCCTCACCTTTATATGATATTTGCTTACAAATACTTGTAGAGTTTGTGAGTTTGTAAAAAAGCTCTTATTTATGAATTATGTAGTTATAGCATTCGGATAGATAAATTCATTGAAAGTTTTTATACTTTGCATATATGTTTAAGTCCCACAGTATTATGGGCAATGTTAGTATTACAAACTTTTTGTACTTTCAAAGATCCATAAATGGGTAACATTTATAAAAATGCAAGTATACATATGTGCAACTTATTCAAGTCCTATAGGAGTATACAACACTTTGTTTTTACTTGTGTGATGTTGATAACAAGAAGAATACCTTAGCCTTTATGTAGTGTAGAGGTTAAGAGAATCTGTCAGATGTTATGACTATTTTGAGAAATAGGTTAGGTTGGTAGAATGGGTACATAGTTTGTTTTACACTCCATGGATAAGTTATAGTTTCAGCTAGATAGTTGACTTCTTACAGGGAATTATTATAAAATCATATTTCACTGATATTTTGCAAATGGAGTTTTACTATATTATTTTGATAGACTTACTTCATAACTCCTTCAAATGCTATTTTGGCTCCTGTGTGTTTGCAATCAGTGTAGGAAGATTGTCAATGGAAAAAAAGAGAAATTATAGAGATATTTTGGGTTAATTGGATTATTGGGACTTTTGGAGACCAAAAGCCTCTTATTGGGGAGGTTTGATTCGGAGGATTTTCATATGGTTTGAAAAAATATGGGAAAAGACAAGTGTCATAGTGGAAAATTAACACGTGGAAAGAATATAAAGAGTTTATATGATTACTTTTTATATTGAAATTATTTGATGTTATGCTAATTATTGCGGTTGTAGGAGTGGTATTATCCGACCAACATGCCACCTCATAATCATGCAATTTTAAATAGACATCCCTATATTCCTATTGTATTACCATTGAAGGACTTTATTTATATGCCTTCGAATATTTCGTTTTATTCCACATCATCCAATTATTTTCCCACTACAATTCCTTCATTTTCAAATATTCCAATTTAAATATCCTAATATCCTATTCATGGATTTATAACTATTGGATATGTTTTAATTTAAATCCAAATTTATTTAATATCCTATCAATATGGTCTTTATACCATTGGATATTATCAAACCCTTGTCCCATTTTAATACCTTAGTATCATGTGGATGTTTATTTATGGGATATTATTAATACTAAGTTCTAAATAAACTTTATCCTCTTACTTTTTAACTTGGCACTTAAAACCTTTTCTTAACATGCATGTTTTGTCTTTCTCATGTGGATAACCACATAATGGTTGGCTTTTATAATGGAAGACTACAATTTTGCATGGTTAACAAATTTTGTTGGTGTTTTTGGGAAGCACTATTCTTAATAGAGACAAAGGCATTATGAAACACCCATTCATTATGGGATTTGATTCCCATTTTTAAAAGCCATTGGACCAATCTACAACAATGGATGATGGAAGATTTTATGAAGGATTTGAACCCATTTTGACAATGCCATTAGAGTTTGCCATTGGGTTGAGTTGTGGAAGTAGACATGAAACTATCTATTTGACAATGCCACAGATGAAAAAAGAATAAGGTCGAGCCTTGAGGAGGAGAAGGACGTCTATTTTGGAAGGTCATGAGACCAGGGCATAGATGCATATATTTGTAAGGCATGAATCATGGGATAACTATAGCCATTAAGACCCATCTACATGTTGGATGTAGGTTATACACATTTTGAGAAGACTCGAATGGATAGGGACGCAAGCCTGGACTTGGTTGGCATATTCTTTTATTAACATGGCCCTAGCCTGGTTGATATGAGAGATCATTGAATGGTAAAGCTTTTAGAGCCTCAGTGAAGGCACTTGATGTTTAGATAGATTGTCTATATTGATAGAGCCAAGTATGAGAGAACACTATCAGATAAAAGGCCAAAGGTATGGCATGATCTGATCTCTCATTTTTACATAATCCTGAATGGGATGACAAGCATATTTAGGGAATTGAACCCCATTTTTGAAAAATAGAAAGGGGAAATAGATGTTTTGATAGTCCAAGGTAGATGGAGAGAGCTGTGCTGAGAAGGTAGAGGCATTTCCATCTACACAGTAAGGTCAAGGATCATGAGATATTGTCTCCATTTTATAATGGAAAATACAAGGTATATTATAGAATGCACAGTCCCAAATGAAGGATGTTTTCTTCTATTTTAGTATGGCATTCTAGCCATGGGAGGAATGCATAGGCATATGGAGGTGACTATAGAGTTGCAAACCTAGCCTATAGATGTCTATGCCCATTTGGCAAGGTTTTTAAGCCATGTCATAAGATCAATATCTCATATGCAAAACCATCGAGTCCATAGTATGGATGTCTTCATCTATTTTAGTCATAAAATCCATGGATGAATGTGAAAGCTACATCATACAAACTCAAGCTATTTTGTAATGATTCACTTGTTGGTAAGGTTTTGATGCACAGTTTCGCATGTGGCATATTATATATAGATTTTCCTTTATTTGCAAGGCCATAAGCTATGGAAAATGTATTATGTGGAATTATTACAAGGACTTTTGGGGAGTTACAAGTATATTGAGAAACCATGATACTCCTCTAATGTTGTATGTCCATTTTATCAAAGTTTGCATACAGACCTGATCCTAATGATACAACACCTCTAGTTTGTAAGGCCTTTGGCCATGAAGTTGATTATATTATTTTTATAGGGTTATTGGAGGAGTTACAAGTCTATTAGAAGATATAGACACTCCTTATTTTATTATGTCCATTTAAGAGTTTTATTTTAATACACTCTAATGGAGAATTGCTCGAATGCATGGAGAAAACCAAGAGTTGCTACAAACTTCGAGGAGATGATTTGCTGACCAGTTTTAAAGTCTTCAAAGTCAATTTTAGCACTATTACAGGTTTCGTAAATCCATTTTGATTTAATTTGGTTAATAATGTATTTACATCATTTATAATGGATCAGTTTATAATTCTGAAGCTAGAGATGTAGCCCAACTGGGTGAACTTCGTTATCAAGTTTATGTCTTATTCCTTTATAGTTCATTATGAGTTTTGGTTTATAATTCAGTTTGGTGAATGAATTAATGGAACATAAAAATTATGATAAATAATAAAGTGACACAAATCTAGAGTTTTAATGCAAAAAATTAATTTATACATTTTTATAAGCATTTTTCATTCATTCTTAGAATTTTGCATCCAATTCTACTTTAATTCAAGGAATTGAGAGTTTTCAGTATTTGATTTTAAAAATCTATTTGATTTATCAATAAAATAAACCCAATTTTTGGATACACACGCACACACACATACATTGTGGCTTGATTTGTATTTTGATTGAGGTGACTACATTATCCAACTCATGTCTAGTCTGAGATGTACGTGTTGACTGCGTATGTTTTGCCATGCTCTTAAATTTTGTTTTGACCCTAGTATTTCATTTGATTGGGTTATGATTATATTGTTTCATTTTATGATTATATTGTTTTCATTCTATGGTTATATCCTTTTCATCAATGGTGTTATTCTTTTACATGAGGCTATGGTATATATGCATGTGGCTATGAATATATGTATATACATCATAACATAAGATTATACTTTGGGATGGTGATTGTGTTTAGTCATTATAACCATTGGGTCTTGTGATGGTGTTGGTATATTATTCATGAAGTCTTTTAATATTTTTGACTATGTGGTGAATATTTGTGGCATGAGTAGATTAAGTTTTGCGAATAAACTTGGCTATGTGTGTGTTAGTTGAACTTGTTGCTTTTGAAGGCATGTTAGATTGAATTTTTGTTTTGTAAGAGACTTAGAACTTACCTCTATTAATGACATGAATTTAATTAATCTCATTCAGTTAGACTTAAGAGGATTTTGAAGAAGTTTAATTATTATGTTTAAAAACTAGTTTGTTTTGAGATTATAATCCATTTGAATTATTGTTTAAATTGAATAATTTAAGTTAATTGATTTGGATGTTATTTGGTTATTTGTTTGGGTGTATTATGGTCTAGTTATCATTCCTAGACTAGACTTAAATAAGTAAAAGGGTATATATATTAGGGGTTTGGATGGTTAAGGCTAGTCGTAACTTGGATGGGGATCCAAGAAGGTTAATTCAAAGAATACATAATGGATTAAATTTAATCCATTATATATCATTCGGTAACCAGATTTAAATTCTCTACTTTTGATATATACTACAGACAAACTAATTATTCTTGTCTCACTTCGAAATAATATATTTATGTTTCATGTATCCTTTATTTCAAGATGTCTCTTTTGATTAGAAATCTGATTGTTCAAAATTCACTTCATTTTCCTAGTTATTGTAACCACCATCCTACTAATGGTTGGGGTGGTGAGGGCCATCGATGGTTGGGCTCATAAAACTAGCTGAATAGGTTTATCCTACACCATGCTTTGATGACTTCACACACACGTAATAGAAGATGGCAACAATTAAATTTGTTAATTATTCGCTAATTTTTTTTAACATTGATATAAGGTTAGATAGTGTTTAATTACTTAATATAACTATTAGCATTAACATTGAATTAATTAGTATTCAATATTTGTTATTGATCATGTTAGCTACTAACTTGTGTTATGAATGGATTGCTGAATTAAAATGGAAGTTGAACATTGTATGAGGTAATTAGGTTAATGGCTGAAGGTGATATACTTTAGGTACATTGAATTAATTAGTTATTGGTTTTAACTTCACACTGATTTAACATGCTATTCTAATGTTATTTATATCTGAACTAGATTCATTACACATTATTATATGTAATTAATCTTTATACATATTCATTTTCATGTTAATTCTTGGATACAAATTAATTAATCTATAAATGTTATTTTGGGACTTAGTTGTTTATACTCAGTTCTTAATCATGTGAATCTATTTGAATTAGAATAATCTTGATTAGATTATATAGTCAAGTAGATATAAGTTATGGTGTTAATTTTCATGACTAAGTTTGATAGTTAAATTTTGGTTATCACCTTATGTATGCATTAAATCCAATTACATAGATGCATATGGATCGCGTAGTCATTTTAGTAATGCATAAACTTTTGGTAACTAGTTCATGGGGAAATGCGAACCAAATCTTTCTTTATAAACATGTATTTCAGACATACCTGGTTGCATGTGAGGTATATAATCTTCATACATTTAATCTTAAAATATTGCTTCCATTTATTAAGACATGTATGTTGCATATACATAATATGAAACTAAGTACATCCACTCTTACTTTACATAATAAATTAAATAAGGATCAACAAGATCTCATGATTTAATCATACATATGTATAATATTTTTGCATAGCATAATCATATGATTAAGTAAAGGAACTTGAAGGAAATTATGATAATATCATTCTTATGAATCAATGGAAGATGATAAGAAACTTATATGTCACTTCTACTCTATTTAATGAGGAATAGTTGAATAACTAATATTGGTACGCTTGTTGATTTCTTTCATGTTGGGTTGTATGTGTTTCATTTCCCCTTTCGATAGCTAAACTTACCTACCTCGCTACCTTAGAAGACCAACAAATAAATTTGTAAGATTTCCTTAAGTGGAACATTTTATTTGGGTTCCACTCATTTTTAAACTCGGGTGAATTCTGTTTGCTTGATCATTGTTGCTTAAAACACTTGCTACCTTTTTATAGTATAGCTGAATTATAAATTTATTCCAAATGCAATGATTTAATTAGGCATTCATTTAATTATATGATTATGGAGTATTGTATGAAAAGAAATGAATCATTTTTTAATTATTTATTTGAATTAGCTTCACTATTGAGTAATTACATGACTTTACTTCTCTTAAAACAAGTAGACAATTAAGGTTTAATTGATTAAATGTCTTAGTCTCTTTTACTCATAATATTGCATTGGATATGCCAATCTAAATGGTTATATGATTTCATTTTCTTGACTCCTTATAGAATAATGATGTTGATCATAACTATATCATTAATTATTATTCTGGTAATGGCATACATGTTGGTAAGCACATGATGTAGGAGTTATACAAGTGGTGTGGTAACCTTAAAGGCCGTAAGGCATTTATGACCTCGATCGATAGCACTATAGAACATTGTATTCTAAATCTATTTTCTCTTTATGCGATAATATATTGTTCTATGTGAATGATTATAAATATGCATGTGTTGAATTGATTTTTGATTGCTGATTATGTTTGCTTGTCTAAGTTATGTTTAAACCTAAGGTTGGTAACATGCATTTTAATGTAAACTTATGATTAACCTAAATGATAACTTAGGGTAATAGAGTTACCCTTCCTAGTTAAACTAATACTTTAACTCAACCATCCTCAAGTGGAACTAAAATCCATTAAGGAGAGTGAGGTATTTACCTAGGGTTAAAAACCTAGAAATGGTCCAATGTGAAAGTACAAGTGCCACATATGACATTCAGGTCCTATCCATGTATGAGTACACTGATATGCCTCAAACCCCATAAACCATCTAATCAAATAATAGGCTTCCCCATAGTAACTTTTGTATGTTTTTACCTCTAGCTACTTACCTCAGTTCACTTCTTTTGGTTTCAATTGCGTATACGTGAGTGTGCTAAATGTTTATCACTTGCCTTAGCAAGCAAGGTAAGTGGGTCTAACACACATCTAAAATGTACTCTGTATATAATTCCAAAGCATTTTTTGGGGGTTGTTTTAGGATATTATGCATAGGGTTAAATGCATAGTGCTATAGTTTGATTATGTGATAATTAATTAAATACACTAGTAATTGTTTATTATTGAGTTATTTGGAAAATATAAAAATCGAGAAAAAGAGAAATAAAATAAATAAAAATCAAAAGAGGAATATTTGGAATAAAAATAATAATTAATATGGGTAAAATAAAACAAAAATAAATTCATTTTAAATAAAAATAAAAGAATGACAAGCTTAAAAGGCAAGCCTTAAATTGCCATAAGGAGGCTAAAAGGAAAAAGTAAGTTTAAAAAAAAGATAAAAATCATTCCAAAGTTAGTGATTTGGGGGATAAAGAGGAGTATGGCACAATAGGTAGGGAGAGAGATAATAAAACATAGAGAGGAAGAAAATGGAAAAGATGGAAGCAAGAAGGAAAAATCTTAAAAGCAAAGCTACACCCTTTTTCCATAAAAAGTAGAAAAATTAAAGAGGAGAGAGGCATGGAAAAGAGAAAGAGGTAGAAAATCATGGGAGAGAAAAAGGAGAAGTGAAGGAGTAGAGGAAGATTTAAGGCAAATTCAATTTACAATGTAAGGACACCCATGAGCTAGGTATTTTAGAATTGCGCTTCAAGTACTACTTGTTGACCAAATTTGACTTTTAGGTTAAATTGGGGCACCTCTAAGTAAAAACTTGAAGTTTAAGTGTTTTATGGGGTATAATGTTTGGTAATAAGGTTTATAATAGGTCATTTAATGTTATATTAACTTTGATGACTTATTTTATTAGCCAACATATCTTTTTGAGTCATTTTAGGGGTCAAAATTGAGCATTTAATGACTTGTACAATTTTTTTACAAAGTGTGAAGGTTATAAAATGTGATGTAACATCGTATGTGTCCTTATAGGTCATAATTAACTAACATAACTTAAAAGTGGTAGGTTCATCAGAAGAAAAGATAATTTTCTTGATAAAAAAGAAGAAAATGGCACTATACGACTCATTGAGAAGTGTGTCACATGGGATATGACCATGGAATGTCTCTTCAGATTCTCCAAGCCTATTTTAATATTTTGTTTTATTTTAAAGTTACATTTTTTTCCCAAAACTATTCTACTCCTTTTTCACCCTTCTTGGCAAGTAGAAGTGACCTTCAGGTTTTTGCTTGATACGATCAACATGAGAGGTTTCAAGAAAAATGATTTTATGGGTATATTATAAACTTATTAAGATTACATTTTTTTTTTTTAGATTAATGGTGTCCTAAGATTTATGAACCATTCCTAATAAGTTGACCTTTCAAATCTGCTTGTTAATCTATGTACCCTATAGGTTTTCCCTTGGTTTGAGAATTTTTGTACAACTCAACTATTGGTATTGATTTTAGAGGATTTTGACTCTCCCCTCTAATTTTTAAAATTCTTAGTTTCAATTTTAAATTTGATTTGAAGATGTTATCACCTCAAGTTGTAGACTGGTCCCATTCTATGTTGTTGGCAGGTTTATACTACTCACAACATCTTCATGCTTTGGTAATGGTTTTAAAGGTGGGGATAGGTTCATTACCATGTTATAAAAGTATTATAAATCCTGTCACCTTTCATTTTTATCCTCCAAAGTAAATTTCTCCTTAAATTTATAATCACAACCACACATATTCATAGTCTGCTTGCTGCAGCTCAATGTGCACCTACAAGTGCTTTCATGGAGGTTTTCTATTGTTGAAACAACATTTAAAGCTTGTCTCAAGACTTTGATATCATCATTATGATATATTTGGAGGATCATGAATTTGGTCATAAGGTCAAGTTCATAATACCACTGCTCATACATTTCACATACTACCTACATACAATTCACCATGCACCTATAACCTTTATTGATGATGTCATGCTATAATAGAAGCCTTAGCGGTGGTTTCAAGCTCTTGGAGGTGTGAAAGAATGAATGTAGGTCCTTGAAGTGGATATACAAATCACAAGAGGTTTAAATCATGCATATTGTCCACTTTTCCCCTTTACTGCATGTAAATGTTGATGACCACCTATAGGTGGTACCATAAGAGCCTAAGGTGTTAATGGAAATTGAAACTAGTTGAAGCTTTCCTTTAAGCCTTGGTGTGTTGATCAAGTCATGAAAAACATTTTTACAAGATAAATTGGTAGTTTGAGATAGTAATCACCTTTAAATGATGTTGACTGAGTTTTCAGGCTCACAATCCTTGAAAATGCAAAATAGAGGTTCTGGCCATTCTATGAATATCCTATTAAGGTGTTGTAAATAGTTTTGAAACTTATAAATTCCATTGACTTGTTTCCATATCATAGGAAAAGATACTTATAGAGAACTAAGTCAAGAGGAGCAATGGAGACGAGTTGTTGAAGGGCTCAAACTTGTCCATTTTTGCTCTGAGAACAATTAATGTTATCTATAGGATTTTGAGGTTTGATCAAATTTTGTTTTCAAAACTAGTGTTACACCATGATATCAAGGTTAATTGATTCCAAAGGCTCAAAGTGACATTTATGGAATAAAATATCATCAAGATGAGAGGATAGATGGTTTTTGTTCTTGTTTCACATTTCTAGTCCATACATTATGGAGATGTTCACCTACAATAGACTCTATTTCTAGCCCATCCATGAAGTGAAATTCAAAACATAGAAACATAATATTGGTATTTTAAGGGGAAATAAAAAATGATTTAAAATGTATAAGAGAGTTTTCAAAGAATTTATAACATAGTTTTTGGAGAGAGAAGCTACCTATAGGGTTTCCTATAGTCACATGTAGGTAACTATAAGTAGAAAGTTAGTTGAGACAATGGACTAGAAAGATGTTTTTAGGCTAAGCTGAGGTTGAAAAATGGGTCCCATAAATGTTTGAAGATTATTAAAGATTAAAAAATGGTTTCAAACATTATTTTAAGCCTAAAACATACATACAAGCCTACAGGACCCTAAAAAGGCTCTCACATAGTCAACTGAAGGTGACTAGGACAGACAGTGAGCAGGTTACTTGATGTGCAAGTACATAAGGATGACATGAAAGGTATAATCCAATGTAAAATGATATAAATATATATAAATAGTAATATAAGCATTTATTTCAAGATAAAACTATGCATGATGACCTATAGGTGAGCCCCATTCTAAGAAAAACATGGTCATAGTTGAAACTTAGTTTTGATTAAGGGGTATAAGGAATATATTGGTGGATGTAGTCAGAAATGGAGATGATAAAACCTTAATAATATCTAAAAACATATCATTAAAACCTCTATAGTCTCTTTTAAGTATAAATCAAGCAAGGGGAAGGCACTTTCAAGTGCAAAACATAGTTTTCATAAAGAACCTACACAATTTGTATACAAAAAGTCTATCTTGAGTCTTTGATGTTTTGAAAGGGAAAATGACCTAAAAAAAGCTAAATATTTGAGTATATCACCTCCATGATTTGATTAATCTCATCAAATATATAATTTTGTCTGAGAACATAGGGGAGTGCCTTCTATTTTGTCTCAGATAGAGGGCACTCCCTTTTGAGCACAAGCCTACAGCCTAGAAGGTGGAGATGATTAGATGAGTCAAGAGATGTTTAGGCATGGAAAAAAGGTTGGGAAAGTTATAACACATATACGAAAACATGAATAACCAAAATAGAAAGGGTGAAGCTCAATAAAATGGCCCAAACCATAAGGGTTGCAGTTAGGGCTATGAGGAATGGTGAAACCTAGTGCTAGATGAGGAAGTCATCTTCATTTATAGTATTTAATATGACTAATAAAATATTGGAGAATGTGTATGGGATGACTAAAGGTGTGTTAAAACTATTAAAAGGCAAGGAAAGCCATCAAAAGTCATTTTGAGCCTTAGATTTTAGGCATGCCTATGGAATAGGTTTAGGCTAAGGCTAAATGGGGGGTCATTCACATTTCTAGCTTTGGATATGATTTAAAATACATTTGAGCATGTTTATGGGAGCATATTAGATGTTTTTGAGCCATTGGTATATATAATATGACATGAAAAGGTCAATTTTGGGCTTTAAGGTTATTCAATCTTGTTGGAATGGAGGAAAGAGTTTGATAGGAGAAGTTTGAATACTCACATATTTCCTGATGCTTTGCATGGGAACCAAAGAATTTTAGGGATGTTAGCAGAGGTCTTGAAATATTAATTTGTGGGATTAGTTTGAGAATTGGATTTTAGAGCTTTATGAAACAACCTTAAGAGTCAAAACTGTCAAAAACCCTTGCAAACCTTGATTAAGGATCAATCTAGAGAAATAAAGTTGGAGATGCACTCTAATGGAATATTTTGACCATGAAACCTATTGGAACTTGTAGAGGACTCACTAAAGCTCCCTCAAATGCTTTTTGGTTGTACATAATTGTATGAATGGGGTGACAAATAGGGTATTTTTGACCAATTTTTTATGATGAAACCAACTTTGGGAGAAATATTAAGAATTGTGATAACTCCCCATGTTCATTTCATGCCTTAGAACATCTTTTAAGTGTCTTAATACGAGCTCTCATCTCAGCCAGTCAAAACTAGCATATTAGATAAGCTAGTGAGAAGTGTGAAAATTATAAGTGAAAGTGATTTTAAGGTGTCCCGGATGCTTCTAAGGCCATTGTGGGTATTTAAATTTGTCATCCACTCCATCCCATATATTTTTATTGGTAACTAAAGTCAAATTTGAGGCTAAGTGTGTAGGGTGCATAGAAGAGGAGTTTTATTGATAATAAATGATAATAACTCATTTTGGGATGATTCATGATGGCATGCCTAAAACTAATGAATGAAGAGGAATGTATGATGTACTTAAACTTCATGCCAATCATCATACCTAGTCCTAATTAGTTATGAGGCATTCAAATAGGGCCAATCATGAAGGGAATTTTTTTGAGCCAAAACAAGTAGTTTTATGCCGCTTTTCATGAATTTTATGCCTTGAATTGACACTTGTACTTCCTAAACTTACATGGTTCATCCCATATCCTCTTATCATGCAGAAGTAACTGATCCTCTCATCTTGATAAGTGTCTTTTTTATGCTTAGAATTTTCTTTTGTTCTCTCTCTCTCTCTCTCTCTCTCTCAAGTTCTATAAGAACTATCCCTTTTGGCATTATAATCTATGCTCCACATGAGTATGGCAAATACCTACTCAAATGCATACCATTTGATCAATAAGACTACTAATTTTTACTTCTTTGATGATTGTTCATGGTGTGTTCAATTGGATGATGAATCTTGCTTAGTGAATACTATGGATTCCTTAGCATGTTATTTCATTCTTTTACCTATTTGGAACCTCTTCTTGCAAGGCATGTGAAGTGTTCTAAGATATGTCTAAGTCTAAGTGAGTTAGCCTATTCACTAGTGACATTCAAGTTCCCTTATCTAGTCCTCATAACCTAAGGCATTCATCCATAACCTCATAATATAACATTGATGTGAGAAGACATAGATTGAAGAAGTGTATGTTCCGTTTGTCCTTTGTTCTCATGCGTAAAATGCTATTGGTTGGAAGTCATCATCTTATTTGGTGTATCACCTCCCTTATAATAGTTTGATTTCATTTATCTCTCTCCCTTTTCACCCCCAAAGTTTAGTTGTATTTTCAATCCAAATTGGTACATTAAGAGAGCTAGCCCTATCTAGAGGTTCACCTCATCCTTAGGTTGCCCACAAACCTAGAGGTGTTTCCATTATGCCACTTATATGAGGAGAGATTTTCTATATCCTCAAAGGGTGAAAATCTAAGTGAAAACAATTTTTGGCATGCCTGGTGGGACTCTTGGTCCAAGAAGTTGAGAGAATTTTGGTATTGTCTCTCAACAATCAGCCTTTAGAGGCATCTATCAAAGCATCAATGGTGACTCCAAAGATATATCAGCTGGTCAAGTAGTCCAAGTTATCTTTTGAATATTGTTGGTAACTTTTTACTTTGTGTTCTTGCTTTCAATAAATTTTCATAGCTAATTTTGGTGTTGATCACTATTTTACACAAGTTGGTTTGACTTTTCAAGATTGTGTCATTCCCTACCAATATGAATAAGTTCTTAATTAGCCTTGTCATGAAGTGTATCAATCTTATATCCAACCTTCCCAATGTCATGTTCCTCCTAGTCAACCTAGCCACTTCTCAAGTCAATCCATTTTCACCTTTAAATAAACACTTTTGGGGTATGAGAGGTATATGTTAGATCTTGACACACAAAAGGGATATGATATTGAGATTCTTAGTCATCTTATTCATAAGGTGAGAGATGCATTATATTTTTTCAAGAAAGAGTGAATACCTATTGAGAGAGCCAATTGACAAAGGCTTACAAGTGAGATGCTTGATGTGAGTGGCCTAGTTTCTTCCCTAAAGGATAGGCTAGGAGTTCATTAAAGACAACCTCAATAAACCTATCAGTCTTCATATTCACTTATCCAAGTTTTTTATCAGCCATATTTGATCCCTAATCATGATCCCAATCAAGGATATCAAATTCATCTTTTTCCCAATCAGTTGGAGGAGAAATTTGAGAAGAGAAACCTTGTATTTGAAGCTAATCTTGATAGGCAGATTGAGTTAGTAAATATGCATATGAATTAGTCCATATTAGCAACAAAAGAAGTATAATTCAAGCCCTCATTGTCCTCTCAAATTTCATCCCCACCACCTCAAAATGAGACTTATAATCCTAACATCCTAAGCTAGAATAAGATAGTGGAATCATAGTGGGAAGAAAGAGGATAAAAGTTTGGTTGATAAGGAGTGTGAAGCTATGAATGAAGTTTATCCTTTACAAGTTCCTCCCACTATTTCCCAAGGAACTTATTATGTTACATGTCAGGCCTCATGCATTCCTTTTCCTCATGAATATTCTTATGAACTTCAAGAAATAATTTTCCAAGAGAACTTAGCCAAGCAAATTGAAGAGTTAGAGGAAAAGATGAGATTGCTAAGTCAAGGTGTGATGAAAGGTTTAGACCCAAAAGAAGATCCTATGATTAAACACACCCCATCCACTCTTCCTCAAGAGAGTAATCAAGCTAAATAAGATGTGAATGAAGTAATTGGCATGTGTAAGGAAGAAAATGAAGTTGTTTTAGCCCAAGGTCTACCTCCACTTCCTTAAGAGATTCTAAAAATCCTCTCCACTTCAATCTCAATCTGATTTTGAGTTCTATGTGCCAATTCCACCAACTAGTTCATAATATCCTCACCCCATCAACCTTTTCCTTGACGAACCTATGGTATGGGAACCTAAAGAGGAGTAGTTTATTGATGAAAAATTAGAACTCTTGCTTCAAGAAAGCCTAGTTCCTTGGCAACCTCATTAGACTAAGTCTCATGACTTTAAAATGCCTAATATTGGAATCAAAAAGAAAGAGGTTGAAGATCATGTAGCCCTTGAGAATAATGATCAAATTATGATAGCTGAGACATAATTTGAAATCCATCAAGAGATCCTAAGTGTTGAAGAAAAGGTGAGTGATGTTGAGTCTTCTTGTTTGGTTGACAGTGAAGAATGCTTTTCTTGTGTTGAAGAAAAAATATTGGATGAAGTCCTTTTGGATTCTCATCAAGAGGATGAAGGAGCTTATCTTGTTTTTTCCATTCATGATTATAATCAAGAGGAATATGAGGACTTGTGATAGATGTTTGAAAAAATTTGCAATGATTTTGAATCTGTCAAGGGGTCTACTACTTTAGAGTTAACTACAAGTGATGATGAGAAAGATGACATTGTCTAACATGTCATATATGAGCAAGAAAAAGTTCTTAAATAACCTTTGGATTATTTATTTGAATTAATTGGAGCAAGATATATTCATTTTCAAGGAGGCTATGATCTAGTCAAAGATGGAGAAGGCATATTTTGAACTCAAGTAAATATGCAAAGGAAAAACAACCTTTCAAATCTATCCTTTCAAGAGACATATACATTTCATGATGACATGTTTGAAGTCATTAAGATGGGATATCATCCTCTCAATTAGTTGAGAGAAACACATAATCTCTTGAAGGATAGAACAAGCTCTTTTTGGCCTCAATCTTCTAAAGAACATGAAATAAATCCTCTTGAATCCATGCCTATAAATAAGATGTAAGTTGACCATGAAATGAAGAGTGGGCAACAGTATGAAGTATGTCAACATGTTCAAGAGGAATATATATATACATTGGAGACCTATTTGAGGATGATCTACTTGAGAGCAAGTCAAGTGAAGTGCCAAGGAATAGGTCTGATCTACAAAGCACCCAATCCAAGGAGAAACATGTTTGGCACTATGTTTCACCTCACCATGAATATGATTCAAGAAATTTTCCTTTTGATCTTGGAAAGGAGGTATGCTTAGTTCCTAGTTGTACATATTAGTTTGTTTTTAGATTCCCCTAAGTGCCTTGAGCACATGTGTGTGTGTGTGTGTGTGTGTGTGTGTGTGTGTTATTAGTTTGTTGCCTTATTTTGTGTGTATCTTTTGCTTTGTGTGGTTGAGGTAATTAGTAGTCTTGCCTTAATGGTCAATGGTCAAAGGTCATATTATTGTGTATCAAACTTTAGATGACTCTCTAAGCCCAATATACTGATAAAGATCTAGGTCTAGTTAGTATAACAAGTATACTACCCCTATGAGTCACCAGTTTATTGACCAAATTTAACTTTTAGGTCAAATCGGGGCACTCCTAGGTAACAACTTAAGTTTTAAGTGTTTTAGGGGGTTTAATGTTTGGTCATAAGGTTTATTATAGGTCATTAAATATTATTTAATGTTATATTAACCTTGGTTACTTATTTTATTAGCCAACATGTCCTTTTGAGTCATTTTAGGGGTCAAAGTTGAGAATTTAATGACTTGTACAGATTTATTGGGAAGCATGAAGGTTTAAAAATGTGATGTCACATCCCATGTGTCCTTATATGTCTTAATTAACTAACATAATTGAAAAGTGGCAAGTTCATCAGAAGAAAAGATAGTTTTCTTGAGAAAGAAGAAGAAAATGGCACTTGTACGACTCATTGGGAAGTGTCCCACATGGGATATGATCAGGAAATGTATTTTAATATTCATCAATATTTAATCCACCTTTGTTTTGATTTTGAAGTGCCATTTTTGGCCCAAAACCATTCTACTACTTTTCACCCTTCTGGGCAAGTAGAAGTGACCTTCAGGTTTTTGCTCGGTATGATCAGCACGAGAGGTTTCAAGAAAAGTGATTTTAGGGATATATTATTTACTAATTTACATTAAATTTGATGTTTAGTTGTATATTAATGGTGTCTTGATATTTATGAACCATTTCTAAGAAGTTGACTTTTTAAATCTGCCTGCTAACCTATGTACCCTATAGGGTTTCCCTTGGTTTGAGAATTTCCATACAACTCAAATACTAATATTGGTTATAGAGGATTTGAATCTCACATATAATTTTTTTAATGCTTATTTTCAAGTTTAAATTTTATTTTAAGATCCTATCACCTCAAGTTGCAAACTGGTCCTATTATGTGTTATTGGCAGGTTTCTACTACTTGTAACATCTTCATGCTTTGGTAATGGTTTCAGAAGGTGGGGATATGTTAATTAAAATGTTTTGAAAGTATTTTAAATCCCATAAAATTTAATTTTTATCCTATAAAGTAAAATTTTCCTTGAATTTGTAATCATAACCACACATATTCACAGTCTGCCTGCTATAGCTCAATGTGCACCTACAGGTGCTTTCATGGAGGTTTTCTAATGTTAAAATAAAATGTAAAGATTTTATCAAGCATTTGATAATGAAGTGGGTCATAAGGTCCAGGTCACAATACCACTGCTCATACATTTCACATACTACGTACATATAGTTCACCATGCACCTATAACCTTCATTGATGATGCCATGATATAATGGAAGCCTTGGTGTTATTTCAAGATATTGAAAGTGTGAAATAATGAATTTCAGGTCCTTTACATGGATATACAACTCACAAGAGGTATAAATCATGCATATTTTCCACTTTCCCCCTTTACTGCCTGTATATGTTGATGACCACCTACAGGTGGTACCATAAGAGCCTAAGGTGTTAATGGAGATTGAAACTAGTTAAATATTTAATTTAAGCCTTGGTGTGTTGATAAAGTCATCACAAATTTTTTGAGGGTATAAGTTGGTATTTTTAGATAGTAATCACCTTTAAATGATGTTGACTGAGTTTTCAGGCCCATATTCCCTGAAAATGCAAAATAGAGGTTCTGGCCATTCTATGAATATCTTATTAAGGTGTTGTAAATAATTTTGAAAATAATAAATTAAATTTCCTTGTTTCCCTATAATAGAATTATATCCTTATAGATAATGAATTCAAGAGGAGCAATGGAGACTAGTTGTTGAAGGGCTCAAACTTGCCCATTTTTGCTCTGAGAATAGTCAATGTTATCTATAGGATTTTGAGATTTGAGCAAATTTTGCTTTAAAAAATATGTTAGACCATGATATCAAGGTTAAGTGATTAAAAAGTCTCAAAGTGACATTTATGGCATAAAGTATCATAAAGAGGAGAGGATAGATGGTTTTTATTCCTCTTTCACATTTCCAATCCATACACTGTGGAGATGTTCACCTACAATAGACCCTATTTCTAGCCCATTCATGAAGTGAAATTCAAAGCATATAAATATCATATTTGTATTTGAATTGGAAATACAAATGATTTAAAATGTCTAACATATTTTTAAAATAATTTATATCACAGGTTTTGGAGAGAGAAGCTAACTATAGGGTCTCCTTTAGTCACATGTAGGTGAATGTAGGTAGACAATTAGTTGAGACAATGGGTTAGAAAGATATTTTTAGGATAAGATCAGATTGAAAAAGGGTACAATAATTTTCTTAAGATTATGAAATCTTAAGGAAGGGTTTCAAATATTATTAAAATCCTAAAACATACATAAAAACTTACATGACCCTAAAAAGGCACTCACACAGTCAGCTGAAGGTGACTAAAACAGACAGTGAGCAGGTTGCTTGATGTGAAAGTGAATATGGATGACATGAAAGGTATAAAAAAATGTATAATTATATAAAGAGACATAAATAGGCCTCTAATCATTTATTTCAAGCTAAAATTATGCATGATGAACTACATGTGAGCCCCATTTAAGCAAAACATAGTCATAGTTGAAACTCAATTTTAATTGAGAAGGGGTATAAGGAATATGTTGGTGGATGTAGTCAAAAATGGAGATGATAACACATTAATAATATCTTACAAAACCTCATGATAACCTCTATAGTCTCTTTTAAGTATAAATCAAGCAAGGGGAAGGCACTTCCAAGTGTAAAACATAGTCCTCATAAAGAACCTGCACAGTATGTATATAAAAAGTCTGTCTTGAGTCTTTGATGTTTTGAAAAGGAAAATGAAATAATAAAAAGATAAATTTTTGTGAATAAAACCTCCATTATTTTATTAATCTCATAAAATATTCAATTTTTTATGGGAATACAAGGGAGTGCCCTCTGTTTTGTCTTAGACAAAGGGCACTCCCTTTTGATCACAAACCTGTAGCCTGAAAGGTGGAGATGACTAAATGAGTCAAGATATGTTTGGGAATGGAAAAAATGTTTTTAAAGTTATAAAACATATATGATATAATGAATAATGAGACTATAAATGGTGAAGTGCAATGAAATGGTCCAAACTATAAGGGTTGCACTCAGGGCTATGAGAATGGTGAAACCTAGTGCTAGATGAGGAAGTCATCTTCATGTATAGTATTTAATATGAATTTTATAATATTGAATAATGTGTATGGGATGAATATATGTGTGTTTTAACTATTATAAGGCAAGGAAATCCATCAAAAGTCATTTTGAGCCTAAGGTTGTAGGCAAGCCTATGGAACAAGGTTTAGGCCAAGGCCAAATTGGGGGCAATTCACATTTATAACTTTGGATATTATTTAAAATATATTTTATAATGTTTATGGGAGAATATTTTATGTTTTTAATCCATTATTATACAAAAAATGAGATGAAAAGGTCAATTTTGGGATTTAAGGTCATTTAGGCTTGTTGGAATGGAGGAAGGAGCTTGGTAGGAGAAGTTTGAATACTCACATATTTCTTGATTATTTGCATGGGAACCAAAGAATTTAAAGGATGTTAACAGAGGTATTGAAATATTAATTTTTGGAATTATTTTTATAATTGGACATCAGACCTTTATGAAACAACCTTAAGAGTTAAAATTATCAGAAACCCTTGCAAACCTTGATTAAGGACCAGTCTAGAGAAATGAAGCTAGAGATAACTTTTAATGGAATATTTTGACCATGAAACATATTATACCTTGAAGAGGAATCACTCAAGCTCCCTTACATGATTTTTGACTATACAAATTGTATGGATGGGGTGAGAAATAGTGTATTTTAAACCATTTTTTATGTTATGTAAGTTCTAGGAGGTGTCTAATGATGATTTTTTTTTTAATAAAAATATTAAAACTTATGATAAATCCAAATGTTAATTTAATTCCTAATAAAAACTCCTAAGTGCCTCAATAGGAGCTCTCATCTTAGACAGTCAAAGTTAGCATATTGGATAAGTTAGTGAGAAGTGTGAAAACTCTAAGTGAAAGTGATTTTAAGGTGTATTTGTTTCTTATAAGGCCATGAAGGGTCTTGAAACTTGTAATACACTCTAAAACATATATTTTTATAGGTAACTAAATCCAAATTTGAGGTAAAGTGTGCAGGGTGCATAAAAGAGAAGTTTTCTTGACAATAGATGATGATCACTCATTTTGGGATGATTCCAGATGACCAAGCCTAAAAATAATGCATGAAGAGGCATGTATATTGTACTTAAAATTAATAAAAATCATCATACCTATTTTTAATCAATTATGAGGCATTGAAATAGGGCCAATCATGAAGGTAGTTTTTTTGAGCCAAAACAAGGAGTTTTATGCCACTTTTTATGAAGTTTATGCCTTGAATTGATACTTGTACTTCCTAGCATTGCATGGTTCATCCTATATCATCTTATCATGCACAAGTAATTTATTCTCTCATCTTGAAAATTTTCCTTATGACCCTTAGACTTCTCTTTTCTTCTCTCTCTCAAGTTCTATAAGAACTAGACATTTTGGCATTGTAATATATGCTCCACTTGAGTATGGAAAAGACCTACTCAAATGCATACCATTTGATCAATAAGACTACTTATTTTTACCTCTTTCATTATTTTTCATAGTGTGTTCAATTGGATGATGAATCTTTGTTAGTGAAAACTATGGATTCCTTAGCATGTTGTTTCATTCTTTCACCTATTTGCAACCTCTTCTTGCAAGGCATGTGAAGTGTTCTAGGAGATGTCTAGGTCTAAGTGAGTTAGTTTATTAACTAGTGACATTCAAGGCCCCTTGTCTAGTCCTAATAACCTAAGGCATTCACCCATAGCCTCATAATGTAACATTGATGTGAGAAGACATAGATTGAAGAAGTGTATGTTCAGTTTGTCCTTTATTCTCATATGTAACATGTTATTGGTTGGAATTCATCATGTTATTTGGTGTATCACCTCCCTTAGAATAGTTTTATTTTAGTTATCTCTCTCCCTTTTCACCACCAAAGTTTATTTTTAGTTGTAATCCAAAGTGGTACATCAAAGGAGCTAGCCCTATCTAGAGATTCACCTCATCCTCAGGCTACCCACAAGCCTAGAGGTGTTTCCATTGTGCCAATTGGATTAGGAGATATTTTCCATCTCCTCAAAGGGTGAAAATCCAAGTGAAAACATTAATTTTATTTTTTTATCAATAATATAGTCTATGTTTGTCTATTTTTATTTTAAGTAGTGCATTAAGCTTATTATTAGCCGCTGATATAGCGATCTGGTCATTCATACAATGATCTAATTAAATATTATTATATGTATTATTTGCTTATATTTGTTTAGAGTCTGATAAAGATATATTTATTATATTGATGATATAATGATGATATATCATTTTATACTTTGGGAAAGTATAAGTAAACCAGTTAGGATCAGGTGGTTACTTTTGTTGACCAGTAACATTTAGCATACAGAGGAAATTATATATAGGAGACTGTTAGGAATATATAAATAAGTATATATAGTGAACCATTTTATTATATATGGAACTCTTTTGAACATATATAGTAGATGAATATTCCATATAAAAAAAAGGAAAAAGGAATATATATATATATATATATATATATATATATATATATATATATATATATTTTAATAGTGCAAAAAGGAAAAGGTATAATTTTTGGATATATATAGTGAACCAATATATGTTTTGAGTTTTCTTTCATTTTTCCTTATAGGAATATATACACCATATATTAATATGTAATCCATACTAAATAGGACTACATGTAATAAACCATTGTTAAAATAATGAACCTGTTTAGTAAATAGTGACTGCATTAGTCCATAAGAACAATGAGATCATACTCTAATATACTTGAATGACATAGCGTATAACAAAGAAGTCAAAAAAATTAGTATTAATATTAAAACCAAAGGGGTAATCTATATAAAATAGGTTTTATTGAATATGTATACAGGGGATATCTCTTGGGGCAGTGACTTAACTTAAAATTTAGCGATATATATTTCTATAATAAGCTACAAATTATTTAATGGAATGCTTTAAAATTTGTGTGGTATTGCCAAACATAAATTAGTGGTATGGTGACTTTTAACCCTTTTATAATAAGTAAATCCTCGGATAGAGATCAGATTTTATTTCGTGCCTCACTATAACTATCACAAGCTAAAGGGTTAATGTTTTTGGTTTGGTAACATGTAGAGGATGTTAATTGTCAATTTGGATAAATGACAAGGTTAAATATGGCCAATTAATAATCACAAATATCCATAGCATAATTGGGTTGTTATAATTATTATTTATCTGTAATCATGGGATTTGGATATATCTATTATTGTGGTTAAACAATTGATGTATTATATATTATGGTTATACTTGTGAGCATGGAGATTAGAGTAACGAACATTAGGTTATGCTGTAGTAACTTGTTCATAATCTGCCTTAGTTGGCCATTCATTTAAAAATATAGCTAATGCCAATGTAATATACTATTTATGAAATAATAAAATTCTAATATATATATAAGAATTGTATTATTTCATAAATAGCGGATTAAATTGACATTAGCTTTGTGTAACTTAATATCATTGATATCTTTATGAACATTAACTAATAATAAACATTACTTTTGTAATGTTACATTGTCATATAGAAGGAAAGAAGAATATAAATTAGGATTTAATGAAAATAGTGATATCATATAAGGAGTTGTGTTATATCCACTATCTAAATATATTATTAGGCTTTTGTGTATTTCAAGCCAATTAGGTGATATATATATATATATCGCCTAATTGGCTTGAAATACACAAAAGCCTAATAATATATTTAGATAGTGGATATAACACAACTCCTTATATGATATCACTATATATAAACTGTGCAGAGATAAACTCCACATTTTGGCTATGTTTAGGATGAGTTATTTGTTTTGAACTCATAGTATAGACTAAGTAGGGTGTCTATAACTTAGTAGTTGTATATAAATAGGTTGATGGGGTTGAACATGTAGCATCATTTATATAGATAAAATACATATGATGATGTAGGATGCAAAGACATTAAATAACTATATGAATGCCTTATGTAGTGAATTTGAATTGGATGTGGATTTGTTCTATTTTGAAAACTAATAGTAAATCTTGAGAGTGAAATATTGATATAAAAGGTCTCTTGATGATAGTACTTAGTCTATATATCGATGATTCATAGATGTAATGATTGTGGAAATATTATAAATAACTCATTTAGAGTTATAATTGACTATTAGTATATATGCATATAGTAATGAAAACTAGTATGTGAAACATATTATGAGTGTATTTATATGTATAATTGATTATGCATAAATGGCTTATATTAGCGCATCATGTGTGTGTGTGTGTGTGTGTGTGTGTGTGTGTGTGTGTGTGTGTGTGTGTGTGTGTGTGTGTGTTATGGTTCTTTTGATTGGAAAAGACTAAGTGAGAGATTCTTAAGAGTGGAAAATCATTTATATGTGTATACAACCTCCTAAAATATAACAATTAGTTCAAATGAAAGATTATCTTCTCGTGAGAATAATAGCCTTATGTTATGATTAAATGTTGAACTAGAGTATCGTATCCCAAAAAATTGATGGAATATGATATATTTCTTGTCATAAAATATATTATGTTTTTAAATATACTTACAGAGACTAGATTATGCAATCTAAACATAGGATATACTTGGGTGGTATAAACCCGTACTTATTGAATTATTACTCATGATTAAGGGTCATTTTTATCAGGAAATTGTAAGATTGGTTAATCATAATTATGTAGTTGTGTCATAAATAATGAACTATGATATTATGGGATGTCATATATTATTTTCATTTGAAAATTATAGTCTAAATGAATGTTATACTCAGGTGGTATAAACTATAATTATTGTGTCTAGACTCACACATACGTTTGACAGATTAAATGTAAGGGTGTTGGTTATTACTATGAATAGAATATTTTATAAATGGTAGGGCTTTTATTTATACATGAATTCAACCCCTCTTGAGAATATAACAAATGATAGAATGAAATATTATGTGTTTTTGAGAACTGAGGCTTTCTTTTTATATCTAGTTATTTGAACAAAAGTTTAGGTTTCCATTGATTTATACTACTTTATTATGAATGATTGTGGTACTTAGTAATGCTTAAAAACACTAAACTATAATAATATGGGTTATCATAGGGTGTAGTATGTTTGGAAATTAATTTTCATAATTAGAATATACATTTAGATGTATGTCATATCCAGGTGGTGTAAATTGTAGTCATTATTTCTATCATAGGATATATATAATATGAGATTCATTCATACATTTGATGGAATACATGTATGTTGTTAGATTATCCTATGATTAGAATGTTATATGTTGCTAGTAAGATGTAATCCATGTGAATATATTGGTTATATTATGTTAACCAAATCTCACATTGTTGATATTGAGTAAGTAGTGAGATAGCTTTCACTAGCTTACTAGTATCACAATTCTAGATAAAGGTAATCCGATCAAGTGATGTGTATGAATTTTGGATAAACATTAGATCATTATTATTATTGAAAACTTTGGTTAAAATAATATTTAGTGAGACATTACCATTTTATGAGTATGATTTACATGTTTATGTGATATCTTGTAATAGAACAGGTTTCTATGATACATCACATGTTTAATTTTAGAAATCATACAACACACGGGTATTAGCTTGTCTCTTTGGATTCTCGCACCATCACTATTTACCCATATATGAAGGGAGGGCCATTCCATTATGGGATTAGAGTGATGGATCATTGGTTCATGGTTGGTGTGGAAAGGTGCCTAGATGATGCTCTCCCTCCCCACAACAGTACTACTTTTGAAATAACACTTGAGATTGCCACATATACTATAGAGTTAGAGGAACTAATGATATAGGGATCCATGTATCTTTTATATGTACATTATATTTATTATTGGAAACATTATCATAAAGACCTATAATTATTTATTTATTGTGGATTGACAACAATGGCTATAGGCATGTATCAATCGTAGTTAGTTAATTGTAATTACTTTCTATATTAGTATTATGATGTGTTTCTTATGATGATAATGATCAATGATGTATGAAGTAACGTGATTCATTTACAGTTATCACATTCAGATTATTTTGTATGTTCACTGATTAAATTCTCATGGTGTAATCTATTTATAGTATATGTGTTTATTTCTTTTTTAAAATCACGTATTTATAGTTAGATCCCAATGGGGTTGTTACAAGCTATGGCTAGTCTAAAATAAGAAACACCTAAAAACAAAACAAAAAGGATTGGTTAAAATACATCACCCCTATTAACAAGTAAATATACCATTTGTTTTATTATTATTTTTTGGTTTGTGTGTTGTGGGTAGTAGAAAATGTTCATGTGTAAAAATATCAATTTTTTCTTATGATATTATATGGGTTTTTACAACACACCAAATATATAAAATTAATCAGGTTTATACAAAGATAAAACTAGGGTTTTGAAAAGTCATGGCCTTTGTAACATTAAGGTTGGTAGGCCGAGATTTTAAAATGATTCATGAAGTTCACTAAAGACATACTAAGTCCAAAATAGGGACCTCATGGCTCTAAAATTATTTTCATATGTTTTTTTCGATGTCACATACTTTATCACCATGTATAGGTGATCGTGATAGTCCACAAATGAAGGTATTTAGGTCTAGAGAAATGTCAAACATTATTTTCGCATCTCCATATCTTCTACAACATCAAGGTCATGATTCTGAAATAATGTCACATGTGTGTGCCAAATATTCCCAAGCATTTCATAGAGTTTACTAAAGAGAAACCCCAAAATAATTAGGACCTGTGTGAAGCCATGATCCTATGGTCCAATAATGATTGACATATTTTATATTATTATATTACATGGGGTTTTACCACTTGGTAGTGATATATCAAAACATATAAAGGTATATAGGTCTAGTCAGAGATAAAACAAGGATTTAATGTTGTCATGGACTTTATGACATTAGGGCTATTAGGCATCCATATTACACTAAAAATTAAGGTATCAGGGCAAGAGAATGATAAAATATAATTTTGTGACTGCGTGGCATCTATAACATCAAGGCTACCAGATTGTGACATGTGTTTGGTCAATATTCTCAGTGATATTAGTAATTAAAAACCATTAGAAAAAACTTAAGATTCATTTCACATAATATTTATAATGCACTATGAATAAAGTAAATGCAATGACATCTACTAAACATGCATGGATACTATTGTCACCATAAAAAGATTAATCCTTAGATTGTATTTTTTTAATGGTTCAGATTCATACGAGTTCTTCATTGCCCATATTCCCATCATCACTAAGATTGGATTTACAAGAAAGGGTTTTAAAACCTCACTAAGGCCATAAGTCAAAGTGTCTTATGATTTTTTTTCATTTCCTACATTTCACAAATATTTGGTCCTAGTTTGTGTTAATTATTAATTATTTGTAGTTAATGTTTTTTATTTGGTTAAGTATGACTAAAATTATAAGAAGAAATGGTTTCATAAATTCAATTCATATAAATACACTTTTGATTTATTTGTATGAATTATAATCATATAAATATTATGTTGTCATTGAGGATGATATTTCTATTATGAAGGAACCCATACCCACACTCCATCACTTAAAACTTGTTAGTGATGAAATCAAATCCATATTTCAATTCAATACAATCAAGAAAATGCACATATGAATCATACAAATAATTTTATTCTAATATTATGTAATTTTCAAATTATGGTTTGTTTAAATAAAAATTATGTTTGTTTCCATTGTATACCACAAATTAGAAATACGTTTGTTTCAAATTAACTACCTACCCATTAAAATAGAAACTAGACCACATCATACAAGCATCCTATTTTAAATCAATATAAGTAGGTATGACAATGTTAATCATAAAAAGTATCAATAGGAGCCAAATGAAAGACATTAAAATTTTAGATAATCACATTCATTCCATGTTATGAATGCACCTTGTCCGAGGTGTCAAAGCAATAATTTCATTCATTCTTGTCTAGTATTTTTTAATCCTTTAGATTCATATTTCTTTAATTTCTCATCTTGCTATTACACTATCTATGTTATGGATGTAATTATATTCATACATTGGAGTCATTTTATTGAATTATGATGGTAAGTTAATGGCCAATCACCTTTAAAACATTTAAATAATCCTTCCTTTTAAATGGGTTTGAACCTTATGCTCTGTCCTTTTTTCCCAAACACATTTTCTTATTTAATGTACATTCCTTTATTTGATTAAATTAAAACCAAATATTTTAAGAGAAATTTATCCCATCTTAACCATGGTTCTTCAATTGTTGATTTTTTTTTCTTTTTCAATAAAAAATGAGTGATTAAAAATTGGCCAATTTGTTCCAAGACCATATTTTTTTTGCTTAGGGTTTGTTACAAATACAATACTAGCTTACTGTAAACATTGATATCGACATATGGGTGTTTAATATAGACCCCATAAAACTTACATGACCTGAATGACATTTAAAAATCATGTGCAACTAACTATACCACGACTCTCAAGTTTTAATTCACTATTAGTTTTTTGAAAATAATAAATCAATTAACATATATGGTCTTCATTTTGTGCATAATATTATTAGGATAAATTGAATCTAAAGACTAATCCCCTAGGTATGAAATTTGTGTAATTATTGCATCTTTTATATTGTACATGATGCACTATAATGCATGACACTAAGTTGTAATAAATTGACGTATTGAGAGTGATTAGGTCTCTATTTGAAAACACATTGAATGATCTTGAGTTGGAAATATTAAATGTTCTAACTCTCATTTGATTGTATAGAGTACTCTATAGATTATTTTAAGGGTTATTTTAAGGGTCAAATAATGAACTATGGTCCGTTACATATTTAAAAAGTGAATCCATAGAAGTTTAGAGTAATTAAACTCTAACATGGCCCACTTTCAACATTAGAAAGAATCACATCACTATATATAGATCTATATTCTATTTGATTTTTTGTGATTTTGAAACTTGAAACTTTTTACTTGAGAATTTTGAAAATGCCTTAATAGAAACATGAACATAAATTAATATCATGCCCCAAGTATTTATACTATATTTAAATTACATTTGAATTTTCAACATTGAAACTTTTGAATTTTGCCACTTTTGAAGCATTTACAACTTTGAAACTATTAAGCTTTTGAATAGTTTGAAACTTTTAATTTTAAACTATATGAATGAGTGACATTCATGCCACATCTCGCCATAATCTAAAAATGCTGAATCATGTTTTCTTTTGAAAAATATATCTTAACATAAATATGAAATTTGTATCATGAAGCTTTAATGTTCTTAGCAAGCCCATTGTGCTGCCCCCATTTTGAGATGAGAGATGTAGCTTGCAAGTCACTTATCTCAAAAAAAGCATATGTGAAATATATATCACTTTGAATAATTTAAATTTATTTCATAATAGTATTGAACATAACATTAAATTTGCATATGAAACATGTGCTAGAGAGGTATATATCTGAAGCATAGAAGCAATGTATGCATGATATACATCATGATAATTAGATTACACTATAGTATATAATTGATGCATGACATGAATAATGGAATCATAATAAATAGATAGAATGCATGATATGAATAATTTCAAGATAATAAAAATAAATAATCATAGATGTAATTTCATACAATGTCATGTAATTTTCATAATATGTCATGCATAAGGCTCAAGAGGCAGCATACAAAGGACATGTAAAATGTTGCATAACACACAAGGATAAGGTTAACATTTAAATGACATAATTATGGCCTAAAAGAAAGGATTTTAACATACAAGTCCAAGGGCCTCATACATAATAATAAATTAAGTCTAACCTATCATGTAATAAAGTAATAATGCAAAGTAAAACATGTAATGAATGAGACTATTATAGATGAATCATATATATGAATGCCATTTTATAGAAAATAGAATATTTCATGTAATACATTTGAAATAAATTAGTGATTGAGAAAGTCATTTGTATGATATGTAGCTTAACATGGTAGAGAGGCTTTGGATAGAGACAACCTGATAAAGTGTCCACAGAGAACATAGAGATACCTCCAAATTAGCAAGGTTGTTGGTTTATAAGATAATCCCAACATCAAAGAATCATGTGAAAGTATGTCATGTATCAATATCAAATACCTTGTGAGAAACATTATGTATTGAAATATGGAATATACTATCTAATTAAAATATAATAAACAACATGTAAAAAATAAGTAAGATAATATTATTTGAAAATGCTTTAGGTCATGTTTTTTTTTAAATATTTTATTTTTTTGGGAATTTTTGATAAATATGCATTTTTTTTATTTTTTTACAATATTTTAAATATAAATTGGAGTTGAAAATAAGTGTTAAGAAGATTTTTTTTGAAAATAGAGGAAGTAAGAGGGATTCAAAAAATTCTCCACAAATTTCAAAGCATAACATGATAAGATGGAAGGCAAGAAATGTGTCCCAAATGTATATGAAACTTTGAGTCAAGCATTGTATTGTAAATATGTAAAATATGTAAGAACTTACCTGATCTTAAAATGGGGGAAAAAAGTGGTCATGTAAAACTAAGCAACATGAGATCATGTAAGTGTCATAAATTTTAAAATAGGCAATAGTAATCAAGTGGAATGCCATAGAGGTAGGTGTTTATGTTTGTTCAAATTAGTTTGAAAATGAAAAGGGTAAGCACCCAAATAAAACATAAAACCAAGGGGATTGAAGAATGGTTGGATAAGGGATATAAGAATTGGAAAGAAAGAAAATAATATATGTATAAGGAAACTATAAGTAGCCAATCAATTACTTGTTTAAGAGAGATCTCCCACGGAGTTCTTGCATAAAGAGTATATTCACCTAATTTATTTTGTGATAAACTACCAATTGGAATATGATAATACTTTATATAATTATGAGATCAAATACCATACATGTTAGTTATATGAGATAGTTGTGGTAGAGTATGACCTTATCTATATTCATGTGTTGTGATTATGCCCTAATTTTAAACTATGACCATTACACCATCATGCCAGAATGTGAGAGAATCATAATTAGTATTCAAAGTAGCTTCCATTAATCTTTGAAATGATATTATGAGAGTTAAATATGTGTTACTCTAATGTAGGATCAATGTAAAATAATGTTATGAATGATTTAAGACCAAGAGTGATTGGTAATGTGATAGACCCAATGCAATGATTTGGTGATGTATCTTGGTTAGGATATTTTATTTCATATTCAAGAGATCAAAGAAGAGATATACTACATATATTAACTTCATGTAAGTGAATGAGTGTGACATTAGTACATTATTTTCCATCTATAAGTGGTTTGATAATGAGATGTTCCAAATGAGATGAACGTTGATTTTTATGTTGGGGCTTTGGAACCATATTTTTAGGAGAAACATTAGGTATTGATTATTTCTTTGAATAACCTTTATTGAAAAATCCTCTTTTGGATATGCTTTGATTTAGACTTGATAATTATATTTCTACATGTGAATTTATGAGAGTCTTTGAGTGTGTTATTTTTACCTTCTCCGTAGGATATATGATCATTGTATTAGGAGCATTGAGGTCCCAAAGTGATAAAATAATATTAAAACTATTTGAAGTATCTTGTGGATCCCTTTGTTTAGAAATGGGTTTTTTCCCCTTACTTTGTATATAATAAATATATTGATATTCACCTACTCCAAAATATGTAAACAAATAATGATATAAGTGCTCATCTTCATTTATGGGTTTGGAATTTAGATTTTCTAGATTCTCATCTATAATTTCTTGTGTATTCTATCATTACCACTATATTAATCTTCATTTATGTAAGTATTTTCTAAATTGACCAATAATGGTAGTTCTTGAATAGGCTCTATTGCAATTGGTGATTATTGTTCCTTTTATTGGATAGATAATTATATTTATGTGGGAACTTTAATTTGTGGAATAATTTACTCAATAGGATCTTCCAATTTGTAATTAATTTTTACTTTTGACATAGATTCCTTGATAAGCCTTTTGTTTTGCTTAGGACTTTGTACTTGTGGAAAAACTTCCTTGATAGGCCTTTCTATTTGATTAGGACTTTGGAGACATGGCAAGGAATTATTTATATTTATTGATTCACCCACATCATAAGTATGAATTTATTTCACTGGAATTTGTTGTTGAGGTGATATTATAGACATTTTATTCGATTGTGATTGTGTCTTTTTACAATAGCGAAAAGGTGTGCCATCAATTAGAATTGCATATTCGTGCATATCATATAAAAATTGATGCATATATGAAATGTATCATGTATAAATTACATTTCATGAATCCAAGGTTGACCCAAGAGTAAAATATATTATAACTACTTAGAGACAACCTAAAAACTAGTAGAGACCATTTTGGTTTCCAATAATAAATCCATTGTATTAATGCCTAATATTTTTTAGGAATGGTATCAAAGACCTATGTATGTTTTTAAGAATTTTAAAGATAATATTTATATAATACCATTTTATGTATGAAATCATAACCATAAATATTTATTCCATAACCATTTTCAACCAAAGAATATTTAACTAGATATCCATATATTTGGATTTGAATAAATAACAAAATATTCTACTTGATGATATGATTGGGAGGTACATATTATTTATAAAAAGTAACAATATGATCAATATCATTAAATGTATTCATAATAAATAAAATTTTATATCCATAAGAAGAGTTGTATCCATCAACATTGCATATCGTATATCCTGTAAGCTGGTGCCTTTATTAATAGCTCTAGAATAGAAATTTTGGGAGGGGTATTTAAAAAGTAGTCATGTTGATGATATCATATCTTTTGGGTTGAGAAAATTGTATTAAAGGAGATGTAAGAGGAGGAAAATTATGATTAGGAGGAGTGGATTAGGGAGGTAAAGGTGGTTATCCCCTTCTAGTTTGGATAGCATGAACATAAAAATCTAGTATAAGCCTTAGACAAAAAAGGGAATAGTTTGAAAAATAGAAGTAGATTAAGGGATATGAGGGAGGAATAAAAGAGGTTTTTTTCATGCTCTTTGGCATTTGATTTTATAGGAATCAAGTCAAATTAAATATTATAACAATAAGTATTAACGCTTTGAGTTTAATTAAAATATTGAATACATTCTTGTTCAATGTTGTAACAATGTGAAAGTACCATGTAGTGGATATTGTTCTAAAGTTTATTTTAGAAAATTATCAAAATTTAATCATGTATAAAATATATGAATAACATATTTAAAATTAAGAGAATATTTTTTCAAGAAAATGCATAATTTTATGTAACATTTGTGAAAGACTTTCATTCATTGAACCTAATATAAATATGAAAATATGAATCAAGAAATGTTACAATATAATTTAAGTAATGCTAGTGAATATGAATACAATATAATGTAGATAAAGCAAAGCTAATGATTATGAATACAAGACAAGAGAAAATCAAGGTATGAGGGTGATCTAGGAGATTGTTTGAAAGAATTATATGCTCTCAAATATATTTTCTTATATATTAATTAGTGTCAGTCCAATGTCTTAGAATGATAGCTATAGATGTAGAACCATGCCTATATGACACTCAGTTTCTAGGGTATAGTGAGATTAACTTACCTAGGTGATACATTCCTTTGAGGTGTACCATGAATTAGACAAATAAAAGAGGTTTCTTATTAGAATAAACAAGTGACCTTAAATGTTTTTGATATACCGTGAGGTATGTGGAAACTAAATTGTGTTTAGTCTTATACTATATATATGAGTATTGGGGTAAACCCATCATGCCATAGGTTTTGTAAATAGATAGCATGTAGCTCTTCAAGATATCCACTAAATAGTTTGAAAACTATTGAAATAGAGTTTCTAATATAAGTAAAAGAAAATGAAAAATAAAAAGGGAAATATCTTTATTTTTAAAAATAAGATAGATTTCAACCCAAGGTTGAAAGAAAGAGATTCTATATAAAATGATCCAAGTTGACATGATAATTTCTTTAGTGTCATAGTTAATCCAATATTGAAGAAATTAAATCATTTTATGTCTAATTTTATCCAAGGTCTAAGGTTGTTTTATTTTAGTTTTATAAATATATATAAATTTGAAATAAATCCTATCCAAAAATTCAAGGATAAAAAAAAATGTTCTAAAAAAATTGGGTTCACTAGAATGTTTAACAATTTTAATTTAAGTTGTCTTAAAATAATGGAATTAAAATATTAAAATAAAAATGTTGATATGTGTATCATAGGAATCCAAGGGGTTGCATTAGTCATTTTTAAATAGAATAAAACACCAAGAACAAGCTTAAGACAAGCATTCCTAAGCCTAGATACTTGGGGGAGAAATAACAAAATAAAATAAAATACAATGAAAAAATAAATGGGAGATTACCTTTAACTTCCTTGTCAAATGAGCTTATTTTTTGGCATATGTATGTGTTTGTGCTGGAATTGTGTCCAATGGAGTCTTTATAAATGCTATTTTTTTGTGGGAAACATTTCCCATTATCCACATGTGGCTTGGATTTGGTATGTATTAGGATTGAAGCTCTCTCTTCCAATTTGGCATTATTAGTTTGGCTTAAAGAGGTTTTTTAGGAATGGGCATGACACTTATATTTATAGGTTTTCACCTAACTCTAACTCAAGTGGATTTATCTTAGGGTTAAGTTTGGAACTCCAAATTCAATTAATGAAGGCTTTAATTATGCACTTATGGAGACATGGCTCAACATTTCTAATTTTTATGGCCTTTATGTTGGTATTTTACAATTCTTGATTTTGAGGATGATGCAATCATCATAACCTCATATTTTGTTAAAAATATTTTTTAGAAATTACATATTCACCAATTCAACATGGTATTAAGCATTTAATTTTATTTTCTTGGTTAATTAATTTTGCTGAGCCTTTTGGTCATTTCAAGAATTAGGTTAAGTGCCACACTTAATTGGTCAAAAATGTCAGTTTGCTAGGTCACAACTTGAATGGGGATGAATTCATGAGAATTTATCATTTTGTATAGGGTAATACCCAAAATAGGAATGTTTTAAAGTAATTATGCTCACTTACATCTAATGTGTAGATGAATTTATGATGTTCAATGATAGAAATCAGTTTGAAGTCTGTTTATACATGAAAGTGGAAAAAAATGAGTGTCTAATTTTTTCCTTTGTTTGAGTAGGTATTGCAAGACATATACATAGTAATGTCTTCTCAAAGAATGAAAAAACTATTATGTTAAAAATTTAATGTTTGTAAAAGTGATGTATTGACAACCATAAGTTGTTATGAGCCAACAGTCTCAATTTGTTACCACAAAGGGTGGTTGATTATCCATAGATTCCCCCTATAGGGAGTGGATGAAAAACAATTTTGTCAAATAATCCCTCAAAAAGAGGAAAATGACACAGCCTAACAATAATGGATGTTGAAATAATTATTTGCCCAAAGGTGGTTATAATCATTGACACAATGAAGGTTCCCTATTAGGCTATATGTAAGCATGATATAATTATACTTTGCCCCTGTAGAGTAGTTATGAATAATGATTGACATAAATAATTTACCCTATTATGAAAACTTGGAAAAGGGAACTCATTTAATTGAACCATAAGTACAAATTAATGGTGAGATGGCATAGAGGATATGTATGAATTTGGGCTACCTGATAGTAAGGAGATACATGTCATAACTAGTAGTGATTACTATTCATTTATGTTTTAGTTACTATGTGTTTGGCTAGTGTTTAGGTAGGTCTATTTGGAACAAGAGGAACTACTGCTGGCATCATCGCTTAAGAGATCATTTGGATTGATTCTAGTTATAACATGTGACATTAGGAATCATATTTATAAATAAACCAAATAAAAATGTGTGCCATATGCATGGAAAAATTAGTTTAAACATAAATATAATCAACTTATATATTAGATATGATCGACCAAATCCCAAGTATAATGAGAACGTGATAGAAAAATAGAGGAGTAAATATAAATAGTCACAACTTAATGTGTTCTAGATTGAACAAATCACTACTTAAGTATAAACATAATTTAATAAACTTATGGAAACCAAAGGGAAAGAAGACACAAATAAATGTTAGTCATCAACCAATACAAATAAACAAACCTAACAAACAAAAAAATAACCTAGGTAAAAATTATACCAAGGAAAATGTTAGTCATCAAGCAAATTTTAAAAAAGAAATAAAGTTAAAAATTAAACTAAGGCACAATCAATAAACAACCAAGCTAAAACAAAAACAATAAATAATGGAGTTTAAGAAATATCAATAGACAACCTAAGTTAAGGCAAGTAAATAAATAAATAGGCTAAAACACAAGCAATAAATAATTAATTTAAAGCCAAAGCAATAAACAAAATATGCTAAAGCACATAGGCAAAAGAATGGTAATAAACTAATCTAAGATGAATGAAATATACAATAAAATATAGAAAAGCAATGAAATACAAGTACTTAATGAAACTATTTGTGCATGTGTAATAGATGTGTTACGCTTGTCAAATAGTTGCCCTTAGGTTATAGGGAATAATGAATAGGTAAGATAATAGGGTAAAGTGGCTCCTAGACTATAGGAAATGATGACACAAAAAGGGTTTCCACTAGGATATAGGGAATAACAACACAAGAATGATCGGGGGAAATATAATATTAATGAAGGGGTGGCTAAGATGACTCTAGATGCACTAGGCAAATAGATGTTTCCTACATAATAACATGGACATGAGTTACAATATGGACTTTAAGACAAATGTAGTTCTCCCAGGATATGGGAAAAGAAGAAAATTTATGACAAGGACATAATTGATTATAGAGAAAAATAGGAATGGGCTCAGAAAATAATGAGAATGTCAAATAAAAGGGGTTGACACTCATGATTGTGAGAATATAAGGCACAAGAATTAATGAAACTATGAGAGTGTAATTTAGGCTGAAACCACACTAAAATACAAAGGGAAAGTGTTCAAAAATGAACTTAGTTAATAATTCATAATTTTCACTAAATCTAAGGCTTAGAACAAGAATAAGCTCACAAAATGGAGAGAGCGTAAATGACTCACAAAATTTTAAGAAAATAAATGACTCATAAAATGGTAAGAGTGTAAATGACTCATAAAATGATGAGAGTGTAAATGACTCACAAAATGACAAGAGCATAGTTTAGGTTGCTCATAAAATGGAAAGAGTATAAAAGACTCACAAAATAGTGAGGGCTAGTTTAGGTTACTTGAAAAATGGTGAGAGCATTGAAATAAGGGTGGTTGAGCTGACCTAAGAAAATAATGATCTCTACCTACATAGTCCAAATGGACCTCAAGCCACTATAATTTACCCTACAGTGAAGAATTTGACTAAGTAACAACAAGTTTATGAATAGGAAAATGGCACAAGTAATGACATGGCAAGGTAAAACTTGAAAATAAAAGCAATAAAAAACATCCTATCATTAACCAAGTATATACCTACATGTGAAGGTTCAATGAAATGATAAACATATGATTTACCCAAGCATGGCTATATGCAAGGGAACAACATGTGGGGATAAGATATCCTGGTGTAATCTACATTCTTTATTCTATCCTATTAGAGTGAAAGGTGCGAGGTTGGCCTGAAAGTGTGAATTCAATGGTGCCCCTAAGCAAGGATACTATAAAGAGAAGGACACACCAACCAAATGGTTAAAGGGATTTGGAACCAATAATGAATTTACCCTTTTAGTGTAGATTTGGGAAGGACACATCCCAATAATGTCTAAAATAATTGGTTCAATGACTAAGTTACCCCAAAGTGGGTGGATTGAGGATTATTGACTAGATTTAAGATAGGAAAAATGTTTTTGAATTTTGTGGATTTATATCTTTCTAGTAAATTGTAAGCTATTTTTAAATGTTTAGGGTATTTTGGTTGTTTTTAATGTTTTTGGGGTATCTTAACTCATTAGATATTGATAAGATACAAATGGTAATGGATCATAAAATAGTGATAGTGTTGGATTAAGTTGCTCGTAAAACAATGAAAGCCTGGGAATATGGCATGAAATAACAAGGTAGGGCAAAGGGAAAGGTATAAAACAATGATAATTTAAGGCAAATGGAAAGGCAAGACATGAAATGATGGTAAGTCATGATTATGTTGTTCCCACTAATGTGGATATGCATGTCTTTATTAACATATGACATAGCTAAAATAGTCAATGAGCTTGATCTCTATCCCATACCCACTCTGAATAATTGCTTTATTAAAAACCTATAATTGATGTAAATTCTAATAATGTTGTTGTTTTGATCTTCATTATTTGTTGATTTTATTTCCTCCAAACCTCTAGACAACATGTCTTCATATTCTTAATGAAGGAAAAGGTATCCAAGAATGGTAAATAATGATAGACATTGGATAAAAGGTCTAATTGGGAAATGGATATAGGTCTATAATGGAATGTATAATGGTGGGGTAACAAATGAAGATCGATATTTTTAGTCACACATAATTTTGTTGATTCTATATTTGACATATTTTTGATTGTGGTGGGGCCAAAGACTTCTGAATATATTATTTATAGGACCACTAGATGTTTCTATTGTTTGGGCCTGAGAGATGCTGTAATTTGATTATGCTTTGGATTAGCAATTTTACTAATGTGGACTTCAATAATTTATTCATAAAGTAATGAAGAGCTATTGTGCTTAGTTATTAGTGCCTCAAAGAGGTTTTCACCAATAAAACTGTCTTGATTATCCCATAACACCTTTGAAAAGGTTTCACCAAGGAACATTAACTTTTGACTTTGATTATCTTCTATCACCTCAAACAAGGTTTCACTAGAAATGCTAAGTTTGGACATTGATTGTCCCCTAACACCTATGAAAAGGTTTCGGTAGGATATTGTTCTTATTATAAATGAATGTGGTCTTGGTCCCCTTGATTTTATGCAATTGGTATGTTGTCATGGATGTAGTTCAACAATGTGTGATTCTATCAACCCTGATCGATGCTTATGAGAGGTGGAATGTTAATCTAATGGATATGTTATTGGTTTCAATGAAAATTGGAATGTTAATAGAATGGTAAAAAGAAACACAATCCTTGTAGAGGATACTAGGAGAACTTATGTCGATGCTAAAGAAAATGTCCTTAATAACTGTTAAGGGATCAAAACTACTTACTAATTCTGAAGTTGATTTAGACTCGTTGGATCTAAATCCAATGTTAAGATTGACATTGATTCTAATTTTGATGCTAAATTTGATATTGGTTCAAAAATAGAAATTGATTCTAATGTTGATTCTATTTGTGATGTATATTCAACTACAAAGATATCCTATTGAATGTTTGGCAATAGATGAGTAATGACCTGCAACATAATAATAGGTTAGTATTCAAAAATAAGCTCATCTAAGAGTGACTCAACAAAGACTAGATTGTTAAAGTGACCCCCCTAAAATTTAAAGGAATGGTTAAAGGGTGATTCAACAAAGACTGACTTGTCAAAGTGAAATGCCTCAAAGGTAAGGGAATGGTTTAAATGTGACTCAACAAAGACTAGCTTTTTAAAGTGAGGCTCCACAAAGGTAGGGGAATGGTTAAAAGATGATTCATCACATGTTGACTCATCACAAATACGTGTTTCAAAAATAAAATCAAGGATTGGTTGGTTCTCTTGTCCTTGGATTACTCTTGTTTATAAAATCTCATATTTGGACAAATTTTGTTCTCCAATAAATGGTGGATCTTGGAAAGGTAAGGATTGGCTCTGCTGTGGCTTAAAGACTGGATTAAATGTTGGAAGTATTTATTATTTTTAAATAAGGTTATTAAATCATTATTTATGAAATGTAGATGGGAATTTGGCTCCAAATTTTAATGATTTTAGAAGAGATACACCTCTACTCTGAATAATCCATTTGTCAAAATGTAATTGAAAATGATTAGGCAATGTGCTAATTGACTTAGGTGGATGGGAGTTATAAGGTAATATTTGGTGTGGTTATGGCTCAAGAGTGATATCCCCATGATCAATCAAAGATTGGACATGTTGTGATAACTCAAACATTGATTAAGTGAATGGATTTGAATCCCATGATACTCCATATTTGTTTATTCGGTACCAGGGAGGTTTGAGATCATTTTCACCAAAAGGTTGAGTATGTGGGCACATAATTATGTTTGTTGTGACCAATTGATAAAATATGTCTCATAAGGCTTAATTGGGTAAATTTTTGATTTGGGGCCATGATTGGTTTAAAAGTCTTGGTATATGAAGTTGGAATGGGCCCAAAGAGGGAAAACTTATCTTTGGTCTCGGTAATTGGTCTAAAGAGGATGATATTGGTCTTGGTAATTGGGCCAAATAAGGGTAGTTTTTGCATATGATAATTAACACAAATTATCTTGGAAATTAGAAATTATCCCATAGAGGGTAGTCTTGACACTTGATAAGAAACTAGACCAAAGAAAGACAAACTTCATCTAAATTAGAAATGGGCCCAAAAAGAGCAAACTTGGTACTTTAAAAAATATGTGCCATGTAGGTTCAAAATAAACCTTAATTCGACATTAGAATGGCTTATCAATAGGCATATGGGTTCAAAACAAACCCTATTTCAGATTTTTTTGGCTTATGATTGGTATGTGGGTTCAAACATGAACCCTGATTGGATTGGAATGTGGGTTAAAAACAAACCCAAATTTGGCATGGTTTGGAATGTGGATTCAAAAGGAGCCCTTATTTTGGCATGGTTGTTAAATTTGGTTTAAATGCTTGATGTTTGGAAAATGTCTACATGAAATTGGCTTTGAACTTGGTAAATTTGGACATGGAATTTGGCACATGTGAATTTAGTTTGGTTTGAGAAAATGGTTTAAAGTGAAATTAACTTGTTTTAGGTTTGACATGAAATTGAGATGGTCTAGGTTTGATGAACTTGATTTGAAACAAAAAAGGCATACTTGATATAGTTTGGAAATAAGACAAAGTTTGGTCTCAATCCAAAATGGAACTCGATCTAGGCAAAGGTCTTTTAACCAAACTAAAAATTGATCTAATTTGCATAATATAAACACAAAAGGTGAACAACTCAAGCCCAAGTTGTAGGCAATACTCAAGCATAAACCAATCATATTTAGATCTAAAATTTGAAATATGGATTTTAAACTTAGTTTTAAAGACTTGGATTTTTCAAATGAGCAATGGTTTAAACTGAAATTTGCAATGTAATAATGTCTTTCATAAACAAATGACATGAATTGGTTTTTGAGTTTCTTTGGCCAAGGCAAATGGTTTGGGTGATTTTGGTAGCCTAACACTTACTTGTATAAATGGTGTATCTAACATATGCTTTTTTGACTTCTTTGGTTTGGAAGTGTGATTTTAGACTCAAACAATACAAGTAAAAGAAGAATTAGAACCTAAGTGCATGCTCTTACACTAAATTTGACATAAAGTGTGCATAGTATTTGCCAACCTTCCATCGATATACTAATTCTTGAAGTAATTAATTATTAATCCAATAAATAAAGAGCACATGTAGGTAGAGTTTTTAAAGACTTGTATCTCTCAAAAGATGATACATAGCATGGAAATTAGACCACCAAATCAACTCAACATTAGGAAGACAATCAACATCAAGTGGGGTCAATTAATCTAATTTTTTTGAGTTAGATCTTCTAGATGGTCGACAAGTGCCCCAAAATACTTGGGCACAATATTCATGTTAATTGGATTTAAATAGTCTATCTTGTTATGAAAGGGCCTTATCCCTTTCACAATGACTTTAGCCCTGTAAAACTTGGTGAAGTTCGATGTCCAAACCTCCACATGATCTGGGAATACATTGGGCTTGTCAAGATAACCTCTCAACCAATGTCCAATCCAATAATGCACCCAATTTATATTCCCCACTAGAGAGTGGGGTTAAAATGATGCTAGGAGATGAAACCCCATGTTAATGCCCTCTTAAAGAACTCATGAGGAGGTGATGAACTCTCACTCACAAGACAAAATTAAAAATAAAATAACTAAGTTATTTTTAGGTCTTCCAAGTCCCCAGGATTAAGGAGAGAGCATACACAACTTTTCTTCAAGTTTTAACTCAAATAAACAAGCAAAATAATGAATTTCTAGTCACCCAAAGTTCCCTAAAGGGGATAAGGGGAGAGCATAGACACACAATTTTACTAATAATAAATGAAACTAAGTGCTTTACAAAATAAAGAAAAAAAATAAAAGTTCTCTTAGTTTAAATGTGAATGTTATTTTTAGGCACCTATTTGAAACATGTTTGAAATTTAGCCTTTGTTTGAAACTTTGAAATGACAAAAGGGGAAAGTTATTTTCCTAATGTTTTAAAAGCACCAAAATACAATGTGAAATGGCCTTGTCAATGTATTAAAATCCTTATCATATACTTCATACACTACAAGAACCATTAGAGGATTGATTTGTGCTTGATTAAATAATGAAGGCCACTTAAAAATTAGCTCAAAACCATGAGAATATGCTCTCTAGAATGATTTCACAATTACGAAAATAAAAGGTAAACTATGAAATTATTCAGGTAAATAAAATCTATAAAAAAATATAAAACTCAAGAACTAACAGTGAATGATTTAGTTGTTAGGTTGTGGAGCTAAAAGCTTCACTGATGCAAGCAGGGAAGGAGGTTGCGAAGGGTTGCGGAGTGTCACAGACACCGGCGTCGGTCAGGCCAACCAACATCGACAGGATAAGGTAGGAAAGCAACCGACGTCGGTCACTTGTGGTTCGAGCTGCGAGTATGTTACGGGTAGTTAGTTGACGAACCAAGTGTTTGCATGTTGAGAGCCAATTTTAGACTAGAAGCTATGGATTTAATTATTGTAATTAGGTGTCTAATTATTGTTTGCATGAGATCTATTTAAGAGACTCATTAGTTGTATTGTAAACTGGTGCTAGAGAGTAAGAGAGCAATAATATAAGCTCCTTCTATGTGTGAGGTGAGCATGGTGTGTTCCTCCTAGTGCCACAGTACCAAGTGTGGGTGTTGGATTGGAGAATCAGCAGGTTTCTTCATGTATGTATGATCTTGGTCATTAGGTGAGCATGGCTATGATAGGAGATCTGCATGGGTAAGTAAGATCATTGATTTTTAGGTATATGTGTGTGCAAGGTCAAGGTTCATAGGTGTGCAGAACTAGATTGATTTGCAGGTGTGCAAGATCAGAGAGGACAACAACACAACAGGGAGCAAAATTAGGTGGGATCTACTTGGAGTACAGTTTGTACTTGTGGAGTGCGTGGAGCACTTGTGGAGTGCGTGGAGCACAGGTGTAAGGTGAAAACCAACTCTGTGTTTGAGTTGGGTGTTGGGACCTAAGGGAGAGAGATTTGAGGGAAGATTTACTGTTTATGCCCTAGAGGTGTGGGAGCCCTAGAGGTGTGTAAGGAAGAAGAACTGTGGTAGCCTTCTTTGTTGTATTTCCTTCTGAAATAATTTTAATACAAGTTGTGTATTGTCTCTCATATCATGTGTTATTTCTGAATTCTAGTTACTTGTGTATTCTGGTTAATTTTTGCATATTAAGTTGCTTGGTAATCAATTGTGTGCTTCCGTTATTTATCCCAACATTAGTAGTTTTAGAACATTTTCACTACTAACTTTGCCAATTACATATTTTTATGTTTCAATTTCGTAACTAGGCTTTGACAATTTCATGTTTCAATTAGATGATTTCGTAGCTTTCTATAAACCTACAACAAAATAGACAAGATGATTTTATAACTATGTATGTTAATTTCACAACTGTTAGTTACAATTTCATAATTATAGATCATAATTTCATTGTCAATTAAGTCAATTTCAAAGTTTCTACAATTTCACAATTTCCTCCACAATTTCGTGACTGTTATTATCAATTTTGCAATTACCAGAGAAACATTCAAAGAAAACATAGAAATAAAGAAGAATAATTTTGTGATTTTATGGAATGATTTCACATCTATTATTTTCAAATTCATAAATACATAAAAAAAGACTAGAAAATAACAAAAACTAAGAACAAATACGTAGTTAATCCCAATGTCTTCAAATTCATAAATCTGTTGCTTGAAGGGTCCAAACTGATAGTATTTATTAGAGTCTTCATAAATTCATATGAGATATAATGGATCTTAACACAGAAAATCTCAAAATTATTTTAAACACACCATACTATTATTCCACACTCTCTGATAATTATTCATATGGGATATTACAAAGTTTATATAGGAAAACTATTTCCTATAATTGGGGAGATATAATCTCTTACCAATATCTCTCACAAATAAACTAACAAACCATTAACCTGTTAATAGAGATATGGGTATAAGTAAAATATATTATTTCTATAAACAATATATTTTACTAACCAACTAACTATACGTGATATATTGTTAATATATCAATGTAACTAACCACTGACTTACTATATGATAATTACTATTAGGTAAATAGTAACTTACCTAACAGTAAAAACACAAATGTGAGCATTAACGTTAGGCTATCCCTAACATTCTCCCCTTAGTGTGAACATGGGGAAGACATCATCCTATACTGCAACTCTCATAACAACTCACATGATGGTTTTTCATCCGGCTAACCACCAACCTACAAATAAAGGATGGTTTTACATGTGGTTAACCAACAACCAAAAACATCTAGAAGGTTTTATAGGTTAACCCAAAACCTATATAATGCTACAACATTTTATTAGTCCTCATCACAATTTTTACTTCAATGGAAAATACATAAATGAATGCTCACTTATTTCAATACTTGAACAAGTATGTACTTCTATTCTTATTTTGAAAACACACAACAAACAAATATGAAAAATCACACCACACAAAATATGTCACCAAATCATTTTAGGCCTCGTCATTGGTGATTGATAAGAGACTCTGAAAACCTCCTTCCTCCAACCTCTAGTTGAAGACGCTGCTTACTTATCAAAGATGTTGATGAAGCTCAGATGCATGTCATTTTGAATGGAATGCACCCCCCCACCAAAATAAAATAAAAAATATTGACATATTCAACATTTGACTTAAGATGTCATATGCAATTGATAGTGCATCCTTTACAAACAATTTTTTATATTTGACGCTTTAACTTTTAATATTGACATACAATAGACTAAGAACTATTGACATGAACTGAACAACTTAACTATATGATTTTTGAGAAAATAATTTGACAACTTTTAACTCTTGATACTTTTAAGATGACTTTTTAAACTTATCTCAAAACTAATATTTGAAATCAACATTTAAATAATAAAATATTTTATAAATGTTAATATTCAACAACTAAAACTTAAATACTTGATTGTTAAGGTGTGGAGCTAAAAGCTTCACCAAATGAGCGAGTGCAAAAGTTACAGGAATTACATAGTCACTGGCGTCGGTCAGGAGCGACCGACGTCGATCAGGGATCGACTAGGAGATGCCAACGTCGGTTATGTTCGGCCGACATCGATCAGGTGCAGACAGGCAGGGACCAACGTCGGTCACCTGTGTGTCTAGAATGCTATTTTCGTGGACAGAATAGAATGTTTGCATGATAGGATTAAGTGTTAGTCTTAAGTCCGCATCTCTATCTTTAGTAAGACTGTTTAGATCCCTTGATTAGGAGGTGCATTTAATGGCTGTAATTGTATGCTCATGTTTCCTAATTATTATATATATGATTAGATCTTCATAGCTTAGTGGAATTGAATAGTACAAGATTGTATATGTGTATCAATCCAAGTTGTTGGAATTGATTGTAATTGAGAGAGAGAGAGCTCTTAAGGGAAAGAGATCTAGAAAGAGATCTATACATCTGAGGGAGGTGTGGAAGAAAAGAAGTTTCTTCAATTGTATTCCTTCTATAAAGAGTTTAATACAAGTTTTCAAGGTGGTTTCTTGTATCTCTTATTGTTTGCTATTTTCTGATTCTAGTTACTTATCTTTCTGGTTTAATTCCGCATTTAATTGCTTTCATATAGTAATCAACATTGTTGGTTGATCCCCAACAAGTGGTATCAGAGCTCAGGTTGACTAACAAGTGTTTCAGATCTGGTTAGTGTGTATTGATTATAGGTTACTCACAGGGATTTCTGTTTGAGTGGGAGAAAGCAATGGCAGAAGAAAGTAAACTGAGAATGGAGAAGTTTAATGGCAAGAATTATCAACATTGGAGAATGCAGATAGAAGATTATCTGTATCAGAAAGATCTATACTTACCATTAGGTGGGGTTTCAAAGAAGCCCAAGAACATGGATGATGAAGAATGGGAAGTTCTTGATAGAAAGGCTCTTGGATCTATAAGATTGAGTCTGGCATCTACTGTGATATCTAATTTATCACAGGCAAAGACAATGGTAGAGTTGACTACTTTAGTAAATTTATATGAAAAACCCTCAGCTTCAAATAAGGTATATCTTATGAAGCAATTATTTAATTTTCAAATGCAGGAAGGTGGATCTGTATCTAATCATCTAAATGATTTCCATGGAATTGTAAATCAATTAAATTCAGTCAAAATAGTGTTTGATGATGAAATTAAGGCTCTTTTAATATTATGTTCTTTGCCTGAAAGCTGGAATAGCTTGGTAATGGCAATTAGTAATACTACATCTGCTTCAAATATTTTAAAAGTAGAGGATGTTATTAGTGTAATCTTGAATGAAGAAATTCGCAGGAAAAGCACAGAGGAAACATCAGGGAATGCTTTAAGTTTTGAGAGTAGGGGAAGGCAAAAAGAGAAGGGCAAGAAAGGGAGATCAAGGTCTAAGTCAAAGATGAGAGGTAGATCCAAATCTAGAAATGGCAGGAAGCCACAATGCTGGAATTGTGGAAAAATGGGGCACATAAGCAAAGATTGTTGGTCAAAGCCAAAAGAAGACAATCAACATGAAGGTAAAGAAGAAGCAAAAGTTGCAAGTATTGCACAAGATGCTCTTATATTCTATTTGCATAATAATATAGAATCTTGGGTTTTAGATTCTGGTGCATCTTTCCATGCAACCCCTAATAGAGAATATTTCAGTGACTATGTCCATGGAGATTTTGAAATAGTTTATTTAGGGGATGATGAGCCTTGTAAAATTGTTGGCAAAGAAAAAGTGCAGCTAAAAATGCAGAATGGCAACACATGGGTGTTGAAAGATGTCATGCATGTTCCCAGCTTGAAGAGGAATTTGATTTCTGCAGGAAAGTTAGGGGATGAGGGTTGTACAGTAACTCTCACAGCTAAATCTTGGAAGGTGACCAAGGGTGCACTTGTATTGGCCAGAGGTAAGAGAGTATGTACTCTCTATTTATGTAATTGTATTACTGATGATTCTCCTTCTGTATTATCTACTTCAGATGTGGATGCAAAGTTGTGGCACTCTAGGCTCGGCCACATGAGTGAGAAGGGAATGTCTATTATTAAGTCAAAAGGTAAGCTTTTAGATTTGAAAAGCATAGATCTAGAATTTTGTGAGCATTGTGTGTTTGGAAAATAGAAGAGAGTGAGTTTTCTCAAGACTGGGTCAACAAAGAAGAAGCACAAGTTGCAGCTTGTTCACACAGACGTGTGGGGACCAGCTCAGGTTGCTTCTATTGGAGGATCATAGTACTATGTTTCTTTCATAGATGATGCTACAAGAAAGGTATGGGTCTATTGTATAAAGAATAAATCTGATGTTTTTGACACGTTTAAGATTTGGAAAGCTATGGTTGAGAATGAAATAGGCAAAAAATTGAAGTGCCTTAGATTTGACAATGGTGGTGAGTTCTGTAGCTATAAGTTCAACTGGTATTGTTATATGTATGGAATACATAGGCAAAGGATGGTTCCAAGGACACCTCAGCAAAATGGAGTTGTTGAAAGGATGAACAAAATAGTAATGGAGTGTGCAAGGTGTATGAGATTGCATGCTGGGTTGCCCTTAGAGTTTTGGGTAGAAGCTGTGGATACTGCAGTGTACCTGATTAACAAAGGACCCTCTACAGCTCTGGATGGTGGAATTATAAAAGAGGCATGGACAGGTAAAAAGGTAGATCTCTCATTTCTCAAAGTTTTTGGTTATGAAGCCTTTGTGCACGTTGATAAGGAAAATAGAAAGAAGCTGGATGCTAAGTCTATGAGGTGCACATTTATTGGCTATGGCTCTAATGATTTCGGATTCAGGTTTTGGAATCTAGGAAATAACAAGATAATTAAGAGCTGTGATGTTGTTTTCAATGAAAAAGTGATGTATAGTGATCAGCTCAAGAAGCTGAATCAATCTAGGTAGAGTAATGGAGAATTGGATGAGGTGACGGTCCAAAATGAGCTCACGGGAAAAATTAATCACAGATAAGAAAACACAGAGACTGACATTGGTCAGGTAGGAACCGATGTCGACAATACAGGAATTGATGTCGATCAGACAGTGATCGACGTCAGTCAGGTAGGAACAAACATCGATCAGGCAGAACTGACGTTGGGCAATTACAGGCCTGGAAGTGACCGAGGTCGGTCACTGTCAGAGAATTTGGGTGGATAGTGTGTTGTGAATGAGTCTCAGACGCCCATTAGGAGGTCAGAAAGGGTAAGTAAACCTCCAATTCAATATTCCCCTTCATTATTCTATTTATTGCTTACTGATGGTGGAGAATTAGAGAGTTTTGATGAAGCAATATAGGTGGAATCCAAGAATCAGTGGGAGCTAGGCATGAATGAGGAGATTGATTCCTTGAAAGAGAACCAAACATGGGATTTGGTTGAGTTGCCAGCGGGAAAGAAGACACTGAAGAACAGATGGATCTATAGATTGAAGGAAGGTGAGAATGGATAGATGAGATATAAGGCCAGATTGGTAGTGAAAGGATTTACACAAAAACCAGGTATTGATTTTGGTGAGATTTTTTCTCCTATTGTTAAAATGACTTCTATACGGACTGTATTGTCTTTAGTTGCTATTGAGGATTTGCATCTTGAGCAGCTTGATGTGAAGATGGCGTTTCTTCATGGAGATTTGGATGAAGAAATATATATGGAACAACCAAAAGGATTTGAGGTCAAGGGTAATGAAAAGCTAGTGTGCAGATTGAAGAAAAGCTTGTATGGTCTCAAGCAAGCTCCTAGACAATGGTATTTGAGATTTGACAGGTTTATGACTGAGCATGGCTATAGTAGGTGTCAATTTGACCATTGTGTTTATTTTAAGAGATTAGATAATGGTAGATATATTTTTTTGTTGTTGTATGCAGATGATATGCTGGTTACAGGATCACACATGCAAGATATCTCTGAGCTTAAGGTGAAATTAGCTCACACATTTGCCATGAAGGATTTGGGAGCAACAAAGAAAATCCTTGGCATGAGCATTAAGAGAGACAGGAAAAATCATAGGTTGATTCTGCCTCAAGAGGATTATGTGAATAAGGTGTTGAAACGGTTCAATATACAGGATACAAAACCGGTAAGCACACCTATGGATGGACACTTCAAGTTGAGTAAAGAACAATGTCCTAATTCACATGATGAGGTAGAGTACATGAGTAGAGTTCCATATGCTTCCGCAGTAGGGAGTTTAATGTATGCAATGGTATGTACTAGACCGGATATTGCCCAAGCAGTGGGAGTTGTAAGTAAGTATATGGCCAATCTAGGAAAGGAACACTGGAAAGTAGTTTAGTAGATCCTTAGATATCTGAGAGGGACCAGCAGTAGGCATTTGTGCTATGGAGGTTCAAATACTTCTCTACATGGTTATGTAGATTCAGATATGGCAGGTGATTTGGATGGCAGGAGAAGCACCACAGGATATGTTTTCACTGTTGGTGGAATGGTGGTTAGCTGGATATCAAAGTTGCAGAAGGTTGTTGCCTTGTCAACTACAAAAGTAGAATATATTGCAGTCATAAAGGCTAGCAAAGAGATGATATGGATGACACGGTTCATGGAAGAGCTAGGAAAGGAGCAAGAGAGTTGCAGATTATATAGTGATAGTCAGAGTGCAATTCATTTGGCTAAGAATTCAGCCTTTCATTCAAGAACAAAGCATATATAGCTTAGGTACCACTTCATTAGACAGGTATTGGAGGATGGTGAGTTGAAGCTGGAGAAGATCCATACAGATAAAAACCCTGCTGATATGTTAACCAAGCTGGTAACAAAGGAGAAGTTGAATCTTCATTCAACTTTTGTTGGTCTTCATGATTGAGTTTGAAGATGGAGGAGCTAGAAGATGTTGTTGTACAGGTACTGGTACAGCTATTTATCTCCAAGTGGGAGATTGTTAAGGTGTGGAGCTAAAAGCTTCACCAAATGAGTGAGTGCAAAAGTTGCAAGAATTACACAGTCACCGGCGTCGGTCAGGAGCGACCGATGTCGGTCAGGGATCGACTAGGAGATGCTGGCATCGGTTATGTTCGACTGACATCGGTCAGGTGCAGATAGGTAGGGACCGACGTCGGTCACCTGTGTGTCTATAATGTTATTTTTGTGGACAGAACAGAATGTTTGCATGATAGGATTAAGTTTTAGTCTTAAGTCTACATCTCTATCTTTAGTAAGACTGTTTAGAGCCCTTGATTAGGAGTTGCATCTAATGGCTGTAATTATATGCTCATGTTTCCTAATTATTATATATATGATTAGATCTTCATAGCTTAGTGGAATTGAATAGTACAAGATTGTATATGTGTATCAATCCAGGTTGTTGGAATTGATTGTAATTGAGAGAGAGAGCTCTTGAGGGAAAGAGATCTAGAAAGAGATCTATACATATGAGGGAGGTGTGGAAGAAAAGAAGTTTCTTCAATTGTATTCCTTCTGTAAAGAGTTTAATACAAGTTTTCAGGGTGGTTTCTTGTAACTCTTATTGTTTGTTGTTTTCTGATTCTAGTTACTTATCTTTCTGGTTTAATTCTACATTTAATTGCTTTCATATAGTAATCAACATTGTTGGTTGATCCCCAACATCGATGACACTTAATGACATACTATTGACAGACCAAACTCAAACTATTACTTATATAAAACTAAATCAATGACATCGATTTAGAATGCATTTACATATACTAACTTAAAAAACAAATAACTAAGCCCAAAACTAAAAATAGTGCATTGACCCACTAATTAATAACAAATATTATGACATTGATAATTATAGAGTCTACATAATATATGAAGTTAAGACTTTAGGAAAAACTTAAATATCGATAGTGAAGTTGACTTGCGATTCTAGGGAAGCTCAAAGTTTGATGAGATTGTAGAGAAAACAATACTCAACTGGGTAAAAAAAACAAAATGACCAAAATTAATGTTTGGTGTAAAAGCTTTGCATAGAGCTTGATGATGATCACAAGAGTATTTTTATACAACGCCTCTTCAATATCATCAGATGTAAGTGATAAAGCTTTATTCATAGATTTTTTGGATGGATTTGCATGAGCCATCCAACATTTTCTCCACATAACTACACTTTTATTTTTCAATATTTCTCCAAACATTTTTTGCATTTTGGGATTTGGCAATGGCAAGCATAAAATAATATTCCTTTGAATCATTCATCACTTCCATAACAAGCAGGTGTATATCAAGAGCATGAAAATGATCCTTGAGTTTGCAGCGCATCCATCCTATATTAGGATCTAAAATATCTTGAAAGATCAACTATATTACAAGATATTGAATTTAATATGGTCAATGAATGATCAGGCAATAAAAATGTGAGTGCCTAAGACTGATTTGAATCTCCCAATCCAATCTCCCTATGAGCCTTTAAATGATATCTCCAACACACTATAAATCTATTTCTAATAAATATTCATAAAATTATTGCATATAAATTCAATAACCTACATTATTGGATCTTTACTCAAGGGAAATAACAATGATCCATACACGGGCAATAATAGCAATCCTAGAGCTTGCCCATTCAATTCTTAGGCTCTCATGCTTCTCTGATATTAGATGATAGTATTTATCAGAGTCTTCACAAATTCATATGAGATATAATGGAGTTGAACATAGACAATCTCAAAATTATTCTAAACACACTATAATATTATTCCACACTCTCTGATAATTATTCATACGGGATATTATAAAGTTTATATAGAAAAACTATTTTCTATAATTGGGGAGATATAATCTCCACCAATATCTCTCACAAATAAACTAACAAGCCACTAACCTATTAATAGAGATACGGGTATAAGTAAAATATATTATTTCTATAAATAATATATTTACTAACCAACTAACTATATGTGATATATTGTTAATATATCAATATAACTAACTACTAACTTACTATATGGTAATTACTATTAAGTAAATAGTAATTTACCTACTAGTAAAAACACAAATGTGAGCACTAACGTTAGGCTATCCCTAACACAAACATAATAAATTTAATGATTTTATTAGATGACATTGCTAAATAGAGCTTCTAATCTATAAATACATAGAGAATAAATTCAAAAATCTACAATAAATTATAAACATGACAAAATTAGGCCAAAAAAGGTAAAAATAAGGTCATTAATGAGTTTTTATTGATTTTTAAGAGGTCCAAAAATGTTCTTATGATTCTTGTGGGGTGCGTGGTCCCACCAGGCATGCCAAAATATATGATATGAATCCAATAGATTACATTAGTCACTTGTTAGTAGAATATGACATCAAGAACAAGCTTAATACAACCATTCACAAACCTAGATACTTGAGAGGGCAATAGTAAAACAAAATCAAATACAACGAGAAGATAAAAGGGAGATTACCTTCACCTTCCTTGTCAAATGAGCTTATTTTTTGGTATACATACAAGTTTATACTTAGCTTGTGTCCAATGGAGTCTTTATCAATGCTCTTGCTTTGGTGGTAGCATTTATCCTTGTCCACATGTAGCTTGGCTTTGGCATGTATTAGCAATGAATCTCTCTCTTCAAGAATTTGACATTATAAGTTTGGCTTAAATAGTTTTTTAAGAATGGGCATGGCACTTATATTTATAGGTTTTAACTAACTCTAACCCAAGTGTAGTTAGGCTATGTTTAAGATAGGAACTCCAAAGACAATTAACAAAGGCTTTAATTATGAATTTATTGAGGCATGGCTCAACATTTCTAATTTTTATGGCATTTATGTTGATATTTTACAAATCTTGATTTTGAGGATGATAACATCATCATAACCTCAATTTTTGTTGAAAAATACTTTTTAGAAATTACATATTCATTATTCAACATGGTATTTTCACTTAAGCATGTAGTTTGGTTTGCTTGGTTAATTAATATTGCTTAGCCTTTTGGTCATTTCAAGAATTGGGTTAAGTACCCTACTTAATTGGTTGAAAATGTTAGTTTGCTAGGTCACAACTTAACTATAAATGAATTTGTGAAAGGTTATCCTTGAGTATAGGGTAATAACCTAAATAGGGATGATTTGACATAATTCTAGGCACTTACGTCTAATGTATAGATGAATTTAAGATGATCAGTTATTTATAGGCTTAATTTACATAGTTTGGTAGAAATTGGTCTGAAGTTTTGGTGTAGGAGCATCAAGCTAGAACACTTCATTTTTGTGTTATTGGAAATAGGGGTAAAATTTGGTAAATTTTTGGGTGTCAATGTGAGTTTGAGACATTTTAAGGTCCATTTGTGTTCTTTTATTCCTTTTTGAGTCATAGGGATGTGTTATATAGGTTCCAAGAGTTTTCCCTCCAAAACTAGGAATTTAAAAATTCAAATGTTTACTAAGAGCCTAGGAGAGCATGAACATGGTCTAGGATGGTTAGATGAGAGAATTATGGTGTAAAGAGCAAAGAATAATTTTAAAATGTGTTTTAATCATACATATCTAAGTCATAAGATGAGAAGTCATGTTTTAGTAATGTGACCAAAAAACATCACGTTGAAGTTGAAATGTAAGAAGATCTTGTCATGTAACTACCTAAACTAACATTGGAGTTGGTTGAAGAAGGAAATTTGTACATAATTATTGTTAAAGGAGATAAGGGGGAGACAAAGAGTGGTATCAAAGAAGATAGAGGAGGATCAAAGAGTGAGGAGGATGTCCAAAATCCTCATGAATGATGATAAGTCCAGGTTTGGACTAAAATTGTAATGTTGCTTTCTTCCCAATGAATAAAGGAAAGTTTGTGATTATATGTTTTCATTTAAATATATATTGGTTTATATAATCCACATGGTCTTGAAGGGAATTTGAGGCCATGAACTTTTGGTTGTTTGCAAAAGTTGCAGGTTTTGACCAAAGAGTGTAAGTTATAGTCCAAAAATAAGAGCAATTGTGTGTTTTACACAAGTTGGTGAGTTAAAACTTGTCATGACATTAATCCATGAATGTTTTGAGGTTAGATATAAATTTAGGTGATTTATAGGGCCTTGTAAATGGAGAAACTCAGATCAAAAGGCAATTGTGTACTTAAAACCCTACAGACTATTGTTACAGTAAAAGAATGAGAGGAAACATTTGGTTCTTAAGACAGACTATTACCCTGTTGAGGTAGTAGGTAACATAAAGCATTTGTTGTAATGTTGTTTTTTTAATTCTAAATATGGTATGGAGTCCACTACATAGGATTCAATAAAGTGATAGTTTTGTTATTACAGTCATACCCTATTTCATAGTTATGAGACCGCTATTGGTATGGTCAAGTGCCAAATAGATAAATTGATAGTTAAAAGAGTGAGTGATGGTATTGGTTTGATATGATATTGACATGTTAAAATGTGTATAAAAATAAAAAAAACCCATGGTACAATCTTGAAATTGGTTGGTTACACATAGTCCTCTTGAGTTATGACATAGTCCTAAATGAGGACTCAGAACCTTAACATTTATGATGAATAATCATTAATATGTGGGAGAAGAGGACTTTTGATAATTTTTTAGAGTGAGTGGGTGGTCATAAATATCTACTAAAGGTATTAAAACTTTTTAAGTAAATATAGAAACAAATACATTACAATTTGGAGTCTTCTCTACCTTGCACAGTCACCTATTGTACCCATAATTCTATGTTTGGGTGTAGGGTAAGTGCACCAACTTGGGGGACAAAAAAGGGCCTACCCATGGAATTTTTTTCTAAAATTTCATAAATGTGAACTTCTACAGATAATTAGAGATAGCTACACTCAAACTTTGAAGATGGTATAAAAACATGAGTTGTAGCATTTTGAGTATAGTTTCCAAAATACTATTTTTTTTGAAAAATGGCTAAGTATAAATAGGTCAAACATCTAAAATTTGAAGAGGACCTCCTATCTTTTTAAGAAAATTTGAATTGTACCATTCCATGTGACCCACCATTTTTTGAGCATCATTTAATATTGTTCGAAACCCTTAGGTGAATATTTAGATTAGATCGTCTAGTGTGTTATGAAACTTTTTTTATATTTTTTTGATAAATATATATTTTTATTGATTTTATAATTAATTATGTCCTAAAAAATGACAAAAAAAATGGATAGCCGTCTGTGCGATCCACCCTAACTACCTTAAAAAAATGAAAATTGATTTTTTTTAATGTGTGTAGAATTAGGCCTAGTTTGTTACCATATAATTTTTTTTACATTTGTATCAATGAAAAATAAATTACATAAACATGAATAGGCATGTATGGGTGAGGCATGTAGTGGTCTAAAAAAGGTGTTGGTAGAAATAAATATAGTTTGAACCCTTAAAATAGCCCAAAAATTATAAAAGTCATACATTTAAAAAGATGAAAATGTGCTCGTCATAATGGTAATAATTTTTTGAATTTTGATGTTGAAATCCATAGCATATTTGGTGATTTAAGTTGAAATTTCTTAGTTTTTTCCTAAAACTCTCGATCTCAGTTGTAGATGCACAGTCCTAAGTCTTTGGCTTGGAAATACAAGCCATTTATGAGCCTAAAGGCTTGGTTTTTAATTCAAATTTAAATAATGTGTACATGTTATTATAAATTCAAATAACGCATATGTGTTGTATAACGTGCACACATTATATATTGTACTATACAAAGCATATACATTGCTTTGTTATACATTGAAAATCAACTCCATGAGAATTTGGGAGTTGGACGTGAATCCATCTTTGTCCACAGGCTTATATTTACTACTCTAAATGTTAAGTATAAGTTTAATTAGAAAAAATTAAATGTAACAATATGAAAATATAAATTAAATGTAAAAATATGAAAATATAAATGTAAACTTATACTTTAAATTTATTTTAGTAAATATAAAAAATTAGGGTCACTCAACATCTGATAGAGTTGGTCTCATAGTTGCACACCTTATGATGTAGAAAATAGTTTTTCAAAATCTAATCAGGTCAGTACTTAGGCATTTTCAAGGTATAAGTATTAAACTTAAGGATTTTAGGATGTAACTTTTGTAATTGATATCTATTTTTGGTAAACATATAGTCATTTTTTAGGTTTTTGTGCCTTTTAGATTGATTCTTGGCATTTCTAGGAGTCTTAGGTTCATAAAAATTGAAGTTTTCAAACCACTCACATTGAAATTGATGTAAAGTGGTGTGATTGGGGTAGCATAGGTCACATTGATGACCCACACACATCAAACAAGCACTTTGTGTTAATTTCACTTGTTCATCATCCTTCCCTCATCCTTGATCACTTCTTACTCATGCCTTATCACCCCTAATCACTCTCTCATCATTCTTCATTATCCCTAATCACTCCCTCATTGACCAGGTCACTATCCCTATTCATCTCTAATCACTCCCTTATCATCCATAATCACTCCTCCATTGACCCCCACTATTCCTCATCATCCCTAACCACTCCCTCCCCATCTTTCATCAACCCTAATCACTCTTTCCTCATACCTCATCATACCTAATAACTTTCTCATACCTATTCACTCCCTCATCATCCCTCCTCATCCCTAATCACTCCTTCATTGACCTTAGTTGTCTCTCATAATCTATAATCACTTGGGCTTATCATCTTTAATCACTCCATCATTGATTATCACCATCCTTCATCATCTCTAATCACTCACTTCTCATCCCTCATAATACCTAATCAATCTTTCTTCATTCCTTATCATCATTAATCACTCCCTCATTAACCCTCACCATCCCTCAACATCCCTAATCACACCCTCATCATCTTGCATAAGTATATACTCTAAATATATCTTTGATTCCAATCATATGTTGTTTAATCCATTATAATAGAAATTAACTCTTTTCTAGGACTTGTGTTGTCAATACCCATTTATGATAGTCAATTTTATTATTGAATGAATTAAATGATCTTCCAAATTTATAATCAAGTAACATAAGTATTAACAAAAAATAGAGTATAAATTTTAGTTCATCAAATTATCTTTGTTTTATAGCTGACTAAATGAAACTTTATTTGGTTCCACCTTTGGTAGTTTGGTTCAAAAGATAAAAATCAAACACAAATATCTTGTATAATTTTCTAATTTTGAGAAGATTTGAATCATATGCAAAGTTATTTAGTGTTTTCTATTCTTGTCTAACTTGAATCTTGGTTAGGTTCACACATGCACTACTTGTGTGTGTAATGTATCCCAAATAGTTTATCTCTTGCATGAAAAATGAACATTTATTCATGTTATCACAAAAATATGTTTCTACAAAATGTCAAACACTAGTTCAACATGGTGTAGATGTTCATCCCATGTTTTCTAAAGATTAATATGCCATCAAGGTAGATTAAAAAAATGACATACGTAAAGGGCCTAAGGATATCATTCAACATCTTGAAATGAATGAATTTGTTATATGAGTTAACCTAAAAGGCATAATCAACTAGTCAATCAATCCTTCCTTTGTTTTAAAGACTATATTCCAAATGTCTAAAGGTTTAACATGAATATGATGATACCCAAACTTAAGATCTATTTTGGAAAAGACTTCTACACCATGGATATGGCATAAAATGCCTTAATATTTAAATGAGGATAATAGTTCTTCACGTTAATCTTGTTAATTTTTTTTTAATTAATTCAAAACTTTGGCACAAACATAATTAGGTTTTTGCAAGGTAATGATTTGGGCATGATGTGTCCATTATCCATGATATCATGGATCTACCACTTGATCTATTCATTCTCTAGAAATGATATGTTGTATAAAGAGGTTTGAGGTAGAGGTAGTTAAGGGATCAAATCAATAGTATTGTTTAGTGTATAGTATGTAGGAATTTATTTAGGTGATTAGAAGATATCCTTGTTTCCATCTAGTTTATGGTTGAATTATTTTGTCTTTGTTATTTTTGGATAAACCAAACTATGATATGGTGACATAAGGATGTCATTAAACATTTAATTCTTACCATTAAGAGTATACTTCTTACTAAAACTGATAATATTCTTTCATTTCTTGGTACTAATGAATGAAAGCTTATGAACTAACTATGATATATGGTGTTTTAGATCTAGACAATATATCACAAAATTTCAAGGATTTACTTCATACACTACATGTTAATGGTAAATGCATGGTTGACCACGCGTAAAACATCACACACCTATAATGGTGAGATGTCACAAAGGATTGCATATTTAAAAAATTTGATTTTGTACACCAAGTTACACTAATAGGTGATCCATTTCTAATTTGTTTTGCTATGTTTCTAGGCTATACAATATAGTTTCTAAAACTGAGGGTTTGAGATAGAGTTAATTAGGCCTAATAGATGGGTGGTTTGTAAAGGAGGTGTAATTTAGATCAAGAGCTAGGTCATGATACTTGACACACACCTATAAAGAGATAGAGGGTGGATATAAATGGGTTTAAATCTTCAAAAGAGTGCCTAGTTTAATCAAATAAGGTGAAATTTCAAAAATAAAGGCTATAAGCCTAAAGAAACCATTGTGAGCCTTGGGTGTAGAATTGAAGGGTGAAGTGTGTTTAAGTATATCCAAGGGGTTAAGGAATGTGTAAATGGACCACCTAAGAACATATATGATATAATATTGACTCCTTGAGACCTATATCAATAATTGGTTCTTGAAACCTAAGAGATGTGTTTAATAGAGAGCTAGTAAAAGAGTTGATTGGTAAAGAGAGGCCAGGGTTATGAAATGAGTTTAGGAGTGAATGTTAATGATAATAAATATGTCTAATGAGACCAAGAAGTATCTCTAAAGTGTATAAAGAATAGGTATAAGAAAGGAAGGAGGCAATTAAGCCCACGGACCAAGAGAAAGACTGGATTAGAGATGGAACCTTGAAGATAAAACAAAGCATTAAGAGAGATCTTTGACAAGCAAAGAGCTAGATAAGGATATGTTGGAAAATTTTACGTAATACCTTTGCATCATTTGGTATCAGATCAAGGTAAGCTCTTGATTTGCATTTATTGTGATTTGTTCAAGTTTGTTGATTTGAGATAGACAAGATATGCTATGAGGAATGTCTGAGATAACCTTGCAGGGTATTTTAGGAGAAGATTATGTTGTAGGTTTGATATATTAAAGTTAGTACAAAGGAATATCAGATTGAGAAGAGAGGAACAATATCCCCAAAGTCCTATGATAAAGGATTAGAAACTAGTCAAGAAAGGACTAGAGAAGATAGTGTGAAGGGAGAGCATTGGAGCTCCAGAAGAGAGAAGAGTAAAGACTCCAAAAGGGAGTCAAAAAGGATAAGGAGAGGTCATATATATATGAATAAAAGAAGAGGAAATATACAATAGAGGTCTAAGAGGCAAATTGATAATCTTGTTGAGAGGAAGGTATAGATAGGCTTAGAAATCAAAGAAGTGAGAAGATGGGTGTAGAGAGAGAAGTGGAAGATATGATAAGAGAGTTTGGGTAGAGTATTGAGAAGATAAATCTCATGGTGATGCTCTTCAGAGGACTAGGAATCCAATGGCTTGGATGTAGTGTGAAAAGAATAGTGAAGTGGCCACTAAAGTCACTTGTAAAAGAGAGAAGGCACAAGATGAGTGTCTTGAAGAATGAGAAAAAGAAAGAGAGTGTAGCCCAAAGAGGCATGAAGGATGAGATGTTTTCAAGTGAGAAACAAGATAAAGAGATAGAGAATAGGGTTCTCACTAAAGAGGAAAAGAAGAAGATGGAAGTGCCAAGAGGAACATTTGAAAATGAAGACAAGAAGAAGAGATGGAAAATGTCTATGCAAGAGAGATTCAAAGAGATGATATGGTATCTTGTTTTATATGATAATGTTGTTTTTAAACTTGTGTATGCAAGTATGAAGACAAGTTTGGTGAAGGCCAAGCATGAGGCCTTAAATCTAGTGAAGGATGGGCCAAGAACATCACCCATCAAGTGGAAAGAGGATGATAAATAAAGAGAACATCTCTTAGAAGAAAAAGTGATGCAAGTTGAAGGAATTCCACATGTTTAAGTTGAGGTAGAAGAGGAATTATATGATGCTTTTCCAAGCATTACACATGAAATAAGATAATAATCATGCAAAGAAGACAATATATCTAACCACATAGACAAGATAAAACATGAAGACATAAATGAAGAGATAAGATTGCAACAGTCATCTTTGGAGGTAAATGAATGTTTAAGTATTGATTTTGACTGCACATATGAAGAAGAAAAGGCTAATATGTAGATTGGGAGAAAGAAGGACAAGGTGAAACCCTCAAAAAGATAATAAGAGCATGTATATGTTTGGCCTAAATGGCTCAAGCAAGCAGGTGATGAGAAGGAAGAGGTGAACCTCAATAAAGAGGCCATTCCAAAAAATAATATACATGGAAAATAAGAACAAGTGTGAAATAAAATAACAAAGGTAAAATAAAAACAAGTTAGCATGGTAGATAACCAAGGCAAGAAGAATGAAGGAGATGAAAATAGAAACAAATGGTAATATTAGTAGGTACAAGGAAAAAAATTGGTGGCAAAGAGCATAAAAAGAGCACAAGAAGATCATGTTACAAGTACATCCCAAGAAATCATGAAGATTGAGGAAGAGTACAAGCCTACAAATCAAATAAGAGAGATAATGCAAGCAAATTGAGCCAAAGAAGTGAAGGTAAAACCATGTAAGCAAGAAGATGATTGCATAAAAGATAAGTATTCTCAAGATTTGTTTTCAAATGTTATTTATGATGAGCTGTATAAGGTTGATTAAAGTAATGAAGACCTCTTGTACATGGAAACAATTTAATTAATGAATGAGTGTGTAGAAAGATAAGGTGAGAATGAAGCACCTCAAAGAGTGCTTAACACATAGGGTATGCAACCAAAGGAGGTGATATATCAACAACTATTGATATATCAACAAAAAAAACTATTAGCATGCCATCACCTTTGTATAAGGGGTTATAGGGTTGAAGGGTTAGACCAAGGAAATGGGGTGACAAAGGTTCCAAGGGGGGGTGAGTCAAGGGTAGGTCTAGGTGGGTCTTTAGGTGATGTGTCTGTAAGGTAAACAAGATCATTGACAGAATGCATAAATGAATCAGAAGCATGTATAGGAGGAATAAAATGGAGCTGATCACAAGGTGGAATAAAGACTATGACCATAATAATTCATAATGGTAAGTAATGGTAAATAATGACATTCAATCATGTACATAAAAAATGAAAAGGTAATGTACAATAATAGTCAATAAGTACATAGACCAAGGTCAATAATCATAATGACCAATCAAGATATCTAAAGGATAAAAAACAAAATTAAACAAGTATAGATGTCCAACTTATCTGATTTACTTAGAATTTATTTGGTTCCTAGAGTACAACCTCTAACATCTACCTGGCTCATAGATAGAACCTACAACCACTAAAAAGGACATCAATCATACCATATCAAAAATCAATAATTAAATACAAATTAATAGTAATATTAGCTATAGTAATAAGTCCATGAAATCATTAATTACACAATTAAACATGCATCACAACATTGATGTAAATAGTACCACATATAATCCAACTAAAATAACAGTCAATAATTAGTTTAAAAACATAATATCAATGTCTTAACAACATGATAGATTAGGAAAATGTAGAATCGTAACATCCTCCCCCTCTTGAAAGGGAGCCATCCTAGTGACTTAGTAAAAAATCCATGCATAATGCTACTTGAAAAGATGAACATCTTCCCAAGTAGTGATCCTCTTACTTAGTAGGTCCCATTGCACCAAAACCTATTGTATATCTCTATTATGTATCTTAACATTGTGATGGTCCAGGATTCCCATTGGTTATAGCTAGATCTTTTCCTCTTCTATGACCTGTAAATGAGTCCAATCCAAAATATGAGATATGTTAGGTATATATTTTATTATCAAGGCAACATGAACACCATCATGAATCCTTGATGGAGAAGGATGAAATGCTAGTCGGTAAGAAATAAGGCTAATCTTTTCCACAGTGTTAAAAGACCAGACAAAACATGCACTAACTTGAAAGCCTTGCCAAACTTAATAGAAATTTTATGTGATCTAACATGCAAATTTTTTTTATCTCCCATGTTGAATTCATGTGGGGTTCTCTTTTATCTGCATATCTCTTTTGCCTATCAGAAGATGTTTTCAAATTTTGCCTTATTAATTCCATTTGTCTATCATATTCTAGTAGTAAATCAGGTCCATTAATAGCTCTATTTTTCAAACTATCCTAACCTAAAGGTGTTCTAAATTTACATCCATATAAAGCTTCAAATGGAGCAATCTTAATCGCTGAATGATAAAAGTTATTTTATGCAAATTTAACTAGGTAGAGGTAGTCTTCCCATTTTGTTTGCTAATATATTATGTACATGCACAACATATATTCAGCAACTTGGTTGAGCCTTTCCATTTGCCCATCCATTTTTAGATGATATGAAGAACTAAAATTTAGAATTTTTTCAAAGGCTACAATTAATGTACATTAAACCTCAAAGAAAATAACTTGTCCTGATTTGATATAATCACTTTAGATATACCATGGAGTCTAAACACTTCCTTCACAAAGCATTCTACAAACATGAAAATGTCATCTTTTAAGTTTCTAGTAATAAAGTGGCCAACTTTAGTGGCTTTATCAATCACCACAAGGATTGTATCATGCTTGTTATGTGATTTTGGCAGCCCTATAATAAAATCAAGTGAGACTATAGCCCACTTATCTTTCAAAATATCATGAGGGTACAACAACCCTCCTAGATGAAGGGATGTTCATCTTTGACTCACTATCATTCCAAGTATTTTGATACAAATTTAGTGACACCATGCTTCATTCCATGCCAAAAATAGAGTTTTTTAGCTCATGCAATATTTTTCCAACCCCTAGATGAGCATAATAAGGTGTTGTATGCACTTCCTTAAGCATAGAATTTCTCAACTCACCTATATTGGGTACATAAATTTAAATATATGTCTTATTAGGCCATCTATTTCAAAAAAAAAATTAGTAAATCTTTTTGCTATAGGATCATCAACCAAACTTGCTCTTACATCTTGGCAGAATACATCAAGAAGTTATTATTTTAAAACAACACTTCTAAAATTTCCTTGTAACACCAACAAGGCATCAAGGTATGTGTATCTGTTGAGTGCATCAACCACATAATTATCCATAACTTTGACATATGATATATCCATGTCAAAATTGCTCAAAAATTCCATCCACCTATACTGGTGTGCATTTAAATCTTCTTAAGAAAATAAAGACTCAAGACTTTGATGATCAGACTTCACCTTGAAAGGCTTTCCTAGTAGGAAATATTTCCATTGTTTGAGTGCATGAATGATGGAAATAAGCTCCATGTCATGTGTAGGATAGTTATTTTCATTATCTTTCAATTTTATTGACTTGTAAGCCACAACTTTGCCATCTTGAGTCAAGATGCCTCCATAGACTTCTTTAGAAGCATCAACCCAAACTTTAAAGTTACCATTTGGGTTTGGTATGATAAGAATATGTATTGTTATAAGCAGTATTTTTAGTTTATTAAATGATTCCTCAAATTGAGGGGTCCACACAAACTTCTTACCCTTGTGCTTTAACGAAGTGATGGGATAAGCCACACTAGAATTTTTTTGAATAAAATCCTTGTAGTAACCAACTAAATCCATGAAACTATGCATTTCATGCATATTGGTAAGAGCATGCCAATATTGAATAGATTTGATCTTCATAGGGTCAGCAATAATGTCCTCTTTGGAAATAATGTGTCCCAAGTAATGGATTTCAAATTCATAGAATGCACATTTGATAATTTCCCATATAACTTATGATGTCTTAGTCCTTTTAAGACTAGATGAAAGTGTTAACCATGCTCAACCTCATTTTTGAAATAAATAAGAATGTCATCAAGAAAAACCAATATGAACTTATCTAAAAAGTCTATAAAAATATTGTTCATAAGATTCATGAAATTTTTAGGTGCATTAGTTAAGCTGAAAGGCAAAACTGTGAACTCATAGTGTTCGTATCAAGTTCTAAAGGTTGTTTTATGTATGCCATCTTCCTTGATTATTTTTAGATCAATAGCCTAATCTCAAGTCAATCTTAGATAATATTGCAACACCTTTCATTTGGTTAAATAAATAATCAATCCTAGGCAAAGGATAATGATTTTTTATTATTACCTTATTTAGCATGTGGTAATCAATGTAAAGCTTCAATGTATCATTCTTCTTCTTCACAAAGACCATCATAGCACCCCAAGGAGACACACTTGGCCAGATGCTTTTGATATCCAAAATTTATTGCAAATAAAATTTTAACTCTTATAGATCAGCTACATTCATGTGGTAAGGTACTTTGGAAGCAGGGATAGATCTAGGGATGATGTCAATAGAGAAATCAAATTCTCACCTGTGCATAAATTGGGAAGCTTCTCTAGAAAGGCATCCATAAAATCCATTAAAATAGGAAAATATGCATGTACTAACTCTTTTTCATTGGGTATTTCTTATAGTTGGAATGCATAAACCTTACAACCCTTCCTGACAGCGTTTTTTATCTATAAAGCTAAAAGTGTTTTACATCTTACGGATCCTTACATGTCTTACAATTCTACAATTTGGCCAAGGTCATTAGTGTATTACACTCTTTTTCCCACATAATCAAGCATGGCTTGATGCTCATACAACTAATCCATCCTAAGGATGAGATCATAAGACCCTACATGCATGATAAAAAAATTTACCTTGGTCTTAAAAACACCAAGATCTAATTTTTCTTGTTCCAAGCACTCAAGAATAGGCACTTTCTTGCCAATACCAAACTCAACTTCCCAACCTTCTCTTACCAAGATGGGTTTAATATTACATTTCTTAGAAGAAAAAGGAGAAATAAAATAATCTGTTGCACCTAAATTAATCAATATAGTCAAGGGAAAACCATTAATTGTACCTCAGGTTTCAATTGGAGTGGCCTACAAGTCAGTATTATGATTGTCAATAGAAACATATACTCAATGATTCGTTGCTTGGCCTAGTTTTATTTTATAAAAATCCTTTTTATAGTGGTTGTCACCACATTCCTAGAAAAAAATTGGTCTAAAAGATGCCATTGGAATAATATTAGCACATGTGGTAGGTCCACGTTGGTTATTTTGATGTTTTTCCTTCTTGTAAGAACCAAATTTAAAAGATCCATGGGACTTGAAATTCTTATTTTGATTAGAAAATTTTCTGAAATTTTTATTACCTCCTCAAAATATATGGTTATGATCATATTTTCTAAAGTTATTGTTCATGGGAGAAAGGTTCTTTGCTTTAGATTATTTCCTGATTGACTTAAACATTTATCTTTCCTTTTGGCGAGACTTTTCTTTTTCCTCAACCTTGTAGGCTGATTTGATTATTATAGCCAAGGTTCTTGGGTTTTTCATGTTGATTTCATGCATTAGTATTTACTTAAGCCTAATTTTGAACTTCATAATTTTGGTTTCTTCATGATGCATATAGTTCACATGATATAGCAAATTCATAAACTTGTTCTCATACAAAGAAACATATATGTTTTCTTTTTTCAAAAGCTAAAAATTAGTGATTTTATACTCTTTATAGTTTGCATTTAGGTATCTCTTATGAAATTGAGTCTCAAAAATAGACCAGGACAGGTTTAAATGCTGATATGCTTCAACAGCACAAAGGTGATTCCGCCATAAATCTACAGGTCCTACTAGTTGATAGGCTACCACTCTAGCTTTCACATTTGATGGCATATTATGAAAGTTGAAGTACTTTTGAAAGTATACCAGTCATGCATCAGTCACTTACTTGATTCTTAACTAGAAAATGTAGGTGATGGAAGCTTCTTCAACTCTTTAATGATTGGGTCAATAGTGGTCAAAGGTAGTGCTTGAATTATAGGTCCTTCCACTTGGCGCATTTTTAATCTGGGTGCTTCCTCTTGGGATATCCCTTCAAGATTGTTCAATATTTTGTATTGGATATCTATATTTATTTATAAGGTATTAAGGGTTATCAATATTCTACTAAGGATCTCCTCATGCTTGTCAGGTGGATTCCCATCAATTTCTTCCAAATTGGGTACCTTGGTATTGATGTCAAAATTATTTATGGGTAGCTCTTCTTGGTTGAAATCAAAGATGTGGCCATGATGACCCCTTCCTCATCCTCTACCTCTACCCCTAACTAGGTTGACATTAAAAGTATTCCCATGGATGTTGAATTTGCTTGATCATGTTCTAACCATATTGAAAATTTTAAGTGATAAATCAGTAGATTACAAAATTATAAGAAGAAATATTCACTCTCAAAACTCCTTAGAGCATAAAAAATACTTTGATGCCAGATGAAACAACCCAAAAAAAATTGGAATTGTATATCAGAGTATGTTTTGGACATGTGTTATACCCACTTACCTCACTTTATAATGCAAGCAATAAACATTCAATGCACTCATGTATGTGTAATTGGAATTGAAAGAGGTGAACTGAGGTAATTAGCTAAAGGTAAACACATAAAAAAGGTGTTATGGGGAATAATATTATTATATTATATGGTTTATGGGGTTTAATGAGTATCGATGCATGCATACATAGATAGGACTTGAGTACCATATGTGGCACTCATACTTCCACATAGGATTATTTCTAGGTCCTTAACCCTAGGTAAATACCTCACTCTCCTCAGTGGGTTTTAGTCTCACCCAAGGATGGTTAAGTTAAAGGATTAGTTTAACCAAGAAGGATAACTCTATTACCCTAAGTTATCATTCAATTGAATCATAAGTTTACATTAAAATGCATGTTACCAACCTTAGGTTTAAACATAATTCAGACAAGAAAACATAATTAGCAACCAAAAATTAATTTAACACATGAAAATTTTTAATCATTCACATAGTATAATATATTATTGCATAAAGGGAAAATAGATTTATAATACAAGGTTCTATAGTGCTACTAGATAAGGTCACAAATACCTTATAGCCTTTAAGGTCATCGCACTACTTGTATAACTCCTACATCATTTTCTTATCAACATGAGTGCCATTATTAAAATAATGATTAATGATATAGTTATGATCAACATCATTATTCTATAAGCAGTCAATAAAATTAAATCATATAACCATTTAAATTGGCATAACCAATGTGATATTATGAATAAAAGAGTCTAAGATATTTAATCAATTAAACCTTAATTATCTACTTGTTTTAAGAGAAGTAAACTCATGTAATTACTCAATAGCAAAGCCAATTCATATAACTAATTAAGAAAGGATTCATTTATTTTCATACATTATTCCATAATCATATAAGTAATTGAATGAATAATTAAATCATTGCATTTGGAATAAATTTATAATTCAGCTAGACTAGAAGAAGGTAGCAAGTGTTGTATAAAACAATAATGATCAAGCACATAATTCAACATCATCAAGAAAATGGAATTCACTCGAGTTTCAAAATGAGTGGAACATAAATAAAATGTTACACTTAAATAACTCTTACAAATTTATCTATTGGGCAACCAAGACAACGAGGTAGGTAAGTTCAACTATCAAAAGGGGAAGTGAAACACATATAACCCAACATCAAAGAAATCAAAAAGTGTGCATATAATAGTTATTCAACCATGACTCATCAAATAGAATATAAGTGACATAACACTTTCTTATCATCTTCCATTGATTCATAAGAATGACATTATCATTATTTCCTTGAAGTTTCTTTACTTAATTGATGTAGGAGCATTACTACCCTTACAAATACTAGTTTATTTTCATACCTTGAGTCACTAGGAAGTAAATCTAGTCATGGTAGGTCTATAATAAAAAGGTGTCAAATTTTAATAAGGGGTCCTTTGGCATTTTCTTGATAAAATCCTTAATTTGAATTTTTAAAGTTGTTGTAAAGTTTAAGAGATCTTAATTTTGTTTTAAGAGGTATCAAAATCATAAGTTGTGTTATTAGGTGCTAACAAGGACTCAATAATGTGTCAACACAATACATGAATCTTATGATTAGTGATTTGGTAAGTTTGTGTGGTTAGGTACATTTAGACCCTTCCAACATACATATGACGAAGTTGGAAGACAATTTAGGTAGTTATAGAAGTTTTGGTTATAAGTAGGATTTGTTTTTAGGAAGCATTCAAGTGAGAAGAGAGAATAAGGGGTTTGTATTTGAAAGATGAAATATATTGAACCCCAAAGAAGATAATGAAAATGATTCTTGTTCTTGAAATAAAGTTGTAAATCCTACAATTCATACAAGTGTGTATATATATTTTATTACACTTATTCACTTCTTGGTAGTATGATGCAGGAGCATCACTACCCTTATAAATATTAGTCTATATTTATACTTTGAGTCATTGGAAAGTCAATCTAGTCATGATAGGTCTATAGGAAAAAGGTGTCAAATTTTAATAAGGGGTCCTTTTGCATTTTCTTGCCAAAACCCTTAATTTGAATTTTCAAATGTTTTTATAAAGTTTAAGAGATATTCATTTTGTTTCAAGAAGTATCAACATCATAAGTTGTGTTGTTAGGTGATAATAAGGAGTCAAGAATGTGTCAAGTCAGTAGATGACTCTTAAGGTTTGTCATTTGGTAAGTTTGTGTGGTTAGGTGCATTGAGACCCTTCCAACATACAAATGAGGAAGTTGGAAGACAATTTAGGTAGTTATATAAGTTTTGGTTATAAGTAGGAGTTTGTTTGTAGAAAGTATTCAAGTGAGAAGAGAGAGTAATGGGTTTAGAGTTAAAATATGAAATGTATTAAACCCCAAAGAAGCTAATGAAAAATATTCTTGTTTTTGAAATAAAGTTGCAGAGCTTGTAATTCATACATGTGTGTAAAGAAGGTAAATATGCAAGGATGGTTAGAGGTGGAAAGTGCATTGAAATTAAGCTAAACATTGGTGTTTGAGGTAATAAGGTTCTTGTTCCCTTATGATGATACAAGTAGTTATTAACATAGTTTTCAAGTCTTTGAGAAGATTTAAACTACAAACTATATTGTACTCTATCTATGTGAGTTAATAGTCAAAATATAATGAACTTGATTTAAAAATGAAAGAAACACATATAAATAACTTTTTCCATGCACTCTTTACATTTTTATGGGTTTAATATATTGTGTTGAAAGCCTTGGATATAGTTGTTTGTCTTTCCTCCATGGGGTATTGATAAGGATTAACACAGATTTGAATTGTGAGCCAATATACTATCAACCCAAAAAGTTCACAAATAAGTAAATTAAGTCATAAAAGAGGTAATTGATGATTTAAAGGAGTCTAAAGTGTTTATATATAGTTTATTACACATATTTGTTTTTAATTTTTAATTTGTTTATTTTCTTAAGTTCATTTAAAGTATGATGATGATTGTATAGGAAACTATTAAAGAAGATTGCAGGTAGTTGGGCAGGTAGTTTGAAAGCCAAAAGAGGCTTGAGAAGAGATAGGGAGATAAAAAATATCAAGAGGAGAGATTAAAGCCATTTATTAATGAATTTGATCCAAGGAGAGAGCATGGATAAGGAATGGAACAAGGTAAAAAAGACTTGCTTAAAGTGGAGCAAGGTGCAACAAACTTTCTTAAGAGAGTACAACTACCTAAAACAAAGGACTAGTTGAGAGAAGAAGAAAGAGGTGAGATAATTTTAGATAAATAGGTAAAAATATTGTTTTTAAGTTTGTCAAATCACTTGTCATGCATACAAAACAAAGAGAGTTTAGAATACTTTATTGAGAAAGTGAACATGTTGAGGGCATTGACTATGGAGGAAGAAGTAAATGATTAGGTCAAGGGTGAAAAACAATAAGAGAAGGTTCATGAGGTTGAAGGTATTGTAGTAGAGAAGGTGAAACCATCAACAAAAACATAACAAATAACAAAATTAAGTGTAATTAAGAGAGTGATTTCCAAGAAGATAAGTAAGAGGTTATTTTCATTAATTTGTGTGTTCCATGTGTAGGTTGGTTGAAGGAGAACACTAAGAAGCTAAAGATGATCAGGTTGAAGATCAAAGTGCAAGAATATGACCTCAAATGAGGAATCAAGAGAGAGAAGAATAAAGGAGGAGCTATCATAAGATTCAAAAAGCATCACAAAGGCCTATGTGTCTCAAATAGGCCATGGGATCTAGGAGGTGGTGTCCTTAAACAAAGAGTGTTGAACAATAACATCAAAGTTAAATTGGTTTTAACTTTTTGGGAAAGTTTTCATTCACTTCTTGGTAGTATGATGTAGGATCATGACCACCCTTATAAATATCAGTCTATTTTTATACTTTGAGTCATTAGGAAGTCAATCTAGTCATGATAGGTCTATAGGAAAAAGGTGTCAAATTTTAATAAGGGGTCCTTTGGCATTCTCCTAATAAAACCCTTAATTTGAAATTTTAAAGTTGTTATAAATTTTAAGAGATCTTAATTTTGTTTTAAGAGGTATCAAAATCATAAGTTGTGTTATTAGGTGCTAACAAGGAGTCAATAATGTGTCAACACAATACATGAATATTAAGGTTAATGATTTGGTAAGTTTGTGTGGTTAGGTACATTTAGACCCTTCCAACGTACATATGAGGAAGTTGGAAGACAATTTAGGTAGTTATAGAAGTTTTGTTTATAAGTAGGAGTTTGTTTGTAGAAAGCATTCAAGTGAGAAGAGAGAGAAGGGGTTTAGATTCAAAAGATGAAATGTATTAATCCCCAAAGAAGCTAATGAAAAATATTCTTGTTTTTGAAATAAAGTTATAGACCCTATAATTCATACATGTGTGCAAAGAAGGTGATCGTGTAGGTGATCATGCAAGGATGGTTAGAGGTGTAAAGTGAATTGAAATTAAGCTTTGTAAACATTGGTGTTTGAGGTAATAAGGTTCTTGTTCCATTTTGATGATACAAGTAATTATTAATATAGTTTTCATGTCTTTGAGAAGATTTAAACTGTAGACTATATTATACTCTATCTATGTGAGTATACTTTAAATCAGGGGTAAGTTTTATCAAGCTACAATAGTTAGGTTATTAAGACATAGAAAGTCAAGTTTTTTATGAACCTAGTCTATGGTGGCCAAAATTTGGCTAACAATCCCCATGATTATTTTCACATGTTTTCTTTTGATATCACATATAGGATCTCACCATTTCTAGGTGACCATGTTACGCTAAAAATTAAGGTGTTCATGTCTACATAAATATAATAAAATATGTTTATGTCTTCATAACCTTTGTGACATCAAGGTCACCAGTCCACAAGATTGTAACACGTGTGCAGTAAAGATTCTCAATTAATTTATGGAAAAAACAATGCAAAAAACAAAATAGACACCATGGGAAGCCATGATCCCATGTCCCAATTATGATTTTATTTCACTTTCATATGATATTATAAGGGATTGCACCATTTGGTAGTGATACATCAAAACATAGAAAGGTATATACTCTAAAAAGAGATAAAACCAAGGTTTTACGATGTCATGGCCTTTGTGAAATCAAGGCTATTAGGTATCCAAATTACACCAAAAATGATTGTATTCAAGTCTACATATATATGATTTTTTTTTTGACTCCATGGCATCTACAACATCAAGGCCGCCAAACTATGAATGGCATTTGGTTAACATTCTCAACATTATAGCAATAAAAAAACACCAAATATAATTGAAGATTCATTTCACATAACAGGTAAGACTATTCTATCAAACATAAAAATACATAATAGGTATAGTGCACTATTAATAAATTAAATTCAATGATATCTTATAAACAAGCATGAACACCATTCTCACTATAACACTCCTAAAACTCCATTTAAACTATGTTTTTAAACTTGTAAGAATCATAATGTGTGTGTGTGTGTGTGTGTGTGTGTGTGTGTACGCATACATGTGTAATCAATAGACACAAAGGCCATGCAACCTTAAAAGCATATATCTATCAAAACAATGGCCACTCATAATGAGATCTTATTTGATTTTGAGGAATATTTTAGTTGCACTTTTCAAAGATGTGTAGGCTGCAATCTAATAATACTAGGGCTATTATTCATTGAAAAAAAAATTCAAAACGCTTGAACATTATCCACTATGAAAACAAAAAACTTATAAATATTTCAACCATTGAATCTAAGTATTTTATCCTAAGTAAGATTGAATCTTCTTGGGGAATGGATCTACCTACCTCTTAGACTGATATTTTAGATCAGGTTGATGTGAGTGAGCCATGATACACTATTATTATAAACAAAGTCCAATAAAAACTAATCATTATAACTCATTGAATATGTTGAAGGAATTAATCACAGAAATCCACACCAATGTACCAATCAATAAGTTTTCACTACAACCAATAACTAATTATCCCATTACTTTTGAAAATGGTGTCATAAGTGTTTTTCAAAAACTATAATGCAATGATATTATTTTCCATGTATCAAGTTTTGATTGGAAAAATGGGAAAAATATAACTTCATTAATTAAAAATAGGTTTGCATGGTTGGGAATTTTTTTAAACCATTCGAAGGCAAGATAAATAGTATTTTTTAAAGTTTACTTTTTTACCAAACTATGTCGCAAGATTTACATCTGGAAAATTCCAAACCATTATTGGATAATGGAAACCCATTAATAATAAATTTGAAACCTATATATGTGCCTTAAAAATAAAATTAAAGGGATCCATCATGAAAATCATTCACTTACATAATCCACCTTCAAAATTGGATTGTGGGAAAGATGCTAAAAGTTATAAGACATGGCCCATTTCAAGAGGCACAATTTATTGCATTGTTTGGTTTTGTTCAAGAAGGATTAAAATAAAAACATAGGTATTATGTGCATTCAAACTCATTAAAACTTTGATAAATACAACCTTCTTCACGAGGAATGTTGGTTGAATTTGACAAATTTCAATAGCACTTTTAGTTTGCATTGTTAAATTTCAAATATAATTTGATTACAATCAACTTGAACATCATATGATGATGAAAAGGAAAGAAATATATAGAGTATAACTTCATTATTTATATATATACACACTAAGTAAATAAATCAACAAATTATGAATGAGAAGGTATATAATGAAGACTCATTTTATTTGTGGCATAATTAAATAACTCATGATCTTACTACTCATAGTCTATTTTTTAATCTCCTATATTTTTTTATGTTGATTTGTAATTATAAAAAGTAAAATAAAAGGTATTATTGTGTCCTCCTCATGTCAAAGGTCAAGAGGCATGCATTAAGAGGCCACCACTCGAACCTCAGGGAAATAGTGGAAGGGGTTGGGGGGTGAGGGCAATAAGAGAAGGGGTGGAGAGGTAGGGGTGGCATGCAAGATCTTGATTAATGCAGAGAATTTAATGGAGGAGTTTTGCATCTCAAATTTATATTAATCACAATATATGTCATAATCAAGGTCAAATTTAAATAGAAAATGAACATACAATTCTCTTGCACACTTTTTGAGTAGTTGTAGATTTTTTCTAGAAACTATGTTTCTTGCACTTTAAGTCAACAAATACATTTTTCTCCACTTCAATTTGTAAATTTCAAATATTTTTAATTATTTTTGGTGGAGAAATGATATAATCACATTCTGTATTAGTGTTTGAATCATTATTCAAGATTTTTAAAAACACACAAATTTAATCTCACACACACACATGTAAATTAAAGTTTGAATGAAAATTAATATTTTAATAAAATTATTTAAATTAATAGTATTTTAATAAACATACGATTAAATTTTATTATATATAAAACAATTTATTAATTTTAATATTTGTAAAATAGATAATAAATATTATTTTAAAAAAAACTTTTATTAAATAGTTTTTTTCAAAATACTTAATACAAAATAAACAACATATAAAATTAAATCTTTAATTCTAACACTTTAATATTGAATATCATCGAACCATTTATTAAATAATATTTATTATTGATACATTTAATTGTAGGATGAGTGGGTTCACACCTGTTCTAGAGTACAAGTAGGGGTTTGAGTCCCTGAAGCTCCGTTAAGCCAATTTGTGATTTCTATGTCCCTTGTAGTAGATAGTGTTAAATAGTATTTGTTGATAAGAGTTAAAATTAAATGATTCTATGCCGTTAATAAAAACATAAAATTATATAGTTTCCTTATTTTTTTAATTTTATAAAATTTAATTTAATTGTTTATAATTAAAAATAAACCTAACAAATTTGTATTAAAATAATATATGAATACTTAATTACAACTTGACTTTATATTAAAAAATTAAAATACCAACTTGATGATGATATCCTAGTAGTGAGTGAGATGAGTGTTAGAAGTGGGAGGTCTCAGGGTCCATTCTTAGAATGACCATTCTCTAGTGTCATTTCCACACTAAGTTATGATGTGTTATTTGTGAAAAGTATCTGATGCAATGGACTATTGACTCAGTGTTCAATATGATGGGGGTTGGTATGTGCCTTGAAACTTGTGTTCAATGTGATGAGGCAAGTCCACATCCCATGGATATGAATAATATTCACCATTAGTTTGGGCATTCTGATTATAAAAATATTTATGATTTTGGCTCTATTTAAAAAAGACTATTACCCAACATTTAAACTCGATGATGATAGCCTAGCAGTGAATGAGTTGGGTGTTAGAAGTGGGAGGTCTCAGGGTCCATTTCTGGGATGACCATTCTGTAGAGTCATTCCCACACTAAACTACAATGGGTTATTGATGAAAACTATCTGATGTAATGGACTACTAGCTTGGTGTTCAATATGACAATAGTCAACATGTGGCTTGAAACCTATGTCCAATATGATGAGGTAAGTTCACAACCCATGGCTAAGAATACTATTCACTACTGGTTTGGGCAATCTAGTTATAAAAATGTTTGTGATTTTAGATTCATTTAAAGAATATTGTTACCCAACATTTTAAACTTGATAATGATAGCCTAGTAGTGAATGAACTAAGTGTTAGAAGTGGGAGGTCTTACGGTTCATACCTGAGATGACCATTCTCTAGCATCATTCCCACACTAAGCTATGATGCATTATTCATGAAAAGTATTTAATGCAATGGATGTTGGGCCCTAAATCCATCTAAGTATAGGATCCATACCAACATAACAAACACTTGGGTATGAGGCAATCACTTATCATTATTATTATTATTTTGTCATCTAGTGGTGCCAACTGGTAGGCAACTAACAACTCATTTTTTGTTCAATCATTATTGGGAAGTGGGCACATAGGATAGTGATTGCTCATTAAAGACAAGTGTAGTGGAGACAGTGGAATGAGTACCTATAGTACTAGCTCAATGATAATTTTTCTCCATTCCCCATGATCCTAAGATGTTCTAAAACTCTATAAAAGGAAGCTGAGTCTAGTTAGCAAAGAGAGAACATTCTGGAGTAGCAAAGCTCTAGAAAATTGGCTCCAAATTATATGTTAGCATATTAGACCTAAAGTTAGCTCAGGATGCCTTTAGTGCTCCTCATTGTAATGCCCAAGCTCACCTTTGAGACTCTAGGCCTTTAGTAGCTCAAGACGAGTATTTAATCAATTTATAGTTATATATAATGTATTATTGTTGAACTTAGTTAATGATGAAGCTTTGTGTAATATTTAATGGATTGAATGTTTGATTCTATAGAATTTATGTTAAGGTCTTATGAGATTCTAATATAACTCATCTATGGTGTGCATGTAGCTAATGAGGAACTTGCACCTGATATAGGACTACTATAATCATAGTTAAGACATTGTGCTTTGCAATGATACCCACTCTTAAGTGCAAAGCTTCACCTAAACCCCTCAACTAGGTACCTAGTTCTCCCTTAAATGTTTGAATGCTATAAACCAAGGTTAACAAAGGTTTATGCCTGATAGACAATTATTTTTCCCCTACCCTAGGATGGCTTGCACCCATGAATGCACAACCATCATTACACTAACCAAAGTCCCTGAAGGATAGAGTTGTGCCATGGCACAACTAGCCCAACATAGACCTCAGTCCCTTCTCTGTTGCATTTTGAGTGAGAACATAAGGCTTGTGCCTTATGTACAGTGATTCCAAAATAGTTAAGTGTCAAATGTTGAGTGCTATAAGATTAGTTAAGGCCTATGCCCTATTTGGACAAGCCTAAATCTGACCTACTAGGCCCATGATTGAAATACCTACTTTTCTATAACATTTCGGTTCCATTTTTAGGACTCATTGAATTTGTTGGTACAATGGTGCACCAGGACAATACTCTGACTCTCCCTCAAGAACATTGAGTGGTGGATGGAATGAGTGGAAGATAACTTTATTCTAAGGCATCCAACTCATAGAGGATATAACCTAAGGAAGTGGGTCTAGAATCAATTGTATAATGCCCTGTATGAGAATTTATTTTGTGAACTACCAGAGTAAGTATATCGCTAGTTGGCTACTTATGTGACCCATAAAAGTCAAAGCTATGGACAATGCCTTGAGTCGATAGAAGATCACCTAGAGAGGTTTGAGAACTTAGATGCCACTTAGACTAGAGCTATAGATAAATGGTGGCAAGGGGCATTGAACAACTACATGATTGAGTTCAAATTATTGACGTACTCCTACCCTAAAAAAGTAGAATATTAGTTCTTGTACGAGCTTAGAGGCACATTTGTGAAAGAACTTGGCACTGAACTCAAGAATCTAATGTTAGATTATGGCTTTGAGATTGTGAGTATAGAAGGATAAAGTCCTCTCACGTATGAGAAGTGTAATGGGGACGAAGGGGAGGTGTAATAGAATGGGATGAGTAGATTAACACCTAAGAGCTTATAAGATAGGCTTATGATAAAAGGAGGTGGGGTTTGATGGAAGATCTAGAACCTAAAAGTGCTAAGAGGACCTATCACAAGTAGGAATGACATGGGGAAGGATCTCTTGAATGGTAGCCACACCCAGAGGAAGGAACCCTTGAAGCCATAGAATAAGATCCATAATTGATAGGTGACTGCTCAGGGTCCCTACAAAAATTGACCATTAGAGATGCATTAGATGCACCTACCCCCTTTGAACCTATAATGTGAGCCCATGCACTAGATCCCCCATAAAAAGATAGAATATTGACAACTGACCTCATTATCAATTTAGACTTTGATCATTTTATAGATTTGGACCAAAACTTTGTGATTGAACAAGTTATCGCTTACGAGGAGGTAAGTAAAGATACCTTTAGACCTCAAAGAGCTATCCTTACTAGATAGAATGTGAGTATAAGCACCCCATTTTTGCCAATGTCATCTATGTAACCTGGGCAATATACCATAGGAAGTGGCCCTATACCACTAATTGGTAGTATAGTGCCATTATCTTCTATGGTGCCAGTAGTAACCATAGGACTTGTGCCTAGCCTAGTGGTTATAGGCCTTAGAGGACCAACACCAAGATAAGTACCAAGAGGATAAGCACCTCAAACACTAATTACTCCCTAACCCCAAATTTATTATGAGATGGCTATGCACTTTCTCAAGTATCAAGGCATGGAGAATGCCATGGAGCATGTGATCAAGTGTGAGTTACATGGCACACTTGGGGAATAACCCAATTTGAGCACAAGGCAACCCAATTTGTGACAATATTGCTTGATTTTACCAATACTTGATATAGGAAGTTTGATCCTAACCAAGCTATGGTTGATTATGACACCTTGATAGAAGCATTTTTGAAGGAGTTTGATATACCTAAGTTTGAGTAGTAGAGCATTTCCATGCTCAAAGAGATCAACCAAGGATTATCGAAGAGCATGTACTTATACAACACTATATTTAAGACCCTCCTTTTTAAGCTCTTTTACTATATTCACCCTTCCCAGCGTGAATAATCGTTCATTAGAGGATTGATAGTAACTTTCATGAGGGTGATATCTATGAAAACATTCACAAACCTTTGGGAAGCACTTGAAGATGTGCTCAGAGCTGAGGCAGTTAGGAGCACCGATATAAGAATTAGCCCTTTTATGGAGGTGTAGATTACATTTATGGCCTCCCACTTACAAAAGCTAATCGTTATTTTATCATAAGATGCTCAAATTAGGTTATGGTGCACATATTATGAGATAGAGGTCCATAATAAAAATAACTACCCTTGAAGGAATATGCACACACTTCTTCTTAAATGTGAAGTTTATCATGAGGCACATGATGTTCACAATTGTCCCTTATTACAATGTGTTAGTTAGGTCAACATAATTATCTATTACTGATTATGTGATGCTTATACCCATAACATGGTTGATTTATATAAATCGATGAGATGCATGAGAATATGGGGATAGGTAAATGATAAGTAACGATAACAATAAGAGGATAAAGAGCCCAAAGAAATGAGGGTTATGATGAGTAGAATGTAGGTTATGGGATGAAAAGAGGTGCTAGAGGGTGAGGTAGTGGATATGGTGGAGGAAGGTTCCCACCACAATCATGTTACAAGTGTGATTCAACTAAACACTATTAGTATGACTTCCCTACACATCCAACATGTGGGTATTATTAAGGAACACACAAGGTCAAAAAATGCCTTAACTTGTACAAAAAGATGACCCAAGGTAGATTAGGTGTTGATAGGGGTGTAGGGATGATCAAGTATGAGTTTATATAGGTGAAATGGGCTCTAAAGGCATAGCTAATATGCATAAAGTCAATCAAAGTGCAAGTAACTACTCAAAGTGGACTCACCACTTAGTTTCCAGTTGTGCCAATATCAAAGTTACACTTGGAATATGGAATGTTGAGTCATATTAAGCATATTATATAGATGGAACCCAAGGCTGTACCTTATCTAGACCCTATGTGCCCAAAGGATATACTATAATAAGCCATGGGTGTGATCTATAACCTACAAGGAGAGATACAACTAGAGCGAGACTTAGAGGCACATGCTTTTGCCTCTCACAAAAATTAGGATGGCTAAGAGGCTGAAGTGCAAGAGCTGATGGAGATATTATGCCTCCTACAAAGAGAAGGGATGTTACCCCTATTAAAAAAATTGATTCTAAAACATGTAGGACAATAGTCAATGGAAGTCATTATGCCACACATAGAAAGGGTGTGAGAGGTCAGGCATACATAGAACATAGAGTATGACCAAGAACTCTTGGTGAATGCCACAATTGATGGATGGTCTATTTATGAGGTGCTAATTGATACTGGCATCAAGGTTAATATATTGACCAAGAATGCATGGGAAAATATGGGTAGGCTAGCCTTTAGACCTTCCCCCCATGTACTCTTCATGGCCAATAAAACCTAAGCGTAACCAATCAAAAATTTTAAGGGCACCATTGTAGACATTTTGGGTGCCAAATTTGATACTGACTTTGAGGTAATTGAGTTGGCTAAACATGATAACTATCTAATGATTTTAGGAAGGCCTTAGTGCTACACAACAATGCATATATGCACTTTAATAAGCAATATATAACCTTAAAAAATGGAAAGGAAAGGGTAGTTATTCCCATTTCAAGTAACCAAGGACCCCCCTACATAGAGAGTGTTGATTTGGAAGATGAGATAAACCATATATATAGCATCATGATGCAAGGCACTAAGAATATCAATCCTTCTGGTTAAGGAGTACTCTCTTGGGAGGATAGGTAGTCAACCTCAAATACCACCAATGTCACTTATGATCAATGGGTTGAAGAGGCTTATGAGGTGATTGGTCATATATTCCACTTGGTGCACACAAAGGTGCCAAAGCTCATGAAGATTGGCTAGGTCCAGATTGATTGCACTCTAAAATTATGGGTCTTGCACTATGAGGAAAAACGAAAGAAGGTACTCCATTTGAGCAAAGGCAAGCTTGCAACATTCCTAAAATTTGAAGGAAGCAACCCAGTGGAAATGTATTTCCATGACCTTGAAGCATGCATCCCAAAAGAGATAGACAAAATGGGTGGATTAGTGTATACCTTGATAATCACTATCATGTGTTGGAGGGTAGTCCTAAGGTCTAACTTACCAACTTGACCATAGGTAAAGGTGACCATTTACGCTAGGTTTGGAAGGAATAATGAGCACTTGGATATCTTGTCATACTCTGATGACTCTAATATCATGATGCATATGTGCCTATGCGAAGAGACATGGACTGACTACAGTGCAACTACCCTAAAGAACTTATGGGTGCATACCTTTTATAGGACTCTAAACACATGGACACGAGCATGGTATGTGGTCAACAAGATGTGCCAAGAGATAACCAATTAGGATGCACTCAAGGAGAAGTTTTTGAATACATTCTCATTTTCCTTGTAGAACTTAGAATTGGTTGAGCCATTACAAGTAATTTGGAGGGCAATGTTCAAGGCCACTGCCATCCTCGATGAGCACCTAAAAGACATGTTCAAGGAAAAGGGGTTGGTGCTCTTAACTTTATTGGAGGAATAAATACTCAATAGGAATTTGAGTGAAGAAGAAGATGAAAATTCAAAATAACACTACTAGAAAACACTAACTACTAGAAGAAATCTCATATGCCAAGTGGATGATAACACCCTCAATAAAGAAGACCCCACTCATCTTCATGTAGAGACAACTGAGGGAACACAAAAAGTTAAGGACTCACATGAGGAGAAGAATAAACCATACTATGCCCCACTAAAGACCATCAATGTGGACATTAATGTAGAAAGAGAGCCAAAGATGGTTACCCTAGGTGCTTATTGGTATGATGTAAAGCTGGCATGCATCATAGACCTCCTAAAGGAGTTTCAAGACTTGTTCCTTAGGACTTATTAGGATATGAAGGGAACCCACCCATGTTTTGGGAATATGATCATAAATATAATTGATGGTGTAATATCAATAAAAAAATTCCCCTACAAGATGAATCCAAACCTCTATGACAAGGTAAAAATAGAGATTGATGCAATGTTAGCCACAGGGGTCATTTACCCTATGTAGGAGTCTGAGTGGGTGAGCTTGATGGTAGTAAAAATCAAGAAGGATGGGTGTATTTAAATTTATAGCAATTGTAGGATGCTAAATTCCATATGCATCCATGACCCCTTCTTGACTCTATTCCTTAATGAAGTCCTGGAAGGTGTTGTAAGTTATACGATCTATACCTTCATTGATGGGTTCTATAGATATTACCAAGTATAGATTAAGGAGGAGGACAAGTCCAAAATAAAATTTGAAATTGAATGGGACTATTTTTCTTATGACATGATGCCATTTGGGATTAATAATGTGCTAATTGTGTTCTCTAGAGTGGTGATCATCACGTTCAAATACTTCATCCAAAGATTCATCCAAGTTTACCTAGATGACTGGATGATGTATGGTCTCATCAAGGACGATTATGAAAACCTACACCTAATGTTTGTGAGGTGTTAAAAGCTTTAAATATACCTAACTCTAAAGAAGTGAATATTTGAAACATCATTTAGAACCTTACTCAGGCACATCATCTATAAGGATGGTTTGATTATTGATCCAATGAAGATTGCCATCATCATTCAGCTCTAGACTCCTTCCACATAGAAAAATGTTCACACATTTGTTGGCCACTGTGGATATTATAATTTTTTTTATAAGGAACTATGTGAATATTAAGACACTAATAAAATAACTTTTGTGGAATGATAGATCATTTTACTGGGATGAAGTGCAAGAAAACACCTTTAAGACCCTAAAGCTTAGACTAGCTAGCACACCTATCTTATAATTTCCTAACTAGATGACCTCATTCCACATTCATGTCAACACTTTTAGCTCTATGATTGGCATAGTCTTGGTGTAGCTTGGTGAAGGAAAAATGGATCACCCCATCTCCTTCACTCATAAAAAATTAACAAAGGTAGAATAGAACTATACTACAACCAAACATGAAGTACTCACCATGGTCTATACCCTACAAAAATTTAGACAATATTTATTGGTGACCCAATTCATTTTTTTCATAGATCATGAGGTGTTTAAGTACCTCATGAATAATCCCATTCTCCATTGGTGCATTTGCAGATGGATCATTTTGTTCAAAGAATTCTAGTTCTCCATCATTGTCAAACTTAGAAAATAGAACTTGGGGATAGACCATTTATCCCATATAGACTCAGGAAATGTAGTAGTTATAATTGAGGATGATATGTTAGATGTGCAATTGCATAGAATCTAGCACACCCTTGAGGACTTGGTGGAGATAGTCACCTTTTTAACATCTACATCTGTACCCCATATAATGACAATAAAAGAAAAGAAATAGCTCATAGTTTACATCACCCCTTTTTAGCTCATTAGTGGGGAACTGTATAAGCTAAGCTGAGATGAAGTTATATGCTGATGTGTTTTAGACCATAAAAGGGACTCCATCCTACATGAGGCACATGAGCAAATAGCATGAGGCCATTTTGTAGGACATGTGATGACACACAAGGTGTTGTAGTCAGGATTGTGGTGGCCAAGTTTGTTTCAGGATGTGAAGGATTACACCAAAACATGTGATATATGCTAACTTATAGGGAAGCCTAACCACTAGGATTAGATTCCTCTTATCCCTATTATTAGACAAGCACCATTCTACAAATGGGACATAGAATTCATTGGGCTAATTACTCCCATAACATGGTGTACTAGCATAAGGTACATTCTAATGGCCACAAACTATTTCACAAAGTGGATTGAGGCTGCACCAACCAAAAAACTACATAACTAACACAGTTGTAAGGTTCATTTATAAGAACATCATAAGCTGATATGGGTACCCACTTAGCCTAACTAGTGATAGGAGCACACACTTCATAAATGAAACTATGTGGATCCTGCTAACAGAATAAATGGTGGTGCATCATAAGACAATGCCTTACCATCCCAAAGAGAATGACACAGTTGAGGCATTCAAACAAATCCTAGGGACATGCCCCACAAAGATATGCATTGTTGGTTGTAAGGATTGGGATGATTGGGTGTTGGTAGAGTTATGGGCATATCACACAACTTATAAGCACCTAAATGATTATACCATTTAAACTAGTGTTTAGTGCTGAGGTGATCCTACCAATGAAGTTCTTGGTTCCTTCATTACACATTGTGCACGTTGGTTAGTTAGATGACCAAGAATAATTGAATGCAAGGATGAATGACTTAGAGCACTTAGATGAGGTGTGCACCCAAACAAAGTAGATCCATCAGATAGAAAATGTGTGCTAGAAACTCTAGCATGACAAAAAAATAAAGCATAAGGTGATAACATAAGGGGCATTCATTCTACTCTATGAATCCAAGTATATCATGCACCTAGGTAAGCTACAGATAAGGTGGATAAGACCATATATCATCCACAATATCTTAGAGATTGGTGCATGCAAACTATGCACATTATCAGGTGAAATGCTCCTTGAACATTTTAATGATAATCAGTTGAAGTTATATTAGTAATAGGGTGGTGCTTGCACCATCAAACACTAACTTCTTGGTCATGAGTTGATGGTATTAAGTGACCAAAATAAAGTGTGGTGTAAGCCAAACAAGTTATTTTTTTGTGTATTGGTTGAAATATTAATGTGGTAGTGAACAAGTAGTGCTTTGAGGCTACAAGTAAAATGTTTTTAAAATTTTCATGCATAATTCTAGTTGGGTGAGTCGAGCATGGCCACTTTCAAAGTTATTAAGGCTAGACACCTAAGTTATGAGCATGTGGGGTTTTCCAAATTTAGACACAAGGCACACTGGATCTTCATTTTAAATATTCAAGGAGCGAGGCATTTTTAGGCCTATAGAATGGCTAGTTCAACACTTCCAAGCATAATTCTAGTTAGGTGAGTCAAGTGAGGTTGTTTACTAAGTGCCTATACTAGACACCTATGTTTTTGGGTGCATAGAACTCATTGGAATTAGAGAAAATGTGAATTGAGAGAGTCATAAAAGATAAAGTGAAGATACACAACATGATCATGCACAAAAGAGCATATGAGGATGTTTCACTCGAGGACCAATGCAAGGGATTTGTATGGGGTAGGAAAGGCCAAGGCAAGAAAATGAAAGCTTAGTGAAATTAACTAAGATAGACAAGCACACTTGAAATAAAAGTGCAGTTGGAAAAGGAAATAGGATCAAGGAGGTTGAATCATGTGCATGTGAGGCACTGCATCCAAATACCATATTGAAGGTGAAAGTCATGCCAAGTGAACAAAGCACAAGAGAAGATCATCATAACAAGCTAGCATCCACCCAAAGTGAGGCAGGAAGTGACCATTTGAACTACACGTTACTTCACCAAAAATTCATTAGGAGAAGTTAATATGGTAACATTAGAAGCACAAAGATCTACATTAAATTCATAATTAATAAAATATTTTTGAAATTTTTTTAGGGTGTATAAAATACTAAGGAGTTTAGGCATCACCATGCCATTAATAAACCAAAATTAAGGTGGTAGATGAGAAGTAAAGGTATAAAGGAGGAAAAAACTTAATGTGTATAGTTACATACCTTGTGCTAATTTGAATTACAAAAAAATAACCAAAGCAAACTAGTGAACCAAAGAGCTAAACCAAGGAAAGCCTGCTATAGTGAGACCTTGAGCACCCTTAAATGCTAAAAGTGGATGATTGTGTAGAGGAATTAATTACATTCCCTATAAGATTGGTAGAGAAGAGAAAGGGGCATGATTTAAGTAAAGAGTTAGGTAGTTAAAAAGTAAGGTGACACCAAGGCTACCAACCATTTGTAGCACATGAATCTCAAAAGCTAAACATATAGTTATAGACATCATGACTATGTGAAGCACAAATGAATATTGAAGGCTTTGGAAAGATCAACAAATTGAGTTTCAACAAAAGCAAATCTAGAATGGGTAAAAAGAGTCATAATAGGTTCAAAAATATGCTAAGAGAGTGCGACTAGCAGTAAAAATCATTGCTATGAAAATATTAGTGCCACTAGTAGGAGTGAGCATCACCCAAATTGATCTACAGGTGCTTAAAAAGATATTCTATCGGGACATGCTATTTCTTAAAGAGGTGTTGATGGGAGAAAATTAGGCATCATTCATGAACAACTACCACCTAATAGAGTACAATCATCAAACCTACAATAATGTGAATGACTTAGTGCAAGACTGAATGGTATACTTAGGAGTAAATACCAAATAAGGTGCATCACTCTTTGATTTCTTAATTGGAGACAAACTAATGACCTCCAACATGACACAACTCTATGAGTTTTCAAGTTTTAGAAAGCTGGAGGAACTTGTGTAGTTCTTCCTCTCGTGCATCCATAGGCATATATTCTACTTTATAGGGAGGTACATGAGGCTTTATGTAAACTTCATCATCGAAATCACCAGACTCTCAAGCTCTGGTGTAAACATCCACTAGATGATGGTAGATGATGCTGAGGTTGAAAGGGTCATGAAGCTCCTAGGTTACTATAAAAGAGGCTTTACATTCTTAATCAAGGACATCAATAATCCCAAGATGAGGGAAGCTATGTACTTAGTGAGTTCCAAAATATTCCTAGGTAGATGGTGGGTGGATGTAACAAAGACCTACTTGTACATCACCTAACACATAGTGCAGGGGATGAAGTTTAACATCACCAAGTTCATTGTGGAGGACATGATCAAGAATGTGCTCAAATGCCACATGGTGGAAGATACTTTCTATTGGGATTCCATGTTGATCATGATTTTGATGGAGGAGATTATCATGCCTAATGATGATGAAGATAACCTATGGGTCTTCCCAATGCACAATGACTCCCTGATGTTCAAGTATCAGAACTTTACTTACCCCCTACTTTCACCTTGAAGTATAAAGTGTGTATAATGGGATGGTGTGTCTGGTATATTGAAAATTTTAAAGAAGAATGGTGCATCCTAGATAAAATCCCATAGAGTCTATTTAGAATAGAAACCTTCACCATTATAAAACACTTTTGCATCATTCAATTGACACTCATAGATGAGAATTACTCAGGTTGGCTGAAACTACCTTATGCATTTTCAGCTAAGTACTTCAAAGAGGTATTGTGAAGAATCCCCAATGTGCAGTAGGTGGATATCCTAGTAAATATTGTGGATACAAAAATATGAAGGTTGAGGAAAAAATACATGCACTCAGGGGGAAAAATAATCAAGGATGAGGAGAATGATTTGGATGCCACCAACATCAATCCCCTCGAAAGAGAAGTCATCCTTGGGCACATCCATAGGCTCTCCAAGGTGACACTACTACCATGCTTATGGAAGTAGAAAAACCATCAAGCACCCTAGCCATATAACCTATGATGTAACCTTTACAATATGAGGCACCGATGGAAAAAATGGGCCTCAGTTAGGATCATATTGAAGTGGTACTAGAGTTGTGTCAAAAAAGGGAAGCCAAGGGCATGAAATAGGCATAATATGATAAATTTGAGGCTAAAGAGATGAGGGCTGAGGAGGAGAAGATGATCGTGATTATGAATAAAAGGAAGGAGAAGATAAAGAAGGTTAAAAAGGAAAAGGATAAAAGAGAGATGGAAGAAAAGAGGGTTGTTGTAAGCACAAAACCCATAAAGGATAAAGTAGAAAAGGTGCCTAGTGCCCCCACCAACATAGCAAAGGAAGCCACATCATAGGCATGTCCAAGAATTTAAGATGTGCTTAGAGATAAGGAAGGAAATACTGGTGCCTTAGAGAAGCAAACATAGAATATAGTTTAAATCCAATAGACTCAGGAGGGAAAGCTAGTGCCAAAGAGAAAGAAGTAGTAGATGAAGGGGATAAGTCTAAGGAAGAACCCTTGATAGAGAAACAAGTTACATCATATGAAAGTGTTGAAGAAAGTGATAGATCCAACAAATAAGAGCTGGAGTAGATGGAGCTAGCCATATAAGAAGAGGAAGTTGAGTCGAATATGTGAGAGAAGGTATAGAAGGGGTTCACAGATGAAGACTACTACATAATGGAGTATATGCCCCTTAAATCAACCATGACATTGATGCACCAATAAAAGTACTTTGCCTTTGACAATTATATGGAGGAACCTTATTTTGAAGTATCATAAAAGGTGATCCTTAGCATAGACCAACAAGGGGAAGGGTAAGACTCACTTCTGGTAAACCCCCACATAATGAATCCAGTAAGGTCAGCGAATGCCCTCCTTTGAATGAATTCCAAAGTAGAAAAAAAGAACATCATCAATAATGTTAGAGCCTCAAAATGGAAGATCACACTGAAAGAAGAGGAAAATAACAATACCATCATATTCAAATTGTATAAACTGGTTGAGTGCATGGAGGAAGTCAAGCCATCCCTCTTGAATGGCATCAACACTTCAAGTTTTTTAGAGATTGATAAGGTGTGTGTGATAGTGGAGTAGAAGATCTCAATATTGAAGGCAAAATCAGAGCCAAAAGAAGAAGAGGACCCTTTTTTGACATAAAATAAGAGCTCACCATGAAGCTTGAAGAGGTGGAAGACCTCTTCATGAATCTAGAAGAGGGCACAAAAGCGATCGATGCAATATTTTGTAACTTCTCCACCCAAGCATCAGTTATCGATGCATGCCTCAAAAATGCAAAAAGGGAGAAGGACACACTAATGTCACATGCATACACTATGATTAGGGTTGAACATTCGCAGATAATGGTGTAGGTTAACACTTTGAGCACCCAAATCAAGACCCAAGAGTAGGCCCTGGAAGAGCTCTTCTGTGAACCTACAAACAAAGGTCGACAAGCAAGGAATGATCCTTGATGGAGGTGTAGCAAAGGCAAAGGAAAGGTTTGAGGCCTTTATGAGAGAATTGGATAAAATAGATGTGCTCTCCCTTAATTCCACCTCCATAGAATTAGATAACACCATAGAAGAATCAAGCTCTAAAAGTCTTCAAGGCGAAACTAAAGGAGCATGCACCCAAGTTTTTCACACCTAAGGCTCTAGAAGGATATTATGAGGATAGAGTAACATTTTTGTATGGGGTAATGTTGGGCCCCAAATACATCTAAGTATAGGATCCATGCTAACATAGTAGACACTTGGGTATGAGGTAATCAATTATCATGATTATTGTTTTGTCATCTAGTAGTTCCAACTGGCATGCGGTTAACAACTCCTTTTTGGATCAATCATCATTGGGAAGTAGGTACACAAGATAATAATTGCTCATTAAAGACAAGTGTAGTGGATATTGTCAAATGAGTGCCTCCAACACCAGCTTAGTGATCAATATGCTCCATTCCCCATGATCCTAAGATGCTTTGAATCTCTATCAAAGGATGTTGAGTCTAGTTAGTAAGGAGAGAACATTTTGGAGTAGCAAAGCTTTGGTAGATTGGATCCAGATTCTATGTTCACATGTTAGATCTAGAATTAGCTTGATATGCCTTTAGTGATCCCCATTGTAATTCCCCAGCTCACCTGTGAGCCTATGGGACTTTATTAGCTCAAGATAAGCATTTGCTCAGTTTATAGTTATATATAATGTATTATTGTTGAACTTAATTAATGATGAAGCTTTGTGTAATGTTTAATGGATTGAATGCTTGATTATATAGAATGTATGTTGAGATATTTCAAGCTTATAATCTAATAAAAGACACTTTACCTTTTTATTTCATCTTTATAAAACTTACCCATGATTTAAAGTATACTCACAAAGATAGAGTATAATATAGTCTACAGATTAAATCTTCTTAAAGACTTAAAAACTATATTAATAGCTACTTATATCATCATAATGGAACAAGAACCTTATTACCTAAAATACCAATGTTTACAAGTCTTAATTTGAATGCACTTTCTACCTCTGACCATCCTTGCATGATCACCTTATTTGCACACATGTATGAATTATAGGGTCTACAACTTTATTCAAGAACAACAATATTTTTCATTAGCTTCTTTTGGGTTCAATACATTTCATCTTTCAAATACAAACCCCTTCTTCTCTCTTCTCACTTGAATGCTTTCTACAAAAAAAATCCTACTTTAACCAAAACTTCTATAACTACCTAAACTACCTTCCAAATTCCTCATATGTACATTAATACCAAATGACTAACCTTAATAGTCATGTCTTGTGTTGACACATTCTTGACTCCTTATTAACACCTAACAACACAACTTATGATGTTGATAACTCTTGAAACAAAATGAATATATCTTAAACTTTATAATAACATTTAAAAATTCAAATTAAGGGTTTTTATGGGAAAACACCAAAGGACCCCTTATTCAAATTTGATACCGGTTTCCTACAAACCTATCATGACTAGATTGACTTCCTAATGACTCAAAGTATGAAAATAGACTAATATTTACAAGGGTAGTGATGATCTTGCATCATACTACCAAGAAGTGAAATAAAACTTTCCTATAAGGCTAGAACTACTTTAACTTTGATGTTTTTATTCAACACTCTTTGTTCAAGAACACCTCCTCCTAGATCCCATGGCCTATTTGAGACACATAAGCCTTTGTTATGCTTACTGAATCTTATGATGGCTCCTATATTCTTCTCTCTCTTGCTTTCTCCTTTGAGTTCATCTTCTTGCACTTTGATCTTTAACATGATCATATTTAGCTTCTTATTGTTCTCTTTCAACTAACCTACACATGGAACACACAAATTAATGAAAACAACCTCTTGATTATCTTCTTGGAAATCACTCTCTTGATTTTGCATGCTTTTTATCTCTTCACTTGATAATGTTATTAATTCTATTGCTATTGATGGTTTCACCTTATCTATTACAATACTTTCAACCTATTCAACCTCATAAACCATATCTTTTTACTATTCACCCTTGACCTAATCATTAACTTCTCCCTTCATAGCCAATGTCCTTAACATGTTCACTTTCTTAACAAAGTAGTCTAAACTCTCCTTGTTTTGTATACATGACAAGTGATTTAAAAGAGTTGAAAACAATCCTGTTGATGATTAAAATTGTGCTTGTTTCTAACACCAACAATGGGAAGTTTCAAGAATGTGGGACTTTCAACTTGAAATGACCTCTAATTTTTTAGGAAGCTAGTCTCTTCTTTCTCTCGAGTGGTGGGAGGAAAGGGATAGGAATAAACATAAACACAAATGCAAAGAAAGAAAATCTACCTATGGTGATGCGTCTGAATGTAATTCAACCCTTAATTCTAAGCACAATGAAACTATATGTAAGATTCAATTACATTAAAGAGCGAACAAGGCATGATCAATGCAAAAGATAGAAACAATAGAAATAGAGGCTCACAGCTTAGACTACTTTTGCAATGACACAAAAAACATCAACAAAGGCATAGAATTTAGTCTTCTTATTAGTTCTCCAGTTACATTAAAGGCACAAAAACATGCACAGTTACATAAACTTTCCAACTCAAGAAAATAGAACAAAGGCAAATGATATTCCTGATGATAGCTTTAAAAGTCTAAAAAATCTTGACAATAGTCTCTCACAAAAAATTATCTCTAATCTCTTGATCCCCCTTTTTGGTGATCTCTGCACCCCTCTTTATCGCATTAGATTCACTCTAAATTATCTATGTGTTCCCAATCTAACGGTCCAACTGAACTCTAACTGAACTGGAAGTGTCTAACAGAAGATATTTCTTAGATTCTAAAATGTTCTATCTTCTTGCAGTTCATTAGCTGAAATAGATACACAAGATGCTCCCTTCTATCAAACAGAAGAGGACACTTGGCCAATTTCCCCTATTTTACCTAAAAACCTTCTTATTATTTAGGAAGCACTAGAAAATGACACTTGGCAGCTTCTACAACACTTACTGAAGACACACAGCACGTTCCACGTAACCTATACTCTTACTATGTCTTCACTTAGAAGTGTTTAGTCCTTGACATTTTTCACCATCTACTTCTCCAAAATTTAAATAACTTCTATAGAAAATGGGACCCAAAGTAGTTCTCACCCAAGCAACTTCAAAAAGGGAATATGGACATGTGGCACTTTTCACTTATTCTTGACAAAGGACACGTGGTGATCTCCGATGCCTTTAGCTACCTTTTGAGAAACCTGTGGAAGGTGACACGTGTCCATCTCTGCATTGCCCTATCTATACTATAGAAACAATTAGGCCTCATTTCATACTTACACGGATGGTGACACTTGGTGGCTTCCATTTGCCTCAGAATAAAAACCTGGGACCCACCACAGTCTTTACTTATCAATGAAACAAAATGAAGATAATTCAGAGGTTGACATGTGGTGGCTTCTGCTCTCTTCAGCTAGGGATACGTGGTGTCTTCCATTCTCTTTAGCTAGGGATACATGATGTCTTCCATTGATTTTAGAAAATCACACTGAAACCTTCTATGATTGCCACCTGATGCCCTCCACTTGATCCTAAGAAAGCTTATTTGAAAGAAGCCTCCAAAAAGTATAAGAGACTCAGGATGCGGATGCTGACACTTGTTACGCTCTGCTGAGTTACTATGGGACACATGGAATGTTCCACAGTACTTACTGAAATTATGAAAAGTGCCTTGGTCGATGACACTTGGTAGCTTCTGCTTAATTTTGACACTTATACAAAATTGAGGCAAAAAGAATTTGAGCTTGCTCTCTGAGTCAAAAACTTCACTGTCTCGAACCAAAGTGTTCAGGGACAAAATTTGGATCGCGCGACTGTGCATCAAAATGAAACATAGAGTATTTTTTACTCTACAGTTATTGGCGACCCCAAAGACTTTTGAGCCTGCTCAAAAAAGAATCTACAACTCCCACATGATCAATGTGACCAAAAATTATAGCTTCAACAAAGCTGTTTAATAGGTGGACCACTCATCATTTGATAACCCCTGCTTATTTTGCAATTCATTAAAGACTAAATCAAGGTTGATAATATCCTTGTGTGAAAAATTCTACAAAATCTGAACCATAGCCTTCAATTTAAATTCCAGTTGGGAAACAAGAATCAACACAACTTCTAATTCAGTTATTGATGAATCATCCCTTAAATCCTGAAAAACTACCTGATCATTTTGCTTGGCCAATAATAAAGGCTTAATTTCATCGATCATCAGCACAATGTTGTCATCAAGAAAAGGACAAGGAAGACCTAATTACACTAAGTCTTCAATGTGCTATTTCATTTCGTTGATTCCTTCTTTCATTACATCTAGAAGCTCTCTCTAATTGATTGTGGTGGAATTGCAATTGAGAACCTCATTCACTTGCTTAGCAGTGACCATTCTGTCATCAATTCCTATTGCTGACAATGTTCCATTCATTGCATCATAAAGCTTTTGCAGTAGTGTTTCAGAGTCCAATACTCCCAAAAATTGTAATCAGAGTGTTTTCAATTGAATTCTCCACCTTTTCGCACAATTTTTGTGCATTTAGCAGGAAGGTGAGAGAAGGCCCGAGCTGAATAATCTCTAAAGAGATTCGTTTCCACATTGATTCATAAAGCTCCTTCACTAGATTTAACACTCTTACATTCTTTGGCATATTGGCCAGCTCCAGTGTCAATTGTTCTGCTCTTTGTTGCTTAGCTTGAAATTGGGCTTGTATAGCCGTGGTATTATTTTGTTCATTTAGCAGCTTCTGTTGCAACTGAGTAACCTGTAGTAGGCTCTCCTTGCATTTTTCTTGAAATGTTGCTTTTTCTTGCCTTAGGGTCGTCACTGCATCTTTTACGTGCATTAGCATTGCTTTTAAGGAATCATTTTGGGCCTGGATCACCTAGTGAGTTTGAAGAGAAATAATATCTTGCAACTATTTATTTAGACTCTCTATTTCATTATCTTTTCTATTGATTTTTGTGGTCAAATTACTATAGTTTGCCTTCTCTTTGGCTAGATCAGCCTCCATCTTCTATAGCTTTCTTGATATTTTCAATTAATCTTCAACAAATGTAGAAGTGGATTCAGTTAAAAGCTCGACCCTATCTTGTGGTCTGAACAGGGACATATGTATAGCCACTGCATTCATTGTGTAGTCTTCTGGTTGCATCTGCTCACTTGGCTTGATTATATTTGGTGACAAATGAGTCACTATCAAATACTATTGAATTGGGTCAAATTGTGACCTCAGATGTGGTGTAGCCAAGGCCTTATTATTCTTGATCCTCTTTTTCTCTCTTTGGGCTTCCCTCACCTTCCTAGCAACATCTGTTTGAGTTTGAAAGGTAGAAGGAGAGGCAATGTACCCACCCACAAAAGGATGACCCTGTGGTAAACCATATGGAATAGCCAATTGTTGGCTATGGGTAATGTGAGGAGGTAGTTTCTTGGGAATAAAGGGAGAAAAGTGAGGCAATGATAAAGCTTGAGTAGGGATAGATGGGGCAAAGTGAGAAATGGGCATAGTAGAGGTGGTAGGGGATGTCATTTGGCCAGAAGGAATCATCATTCCTATTGGAGAAGAGAGAGATTGAGAAGAAGGAGAAACAATACCTACTTGAGGAACCACCCTGGTACTCTGTAGTTGGTGTTGTGAGGGTTTTTCCCTCTTCTTAGACTCAAGTTGAAACCTCAGCCTTTTCTGTTTCCTTGGTGTTTCTTCTTCTGGCTGTGCTTCTTTTTCCCCAACATCTACCACTACTATTAGTGGTGCTTGTCCAAAACTGGGAACTTCAATGACTAATGCTGATGGGGAAGATTTTGGTGGTGAAGATACCACACTCTTTTGTTTTTCCATGACGCTAAGAGATTGGGGTCAAACTATTACAGTGACTAAAGCTGTAGTTTGCCTTGGGGCCTGTGATTCTTGGCTAGATCTTGCTCTGATTTTTGGCTCTACACCCTATTTGAGTAAATTTCTTGTGTCAGGGCTAGATACAAGGGATAGATGGTAATCATCCTAGAGTTCTTCCCATTTCTCATCTGAGTCCATGTTCCCAAAAGAGTGAGTTATCTGACAAATTTCTTGCCTATATTTCCAATAGGCTTCTATTTTCTCAGCGTCCCAGTCTTTATTCTTTAATGCTCTTCTCAAACCAAAAGTCATCCTGATTTTAGGGTCAAAGTCCCTCTGCTTAACATAGAAAGTCTCCCATGGTCTATTTTGTTGAAGGGGCAAATCTATTAATTCAACATAAAACCCAGGATTATCCTCTCTAGGATTTTTCCTGTTTTCCCAAAAGGGGCGGCTCTCATGTGCTATTCTAGTTACAACCCTATTAGTCTTGATCCATGAGGCTAGAAAACCATTTGGGTCATATACCCATTTATCTTTGATTAGCAAGAAACTCAGGAAGGCTAGCTTTCTAAGCAACACAATTTTAGCATCTCTGGCCTTTAGTGTCATGCTATTTGTCATCCATGGGAGGTCATACATTTTCCTCTTCCTCTTCCCAGAGCCATATTCATTATCTATTATAGACACCTACCTAGTGACCTCTAAGAATGCTAACCTAAGAGTCAAAATCTTAGGTAGCAATACTAGTTCCCCACAAAAATCATGGACTCTAATAATTGTATGGTGGGATCCAAAAAAGAAATCACAAGGAATTGGGCAATTAGCCATAAGATTTGATACACTTGGGAATAATCTATTTATAACTGGTTCTTGGCTCAGATGAAAAAAATTAGGGTTAACAAATAGTTCCCAGAATTCATATGGGTCGCTAGTTTTAGACAAAATATGTGTCCATGCAGACACAGGGGTAGTCCTCTATAGACTAAAACTTGGATCATACATATTTAAATGCATGTGGTGGGAAAATATGCCTGAGTTTTGATACAACATAAGGTGGAACAAATAAGAGGAATACCTAAAAATCCCTTTGGCTCTAAACTGGGCAAGTTGTTCCACCATTGAATATGCAATATGCTCAGAGAAATCAAGTCAATACTCCTGAGTCTTATCAACAGTTTTCAATCTGAAGAGGATAGCCATTTGTTCTTCATAGATAGTTATATCATCTTTCATTATAAAAATGAAAGCTATCATGGAGAGTGCATCTTGACTCGCTTGTGCAAATTGTGCTCTTGCTGTAGGTAATGTCAGCATAGTTGTATCATCATCACCCAATTACAGCTCTATTTTCAAAAAACTTAATTGGGTATTGACGTTTTCCCACTTTTTTGCATCTTAACAATGGTAGGAAATGTGGCTATCTTGTCATAGTACAAGGTCAACATATCTCTAATAGCCTATGGTGTAATTTGCATTGTAAATGGACCCTATTATATGGTGTTTAAGGGTGCATGGAACAAGTCAGCGCATAGTTCAACCAAATCAGGGCATGGATGCACAGTTGGGACAATGAGTTGTGCCAGTAGGGAAGTCCATATCCTCATTGTGAATGTCTCATATTATCCCACCTTGGCCCTCTGAAGTCTCCTTTAATGTGCCCCTTCTCTAAGAGTTTTGCTAGTAGTTCTTTGAAGAATTGGATCTGACTCCATCTGCATAATCTTTTATCTTTGCTGGGTCACTTGCTTGACCAACTTCAGGGACTCTGGTCTGTGGGTAGGTCTTTAATGGTTGTGCAAGGGCTAAAGCATATGACTTAATCATAAGAAACTTATCAAGGGATTCATAAATCCTAGCTCCTTATTGCAAAGACTATGCTCCCTCCATATCTATATCTATTCTATGATAACTGGTATGAACTTTTGCAAAATAGAAAGCACTTTCGCTTAAATAGGTTTACTAGGAACTAAAAATGCAAGTAGCAAGAATTTTCTCACAGATGTAGGAATGTTTGAGAAATTTTAAGCTTTAACTCTTGCTATGAGGCATTTATTGACCCATCAAGTCCCAAAATGGCATTAAACTTGGATAACCATTAGCAAATCTTACTAAATTTTTATGGAGCAGTGAGTTAGACACGTCATGCAAGTGGCTGCACAAGGTACCTTGGGGAATTTAAGATTGGGAGATATTTAAAGTGTCAGGAGTTTTGAAAATTTTGAAAAGGCTTTAAGTTGTGGCTACGTGTTCAAAGAACACTTATTTAAAAGAAGAGCGGGAAAACAAAATGGGAAAACAAAAGCAACTAGGAAAGGGAAACTATCTAACTAGAATACATTAGAGACATCTTTGCCCTCCTCTTGGATCAAAAGAATAATTTTTGAAGTCTCCATCATGGCAAAATGACTTATGTTGCTAGACAAGTGGCTGAATGGGGTGAAGTTCTAGTGACTTGCTCTTTTTGCATGACACCTTGATTGGTCTGCACATGCTTTCAACATATACATACTTTTATCATTATCGAAAGCTTGTTGAATGCTAGTTCTTCATACTGGCATGTATCATCAAGAAATCTATGGTTATTTGCTCATCACTATAAGCCCTTTGGTATATATCATTTATTGGCTTATCTCCTTCTACCTTAAACTCAGATTCTATTTCATAATCATTCTCTTTAATGACTTTAAAAATATTATCTAAAAAATCACCAACCTCTTGAAAGGATAATTCTGAAAGTTTGCAATAATTTTGCATATTTATTTGGGTTTCAATGCTATTTTGTCCCTCTGTAATTAGCTCATAGCCTCCTTGAAGAATATTATAACCTGCCCCAATGAATTCAAACAAGTCATCCAAATCATGATCAGGAAAGTGTCCATGCTCCTCCATATTATCTTGCAAAGTGAGAAGAAAGTTAGAAATTATCTCTTCCTCATCAGAGATTAAGGCATAAGCTTGTGACTTCCCACTCGAAATATGGAATTCATGTTGAGAGACCCGAGGATTGATAGAAGTGGTATCTTTTGGCATTTCTTCCCTCAAAACATTTGGGATTTCATGATCTTCATCAAATATGACAAAATTTCTTAGACCAGTAGAGTCATAATTTCCATATGGATCATTTTACATTAAAGCAAATAATTGATTATTTTCCTCTTCTTGATCATGTTCAGTCCAGTCACCTAACTCCTCAACAAAAAACCTTACTTCCTTATTTAAAATAGCATGAGCTGCCTCTAATTTTGGTGTTGGTTCATTGGTGACGTGATCTTTTGATAGTGGTTCAGATAGAATTTTCATCTTTGAACCATATTTGGTCTTTATAATGAGGTGAGACCAATCAAGAGACATATATCCTCCTATTTTGGCTGTAAAGTCTCTGGATAAACATAAACCAAAAACAAGAGGTATATCTATGACTACTACATCTTGATTGACAATTATATTGGGATAAGTATATAATTGCAATGGGAGTTGTTTAATTCTCCCTATTATTTGTACTGTTTTGCCATCTAGCTGCATAACTCCTTTTGTAAGTGGTTCATACTTTATTTTTAAAGCATCAACTATTTGCTTAGGCATTACTGTAGTACTAGCTCTTAAATCTATCAACGCATTATGCAAGAGTTTCTTTCCAAGTATCAGAGTCAAATAAAAAGGCTTTGGTTTGGATTTACTTACCTTTGCTGCATTGTTCATAAAGGTTGTTGTCTTCAGAGGAACTATGTCCTTGAGCTTTTCTTTATCACCAAGTCTTTCTTTGGTGCCATTAAGTTTAGGCATTGCTTGGCCTTGTAGAGCCTTTTGTAACAACGTCTTTTGTTCAGGAATAACTAGTATGTCCCATATTGATACTTGTGCTGGAATCTTCATCAACTATTCCACCACATTCATTGGTCCTAATGCTTGAGTTCTTTGAAAATAAAGATATCTTGCCTTTTCTTGAATTTGTATAGGAATCACTTGGTTCTGCACTGGCTGAGGCACTTCTTGTCTGAAAACAATGTTTCTTTGACCTTGAAATGGAGGATTCTCCATAACTTGACTATTTGCAACTTTAGGCTATTCCATCATTCTTCTCTTTGATCTAGTATAGTAGTCTAATTGCACCACTAGTTTCTTGGAAGCAGAAGCTTCATTCAAGAATACTGATTCTTCATCTTCAACCCATGAAAATAGAGCATGTTTAGGGGATATTTATTCTTCTTTTTGTAGAGACATCCGTTGTAACTAAGCCATTAAGACTGAATTTTACATACCAGGAGACTGATAAGTTTGTGTATTTGAAGTACTAGCAAATTATCCATCCATTCTTCTTTGCTCTACTACCTTTTGTTGTAGATTACCCATGGGATAATCTCTAGGTGTATGAGCATTATTACAAGGAAAACATTAGGCATTGGTGTTTTTTGCATAATTATTTTGCCCTTGAACAATTTCTCTATTTGAATTGGGGGGAACAATCTGTGAGTGTGTAGGGACTGCAACTAATTGGTTTGCTGGCTGATAGTTATTTTGCCTTTGATGACCCTGATATTGGTTTCGCTATGACTAAAATTTATTTCCTTGATAGCCTTGATATTGGGGTCTAGGGTAAGGATTCTGTTGTCTCTTTATGTTAATCAACTCATTAGAAAATGTCCTTAAGATATTCTTGATATCATCCATCTCAGATGACTGAGCAGGGACAAGTTCTTTAGTAGGTGGTTGAGGATATTGATACATAGACATAGGTGGGGCTATGGATTTAGGGGCTTCTTGAGGTAATGGCAAGGTAATTTTTGGAAACATGGGCATGGGAGGCCTTGGGGGCAACTTTCTAGCATTTATTAAATTATTCTCAGCTCTGACCACATAGTCATAAGCCTCTAGTAGAGTCTAACCTCCAAGTGACTGAATCATAACATATATATTTGAATTTAAAGCCTTAAGATAAAACACTATAGCCATACCTGGTAATGGTCTAGTTGTAGCAAGAATCCTTTCCCAAGTCTTTTGAAATCTGGAATTGAAGTCAGTCATTGCTTCTTGTGGTGCTCTTTGAATAGTAATCAATTGTTGCAATAGAGAAGACTTATCACCTTTTTTTTCAAATCTTTCAAAGAAAAGATCTCCAAGCTGATCCCATGTAGATATTGTATTTGGAGTCAAGGATCGGTACCATTCCAAAGCCTCCCCTTTAAAAGAAGCTACTAATAATCTTATAGCCACATTTTTTTATGTGACAACATGTATGGCACAGGCATCAGAAACATCTTGAAAATGTTCCTCAGGTGTTTTAAAATATTTCCCACTAAATTTGGGTAGAGCTTTCAAGGCATTAATTGGAATAGGGTCCCAAATGGCTGGTGGTATTGGGAGAATCAAAGGACTACCAATGTTCCAACTTGCATAATTCCTTGGGGGTATAGGGGATCCCATATTTACTCTTGGTATTGGTATAAACTGATTGACTCTTCTTCTTGGACTGGTTACCAAAGGTGGGAAAAGAATACCTAGATTTATAGTAGATTGAGATCTTGTCACTGGTCCACAACTCTGACTCCTTGTATCCCTTTGGTTCATATGGTCTTGAAAGAAACTTTAAGATGATGTCCCATCGGGTGTGCCAAAAACTATTGATGATTAAAATTATGCTTGTTTCTAACACTAACAATGGGAAGTTTTAAGAATGTGGGAATTGCAACTTGAAATGACCTCCAGATTTTTTAGAAGCTGGTCTCTTCTTTCTCTCAAGTGGTGGGAGGAAAGGGATAGGAATAAACAGAAACACAAATGTAAAGAAAGAAAATCTAACTATGGTGATGTGCTTGAATGTAATTCGACCCTTAATTCTAAGCACATTGAAACTATATGTAAGATTCAATTACATTAAAGAGCGAACAAGGCATGATCAATGTAAAATATAGAAACAATAGAAACAAAGGCTCACATCTTAGACTACTTTTGCAATGACACAGAAAACATCAACAAAGGCATAGAATTCAGTCCTCTTATTAATTCTCCAGTTACATAAAAGGCACATAAACATGCACAGTTACATAAACTTTCCACCTCAAGAAAATAGAACAAAGGCAAATGATATTCCTGATCACAGCTCTAAAAGTCTAAAAACTCTTGACAATAGTCTCTCACAAAAAATTATCTCTAATCTCCCGATCCCCCTTTTTGGTGATCTCTGCACCCCTCTTTATAGCATTGGATTCACTCCAGATTGTCTGCATGTTCCCAATCTAATGGCCCAACTAAACTCTAACTAAATTGGAAGTGTCTAATAGAAGATATTTCTTAGATTCTGAAGTGTTCTATCTTCCTGTAGTTCATTGGCTAAAATAGATACACAGGATGCTCCCTTCTATCAAATAGAAGAGGACACTTGGCCGATTTCCCCTATTTTACTTGAAAACCTTCTTATTATTTAGGAAGCACCAAAAAATGACACTTGGTGGCTTCTATAGAACTTACTGAAGACACACGACATGTTTCACGTAACCTATACTCATACTGTGTCTTCGCTTAGAAGTGTTCAATCCTTGACATTTATCACCATCTGATTCTCTAAAATTTAAACAACTTCTATAGAAAATGGGACCCAAAGTAGTTCTCACCTGAGCAACTTCAAAAAGGGAATATGGACATGTGGCACTTTTCACATATTCTTGACAAAGGACACGTGGTGATCTCCGTTGCCTTTAGCTACCTTTTGAGAAACCTATGGAAGGTGACACGTGTCCATCTCTGTATTGCCCTATCTATACTATAGAAACAATCAGGCCTCATTTCATACTTACACAGATGATGACACTTGGCAGCTTTCGTTTGCCTTAGAACAAAAACCTGGGACACACCATAGTCTTTACTTATCAATGAAACAAAATGAAGATAATTCAAAGGTTGACACATGGTGGCTTCCGCTCTCTTCAGCTGGGGATACCTAGCATCTTCTGCTCTCTTTAGTTGGGGATACATGGCATCTTCCATTGCTTTTAGAAAAGCACATTGAATCATTTTGTGATTGCCACCTGGCGCCCTCTGCTTGATCTTGAGAAAGCTTATTTGAAAGAAGCCTTAAAAAAGTATAAGAGACTTGAGATGCGGATGCTGACACTTGTTGCACTCTGCTGAGTTACTATGGGACACATGGCACGTTCTGCAGTACTTACTAAAATTATGAAAAGTGCCTCGGTCGATGACACTTGGAAACTTCCACTCAATTTTGACACTTATACAAAATTGAGGCAAAAAGAATTTGAGCCCGCTCTCTAAGTCAAAAACTTCACCGTCTCGAACCAAAGTGTTAAGGGACAAAATTTGGATCGCACGACTGCGAATCAAAATGAAACGTAGAGTATTTTTTACTCTACAGTCCTTTTACCTATTCACCTAAAAATATCTCACCTCTTTCTTCTTCTCCTAGCTGGTCCTTTGTTTTAAGCAGTCATAATCTCTTAAGCAAGTCTCTTGCACCTTGCTCCACATTAAGTAAGTCTTTTACATCTTGCTCCATTCCTTATCCAAATTCTCTCGTTGGATCAAATTCCTTAAGTAATGAATTTTCTCTCTTCTCTTGAGTTATTTATCTCCTTATATCTTCTCAAGCCTCTCTTGGAATTCAAATTGCCTGACCAACTACTTATAATCTTCTTTAGCAGTCTCCTATACAATCATCATCATACTTTCAATGAATTTGAGTAAATAAACAAACTGAAAATAAATAATAAATATGTACCTTTACTTCTTACATACCTTCTCCATAGAATCTTTCTCACTCTAATACCAAATAATGTAGAGATAACACAACACTTGTCTAGTTAGATAGAAATGTGAATAAAATAGATATATTTTACCTCTACTCTAACAATAATCACACTCTTCCTTTGTCTTGTTTCAAGCTACACTTTCTTGGTAATGCATCATTGGTTTACTCTTCATGAAATGGTTCTAGGGTTCATGGAAATATTTTAGGGTCCTTGACTCCTTAATTATGTTTCTTAAAATCCTTTAATACTCCTTGATCTAATGTACATACTCTCCAAAACTTTTACTCACCCTTCCACAACTCTACCTACTTTATCCACAGTGTTTGTAGCCTTTTGTAAGGTACTTATTGATGGTAAATATGGGTTTGGAAAATATGATTCCTGATCTAAATACCCTCTATGGCATTCTTAATTTTCCCAAATTTTAGGGCTCAAAATCAATGATTGAGCCACCTTACCAAGATCTTTTTACTCATTGTCTAGGTCCTTTATGTCTCTCAACCCTATTTCTAACATAGTCCCTTATTGTAGTATGGACATGTACACATTCATCCTAAAAACCCCTAAATATTTGATCCAAAATTTTAATCTCACTAATGACCAATTTTGATCAATTTATACCAGTAGAAACATTTTTTATACATGTTTTTTCCTTGAAACCCTAGACAGGGTCAATGTAAGCCTGTACAACCCACGAGTAGATATTTTAGGGTTTTATGAAATAAAAATGGTTTCAAGTGGATGTGAAATTTTTTAAAATCTTATGTGACCCCCAAAAATCTTTAAAAAATAATATAATCATACTTTTCAACTTTTTGAGTTGATTTCTTTACATTGTGTGTTTGATTGAGACAGGTTTTCCTATTTCTACATGACTGGTTACAATATCAATAGAACCTTTAAGTGTTCAAAAACCTAGAGTCGCACTTAGGAATCTTAAGCAGATGAAAAATCACTTATCAATGTGTATATACAAGTATCAACTCTAACTCTTACACGTAACCTTTTCCAAAATATATATTTAGTCCTTCTCCTTACTGAATGCAAATAACACACAGGCATAATGATATATTTAAGCTTATGAATGGTTTTTCCAACTCTGTATAAGTGTAATAAACTATATGTAACACTTTAGAATCCATTAAATCATCAAGTACCTCTTTGATGAATTTTTTTACTTCTTTGTCAAATTTTTGGGTTGACAGTATATTGGCTCACCATTCAAGTCTGTGTTAATCCTTATCAATACCACATGGAGGAAATCCAAACAACTGTATCAAAGGATTTCAACATAATTTATTAAACCCATCAAAATTTAAAGAGTACATGGAACATTTTTATATGTTATTCTTTCATTTTTCAATCAAGTTCATTGTATTTTGACTGTTAACTCATAGAGACAGAGTGCAATACATTCTGCAGTTTAAATATTCTCAAAAGACTTGAAAGCTATATTAATAACTACTTGTATCATCATAAGGGAATAAGAACCTTATTAAATAAAAAACCAATGTTTAAAAATATTATTTTGAATGCACTTTCCACCTCTGACCATCCTTGCATAGTCACCATCTTTGCACAAATATATGAATTATAGGGTCTACAACTTTGTTTCCAAAACAAGAATCTTTTTCATTAGTCTCTTTTGGGTTTAATACATTTCATATTTTGAATCTAAATCCCTTATTCTCTCTTCTCACTTATTCTTGCTATAAACAAACTCCTACCTTATAACTAAAACTTTTATAACTACCTAAATTGTCTTCCAACTTCCTCATATGTATGTTGGAAGGGTCTAAATGCACCTAGCCACACAAACTTACCAAATCACTAACCTTAAGATTCATGTATTGTGTTGACACATTCTTGACTCCTTATTAGCACCTAATAACACAACTTATGATGTTGAGACCTCTTAAAACAAAATTAAGATCTCTTATACTTTATAACAACATTTAAAAATTAAAATTAAGGGTTTTGGTGGGAAAATGCCAAAGGACCCCTTATTCAAATTTGACACCTTTTTCCTACAGATCTATCATGACTAGATTGACTTCCTAATGACTTAAGGTATGAAAATAGACTAATATTTGTAAGGGTAGCGATGCCCCTACATAAATTAAGTAAAGGAACTTGAAAGAAATTATGATAATGCCATTCTTATGAATCAATGGAAGATGATAAGCAAGTTATATGTCACTTCTATTCTATTTGATGAGGTATGGTTGAATAAATAATATCTACATGCTTGCTAATTTATTTGATGTTGGGATGTATGTGTTTCACTTCCCCTTTCGATAGCTGAACTTACCTACCTCGTTGTCTTGGCTACCCAATAGAGAAATTTTTAAGAGCTATTTATGCAAAACATTTTATTTGGGTTCCACTCATTTTGAAACTTGATTGAATTATGTCTGCTTAATGATGTTGAATTCTGTGCTTGATCATTGCTGCTATATAAAACACTTGATACTTTCTTCTAGTCTAGCTGAATTATAAATTTATTTCAAACATAATGATTTAATTAGGCATTCATTTAATTATATGATTATGGAATAATTTATGAAAAGAAACGAATCCTTTCTTAATTATTTATGTGAATTGGCTTCTCTATTGAGTAATTACATGAGTTTACTTATCTTAAAACAAGTAGATAATTAAGGTTTAATTGATTGAATATCGTAGACTCTTTTATTCATAATATCACATTGGCTATGCTAATCTAAATGGTTATATGATTTCATTTTCTTGACTGCTTATAGAATAATGACGTTGATCATAACTATATAATTAATCATTATTCTAATAATGACATTCATGTTGATAATAAAATGATGTAGGAGTTATACAAGTAGTGTGGTGACCTTAAAGGCTGTAAGGCATTTTTGACATTGGCCAATAGTACTATAGAACCTTGTATTCTAAATTTATTTTCTCTTTATGTGATAATATATTCTACTACATGAATGATTAAAAATCTACATGTGTTGAATTGATTTTTGGTTACTGATTATGTTTTCTTGTTGAGTTATGTTTAAACCTAAGGTTAGTAACATGCATTTTAATGTAAACTTATGATTAAACTAAATGATAAATTAAGGTAATAGATTTGTCCTTCTCAGTTAAACTAATCCTTTAACTTAACCATGCTTGAGCAGGACTGAAATCCACTAAGGAGAGTGAGGTATTTACCTAGGGTTAAGGACTTAGAAATGGTCCTTTATGGAAGTATGAGTGTCACATATGGCACTTAGGTACTATTCATGTATGCATACACCAATACACCCCAAACCCTATAAAACATATAAAATAATAATACGCTTCCCCATAGTAATTTTTATATGTGTTTAGCTCTAGCTAATTACCTTAATTCACCTCCTTCGGTTCCAATTTCACGTACATGAGTGCATTGAATATTTACTACTTGCATTAGTAAGGTAAGTGGGTATAACACTTGTCCAAAATGTGCTCTGATATATAGTTCTAATTTTTTTTGAGTTGTTTTATCTGGTATCAGAGCATTTTTTTTCCTTCAAGGAAATCTGAGAATGAGTATTTCTTCTTATAATTTTGTAATCTACTGAGTTATCACTTATAATTATCAAGATGGTTAAAATGTGATCAAGTGAAGGAAACATCCATGAGAATCCTTTTAATGCCAACTGAAATAGGAGTAGAGGTAGAGGAAGAAGAAGGGGCCATTGTGGATACATCTCCATTCATAACCAAGAAGAGCTACACATGAATAATGCTAATAGTAATAATTAAGTACCCAATGCAAAAGTAGTCGGTGGGAATCCAACCAACAAGCTTGAGGAGATACTTAGTGCAATATTGATAGCCCTTAACACTTTTCAAGAAAATATTGATAACCAAAATCAAAGATTAAAAAATATTAAAGGGATATCCCAAGAGGAAGTACCTAGATTGGAAATGGGGCAAGTGGAAGGATCTATAATTCAAGAAATACTTTTGACCACTGTTGACCCAATCATCAAAGAGTTGAAAAAGCTTCCATTACCTAAATTTTTAGGTGAGGAATAAAGTGAGAGAATGATGCATGGATGGTAAACTTTCAAAAGTTCTTCAACTTGCATAATATGTCATCAAATGTGAAAGACGGAGTGACAACCTATCAACTAGTAGGACCTATGGATTTATAGTTGAATCACCTTTTTGTGATTAAAAGATATCAACCTAGGAACCTGTCCTAGTATATTTTTGAGACTTAGTTTCATAAGAGACACCTCAATGCAAACTATAAGGAGTATAAAATCATCAATTTTAAGCTTTTAAAATAAGAAAACATGTCTGTTATTGTGTATAAGAATAAGTTTCAGAATTTTCTACATCATGTGAACTATATGCATGATGAAGAAACCAAAATTACTAAGTTCAAACTTGGGTTTAAGGAAATACTAATGCATGACATCAACATGATGAACCAAATAAATTTGGATACAATAATCGAATCAGCCTACAGGGTTGAAGAAAAAGAAAAGTCTCTCTAAAAGGCAAGATATAAGTTTAAGTCAAGCAGGAAGCAGTCTAAAGCAAATAATCTTTCTTCCATGAACAAGAACTTTAGAAAATCTAATCATATCCAAAGATTTTTATGAGTTAATAAAATTTTTAACAAGTTTTCTAATCAAAATAGGAATTTCAAGTCCCATGGATCTTCTAAATTTAGTTCTTACAAGAAGGAACAACATTAAAACAACCAATGTGGACCTACCACGGGTGTTAATACTATTCCAGTGGCATCTTCTAGACCAATTGTTTTTTAGGAGTGTGGTGAAAACCACTATAAAAATGATTGTCCTAAACTAAAATCATGCCAAGAGATGAATCATAGGGTATATGCTGCTGTTGACAATCATAATGCTAACTTGTAGGCCACTCTAATTGAAATCCAAGTTATAATAATGGTTTTTCATTGACTATCTTGATTGATTCAAGTGCAATAGATTATTTTATTTCTCCTTTTATTTCTAAGAAATGTAATATTAAACCCATCTTGGTAAGATAAGGCTGGGAAGTTAAGTTTGGTACCGAAAAAAAAGTGCCTATTCTTGAGTGCTTAGAATAAGCAAAATTAGTTCTTGGTGTTTTTAAAATGAAGGTTAATTTTTTTATCATGCATTTAGGGTCTTATGATCTCATCCTTGGGATGGATTGGCTACATGATCATCAAGCCACACTTGATTGTGTGGGAAAAAGAGTGAATTCACCAATGACCTTGGCCAAATTGTAGAATTGCAAGGGATGCAAGGGTTCACAAGTCGTAAAACACTTTTAGCCTTACAACTAAAAAGAGCTGGTAAGAAGGGATGCAAGCTTTATGCAATCTAATTACAAGAAATACCCAATTAAAAAGAGTTGGCATATTCATATTTTCCTATTTTTAGGGAGTTTATGGATGTCTTTCCTGATAAGCTTCTCGATTTAATGCATAGGTAAGAATATGATTTCTCTATTGACATCATACCTAGATCTGCCCCTATGTCTAAATCACCTTACCACATGAATGTGGCTAATCTACAAGAGTTAAAAGTTTAGATTCAATAACTTTTAGACAATAGAAGCATCCAACCAAGTGTGTCTCCTTGGGATGCTACAGTGGTATTTATGAAGAAGGATGATACATTGAGGCTTTGCATGGATTACCACATGCTAAATAAGGTAATAATAAAAAACTATTATTCTTTACCTATGATTGATGACTTATTTGACCAAATGAAAGGTGTTATAGTTTTATCTAATATTAACTTGAGATCAGGCTACCATCAACTGAGAATCAAGAAAGATGAGATTCATAAAACAACCTTTAGAACTTGATATGGACACTACAAATTCATAGTTCTACCTTTTAGATTAACTAATGCACCTGTAACTTTCATGAATCTTATGAAAAACATTTTTAGAGATTTTTTGGATAAGTTCATACTGGTTTTTATTGATGACATTTTTATTTATTCTAAAAATGAGGCTGAGCATGATCAATACTTTCATCTAGTCTTACAAGGACTAAGACATCATAAGTTATAAGGGAAATTATCCAAATGTGCATTCTATAAATATGAAATCCATTACTTGGGACACATTATTTTGAAAGAGGATATTGCTATTGACCCCATAAATATCAAAGCTATTCAAGATTGGCCTACTCCTATCAATGTGCATGAAGTGCATAGCTTCATGGATTTGGCTAGTTACTATAGGCATTTTGTTGAGATTTTTTCTAGTGTGGCCTATCCCATCACTTCCTTGTAGAAAAAGGGTAAGAAGTTTGTGTGAACCCCTTAGAGTGAGGAAAAATTTAATAAGATGAAAAGGATGCTTACAATAACACCTATTCTTATCATACTAGACCCAAATTGTAACTTTGAATTTTGGGCTAATGCTTCTAAAGAAGGCTATGGAGGCATCTTGAATCAAGATGGAAAAGTTGTGGCTTACGAGTTAATAAAATTAAAAGATCATGAAAATAACTATCCTATGCATGACATGGAGGCTTTCTACCATTGTTCATGCACTCAAATAATGGAAATATTTCCCACTGGGAAAGCCTTTCAAGGTGAAATCTGATCACTGAAGTCTTGAGTATTTATTTTTTCAATAAGATTTAAATGCACTCCAACACATGTGGATGGAATTTTTAAGAAATTTTGACATGGATATATCATATGTCAAAGGTAAGGAGAATCATGTGGTTGATGCACTCAATGGATGCACATACCTTGCTACCTTATTGGTGTTACAAAGAAATTTTAAAAGTGTTATTTTGGAATAATAACTTGCTGATGTATTTTGTCATGATGTAAGAACAAGTTTGGCTGATGAGCCTATAACAATAAGATTTGTTGAGATTTTTATTGAAACAAATGGCTTGATAAGGGATAAAGGCATAATTTATGTACCTAATTTGGGTGAGTTGAGAAATTATGTGCTTAAGGAAGTGCATACAACACCTTATTATATTCATCTAAGGGTTAAAAAAATGATGCATGAACTAAAAAACTCTATTTTTGGCCTAGAATGAAGTATGATGTCGTTAAATTTGTAGAAAAATTCTTGAAATGCCAGTGGGTCAAACATGAGTATTTCCATCTAGGAGGGTTGTTGTATCCTCATGATATTTTTATAGATAAGTGGGTTATAGTCTCGCTTGATTTTATTGCAGGGCTGCCAAAATCATGTAGCAAGCATGATACAATCCTTGTGGTGATTGATAAAGCCATTAAGTTTGCCACTTTATTTCTAGAAACTTAACAAATGACACTTTCATGTTTGCAAAATGCTTTGTGAAGGAAGTGGTTAGACTCCATGTTATACCTGAAGTGATCATATCAAATCAGGATAAGTTATTTGCTTTGAGGTTTTGGTGTACATTAACTACAATCTTTAGAACAAAGATGAATTTTAGTTCTTCATATCATCTAAAAATGGATGGATAAAATGAAAGGATCAACCAAGTGGTTAAATATATGTTACGCATGTACATAATGGATCAATAAACAAAATGGGAAGACTACCTCCACCTAGTTGAATTTGCATATAATAACTCTTACCATTTAGCTATTAAGATGGTTCCATTTGAAGCTTTATATGGACATAAATGAAGGACACCTCTAGTTTGGGATAGCTTGGAAAATAGAGCTATTACTAGACCCGACTTACTACTAGAATATGACAAGCAAATGGAATTAATAAGGCAAAATTTGAAAACATCTTCTGAGAGGTAAAAGAGCTATGTAGATCAAAAGAGAACTCCATGTGAATTCAACATAGGAGATAAAGTTTTTTTGCATGTTAGATCATAGAAAAGTTCTATTAAGTTTGGAAAGGATTCCAAGTTATCACACATTTTGTCAGGCCTTTTAACATTATGGAAAAGATTAGCCTTGTTGCTTATCGACTGGCACTTCTTCTTCTAATAAAGATTCACGATGTTTTTCATGTTGCCTTAAAAATAAATTATATACCTGACATGTCTCATGTTTTAGATTAGACTCATTTACAAGTCATGGAAGAGGAAAAGATATATCTAGAACCAATGAGAATCCTAGACCATTATAGCATTAAGCTGCATAATAGAGATATACAATAAGTTTTGGTGTAATGGGACCCGTTAAGTGAGAGGAGAGCTACTTAGGAAGATGTTCATAATTTCAAGTAGCATTATGCATGTATTTTTGACTAAGTCACCTGGATGGCTCCTTTTCAAGAGGGAGAGGATGTTACGATTCTACATTTTCATAATCTATCCTGCTATTGATATTGTTGTCCCCCAAAAATATCACTCTTTTTGGGAACAACCTATGAACTATTTTGGTTCAACAAACCAAAATCCTTTCTCCCCTTTTTAAGAATTATTCTGAGCATTCAAGTTCTTCATTCTTCAAGCTTTTTAGAGATCTACGGACTCTGTAGGCTTGAAACTATGGACTCCACAGGCTCATTTCTATGGACTTTGCAGGAAGGAATCTATGGACTATGCAGGAAGCAAATATATGAACTCATTTCTATGGACTCCCCCAGTTCTATGAACTTGAATCTATGGACTCTGCACGAAAGAAGCAAGCTCTCAACACTTAGACGATTTCAAGGTTGGTTCAACGATAAGGTTCAACCAAAAGAGTTCATCGACAAACTTCTAAGAAAGGATTGAACCATTGAACCATTGAACCGTTAAACCTTGAACCATTTTGGTTTAACAAGTTCAATGGGTTCAAGGTTCAACATCGTCAGCAAGAGTTAAGCACTTTAGCAAAGGTTCAACAAGTTCAACTGCTTCTAGGTTCAATGGCTTCAAAACACTTATCAAAGAGAAGAAGGCTTGAACCATTGAACCGTTGAACCATCGAACCACTTTGGTTCAAAGGTTCAATGGGTTCAAAGGTTCAACAGGTTCAACGACAAAATGGTTTAATGCATTTGGTTTAAAAAGATCAAAAGGACTTAGCCAAATAAAAAGATTGAGCCGATTGAACTGTTGAAACTTGAATCAAAAGGTTCAACGAGTTCATAGGTTCAAAGGTTCAACCAGTGCGATGAAGATCAAAGAGCTTAGAAAGAATAAGGAAGTAATGGACAAAGGATGAACCAATGAACCAATTGAACCTTGAACCGAAAGATTTCAAAGTTGAATGGTTCATGGGTTCAAAGGTTCAAAGGTGACCTCAGTTAAGGAAAGAAGCAACAAATAGGTGGTTCAATGGATGGTTCAATGAAGGAGTGGAAAAGTGATTGAACTAGGAAGCAATAGAACAAAAGAGACATAATGAACTGACGAACCAATGAACCGATGTACTTTTAATGGGTTCAAAGGTTTAAGGTTCAACATGGTTCAAGTAGCTAGTGACTATTGACAGCCCTTCGAACATCAAATTTAAAGTAAGGGAATATCTGTTGAAATTCAAATAAAGTGCAGAACTTAAAGGAAGAACTAAGTGACTGATCGAAAAGATAACCCGAGAGCTCAAATTGTAGAAGGAACAGACAAAGAGGAAAATATCTATGTAGAAGTTATTTCGATAGTTAGAACAGTCTACAAAGTATATTTTTGAGCTTGCAAACATTAAAGGTGAAAATTATTGGTTTCCTTTGAAGTAAAAACAAATTGGATAGCTGCACAGACATCTAGAAAAGGACCAGACAGTCCATACCAAGGAAGAGACATATTATATGAATGGACATGCCATAGTTAAGGCAATGCACTATTCCCAACATGGTCCCTCTAGATAGAACTAAAGGTGCATTGAAGATGTTGACTGCAGCATGGGCCATCCCATGAGAAAGAATGTGAAGCCTTGTGTGCTTACTAGACATTGTAATTTCTCTCATTATGAAGAGAAACTTTTCAATTTTATAGAAGTGAAACTTTGCCCAATTGAAAGGAGAATACTGAGACTTTGAGCTCAGATTGTTGTTCATTTTATTTTATCTAAATGAGAAAGCAAGTTATTTGCAAACTTTGTGCTGTCATAGCTTGTATCATTTTAGGAGATTGTTCTTATGTTTGTCTTCTAAATGTGTTCTTGTTTATTTAATTTGGCAAGTAGAATTAGTGAAAGTAATTAAGAAGGTGTCCTGAAGCCAACTATGGAGAGACTTTGTACCCACACAATTGCCTTTAGAGTGTTTTCTTTCTGTTCTTGTGTAAAGGATCTTGGGATGACTTTGTGCCCTCATTATCCTTCGTATTCTATTTCTATGTAAAGGACCTTGGGATGAATTTGTGCCCTCATTATCCTTCGTATCTCACTCTTTGGGCAGCTAAAGTGGAGACTTTGTGCTACACTTCATTTTGTCGGTTATTTCACCCTATTACCAGTCACTTATCATACCTGAAAGAACTCTTATTGTCCTCTACAAGAACACTTTTGAAAGAAGAGAAGTGCCTTTAGTGTTTTCACCAAGATTTTCTCATTTCTTTGTGAACATCATCTCTGAAAGAAGAGAGATGGATGGTGTATCCTACCCATGAGTGTTATTTTTTTGCATATATTTATAGTATATAGCTCCTACATATTTATAGGGAACCTCCCCTTGATGAGAGGAGAGATTTGTCCACCTCTGATGAAGTAAACCTGCACACTAGGCTGACCAATCTCCTTTGTTGTGGATGATAAGACCTATTTTGCTCAATCAGACAGCTGACTGACAAAATATTCACCCAACAGTCTTTTTGACGACTCTACTGGGGATGAATGTGCAGTCTGAAGCCTCAAGTTTCAGATTAAAGTAGTCCCTACCCTTATCCATTATAGACTCTGGCGACTCCATTCTACGTCTTACCCATTATAATTATAGCCTTACCATCTTCCTCCATCTCCATTGTATTATTTGGTCTGCAAAACTAGAGCAACTGGGATAGAACACACAATTTGAAGCCTCAAGTTTCAAGTTGAAATAGGGCTAGTTCTTTCTCATTTTTGTTCTACAATTTGGCAAATCCACATTATACTAGAAGCTAGAGAGCCCAAGGTGTTGATTGACCCTATATTTGAGTTGGTGCAGTAGGGTAATTTTGACTTGTTCCCTCCCCAACTTTAAGTTCAAATATCTAGGAGTGTTCCTCCTACCCATACCAGGACACCAACACAAGGTAGCACTGATTTTTATACTATTAGTAGAGCTTTGCCTATCCATAAGTTGCCCATATTTATTATCCCCCTTTTCCATAATCCCATCATGGTAGTTCAAGGCCCCTGGGGTAACTCATTTGGCCCACTAAATTTGAATCCCCCTTTGCATGAACTTCCACGCAACTTAAGAAAGAATTTCTCCAAATTCTTTGGGGATGGGAGAGTTCACCTTGATGAACACATTGCAGCTTTTAGCATATCCTATGGTGTAATAGGGGTGGAATTTGAAGACATGGAAATCAGGCTTTTCTTAGAGACACTACAAGGCATTGCTACAGACTAGTTCTACCATCTGCATGTTAGATCAATGACTGACTAAGACACACTTAAAGCCAAGTTCGAAGCAAGGTTCAAGCCTATAGAAGATGCACATGCCTTGCTATCCCAACTCACATAGATGAAGAAGGAGCCTCATGAGCCTATGATGGATTTCATTGCTAAGTTTGACAAGCTCGGGAACATAATTCTTGCAATTACTCAGCCAACACCTGAAAACCTCAAATGCTTCTTCATCAACTCATAGCTGCCTGAAGTGAGTTTTTTGATGAGATGGGCTAGACACATAGACCTTGCTGCTGCTCAGGACTTGGCTACTGAAGTGGAAGATGACCTTATCTTGGTATGAAAGATAAGGAAAGATCTAAACAGAGGTAAATCCTCCTCATCTTTTGAGTATCCATCTACAAGCACCACTGATCAAATGGTGCAAAAGCTAGAAAATGAATTGCTAGCATTGAAAAATCAAATGGCACAAGGTATGTATTCTACTTCTTCATACAGAGATTTACCAAGGAGGACATTCCCTAATCAGGCATACCAAGGCAATGTTACCAGGAATCAAGGGTAGCAAATCATCATCCTCTCCAACAGAGGAACCTTGCCCTTGAAGCACCTCCAACCAACTCAGTAGTTGGATATCTAAAAATAGAACATGATTTCTCTTTCCAACCTGAGTTTGATCAAGAAAATGATGCTAATCTCTTCACTAAGGAAGAAGAGGAATTAGCTGGTGACTCCAACATTGGTTTCTTGAATTATCAGGATGAATCCAGAGGTGAAGGTAAAGCAGATGAGGGATCATACGCAGTATTCACCTAGTCCAAGAATAAGTTAGCCCAACCAACTAATAAGGAGAAAGTAGAGGAGTGACCTTAACCAACAATTTCAATTGCTAAGTGGGAAACCACTTTGCCTTTCCAGCCAAAGGACCCGGTGATTGCCAGAATGGTAAGTGCCTCAAATATCCCTATGCTTTCTACTTCAAATTCACAAGCCAGTCCTCCCCCTTCTAAAAACCAAAAGGATGAACTCCCATCCTCTCTTCCTATTCCATTTTAGTCATTTGACATAGTTGACTATGCCAAGAAAACTAAAATCCAAATGACTGAATTTGAATTCCTACAAGCCAATCCTGAGTAGTTGGACAGGTTGGTAGAGTGTGTGAAGAATACAACCATCCCTATAAGACAAGAAGCTAAGAAGGTATCTCATGATCCCCCAAGGAACATGTCTATTCCAAACAATCTTATCATTACTCCTCCTACTGCCCCTGGGAAAATAAAGCCTTTCTAGGTTTCCCTGTTGATAAATGGTCACAAGCTGAGAAATTACATCATTGATTTTGGAGCTTCAGACAATGTCATGCCTACCAAAGTGGCTGAATCCCTTGGCCTCACACTGACTAAAACATTTAGGAGATGCTTCTCCAAGGAGAAAAAATAAGTGCCACTACTGGGGTAGATCAAGGATGCCCAATTTGTATTTGTAGCATTCCCAGAAAAGAGAATCAAGATGACAGTCTTGGTGGCCAACGTCCTAGCCTCATATGACATTCTACTGGGATGAAATTTTTGTAAGGATGTGTGTGGAGAGTTGAGCATGGACCTATCTGAAACAAGGATCCTTATCAAAGGCATCGTGAAGAGGCTGCTCCCTAAAAGGAGGCAAAATATGTTATCACTCAGACATCAGCACCTGAAGCTTAGATTCTATTTGAGTCTTCAGGTAGGGGTAATTACTTCTTGACCACAGAGGGTGTTTATGTTTTTGTAGATGAAATTCCTATAGGTGGCAATCTAAAAATCAATTCAAACAAGACATCATAAGAATTGGTAGGGTGCAGTACAGATGAAAAAGCATCTTCCACTTCTAATGAAAAGAAATCTGATAGAAGATCAGTTTCTGATGATGTTTGGATCCTAAAATCTGATAGCAGCAATTCTTCTACCAATGCTAGAGCTGGGACTGTGTTGATATCTCCTCAAGGAGATATTCTTCCTCCTTCACATGAGTTGCAGTTTGGCAACACCAACAACACTCTTGAGTATGAATCTCTGTTGCTCGGATTGAAGGCTGCTTAAGACTAAGATGTCAAACTCCTTCACACCAAAGGAGATGCTAAGCTGATGGTTTGTCAAGAGTTTGATGCTGACAATCAAAACATGTGCTGGACTAAACCAACATAACAACAAGCTATGGTAGTGACCATAAAACTATACTCTAAAGTCAGCAAAAGGAACTCTTTCCCAAGAGAGCAAGGAGTTAAGGTTTTCAGATTGAAGACCACATCTTGCCATAGAGCAAGAAGAGAGAGCCAAAAGGAGTGCACAAAAAATGTGATTCTTAGTGGAGGGTTCCATTCACCCATCATCGATTCTAGGGACAAAATGGTTTCCTACTGGTTTATTAGGATGAAATGCCATCTTCATTATCTCACAATGCGCAATGTTTGAATTACTTCAATTTTTAAAGTATCAAATGAGTTCACCTATACATATGTACATTTATATAGTCTTTAGTTCTATTTTGTGCTTTTTGTTTTCATTTTTTGGAGCCTTTCTTTTTGGGTATCATGACTCCATATCCCAATGGTATACTTCAAGGCACTGAAGATTTTGGTTTCTACTCCCCTCAGTTGTTTCAAAATTTGAACTAAGGGAAGTTCCCCAACTAGAGCTAGTTGTTGTCCCCCAAAAATATCACTCTTTTTGGGAACAACCTATGAACTATTTTGGTTCAACAAACCAAAATCCTCTCTCCCCTTTTCAAGAATTATTTTGAGCATTCAATTTATTCATTCTTTAAGCTTTTTATAAATCTACGGACTCTTCAAGCTTGAAACTACGAACTTTGCAGGCTCATTTCTACAGACTTCACAAGAAGGAATCTACAGACTCTGTAGGAAGCAAATATATGAACTCATTTCTATGGACTCCCCCAATTTTATGAACTTGAATCTACAGACTCTGTAGGAAAGAAGCAAGCTCTCAACACTTAGGCGATTTCAAGGTTGGTTCAACGACAAGGTTTAACCAAAAGCGTTCATCGACAAACTTTTAAGCAAGGATTGAACCATTGAACCTTGAACCATTTTGGTTTAATGGGTTTAATGGGTTTAATTTTCAACATTGTCAACAAGAATTAAGCGCTTCGGCAAAGGTTCAACAAGTTCAACCGCTTCTAGGTTCAACGGCTTCAAAACACTTATCAAAGAGAAGAAGGCTTGAAATATTGAACCGTTGAACCAATGAACCACTTTGGTTCAAAGGTTCAATGGGTTTAATGATTCAATGGGTTCAAAGGTTCAATAGGTTCAACCACCAGATGGTTCAACACATTTGGTTCAAAAAGATCAAAAGGACTTAGCCAAATAAAAAGAATGAACCTATTGAACCATTGAACCTTGAATGAAAAGGTTCAATGAGTTCATAGGTTCAAAGGTTCAACCAGTGTGATGAAGATCAAAGAGCTTAAAAATAACAAGGAAGTGATGAATAAAGGATGAACCAATGAACCGATTGAACCTTGAACTGAAAGAGTTTAAAGTTCAATGGTTCAAAGGCGGCCTCAGTCAAGGAAAGAAGAAACAAATAGGTGGTTCAATAGATGGTTCAACCAAGGAGTGAGAATTTGATTGAACTAGGAAGTGATGGAATAAAAGAGACAAAATTAATCGATGAACCAATGTACTTACAATAGGTTCAAGGTTTAAGGTTCAACATGGTTCAAGCGGCTAGCGATCATTGACATCCCCATGGACATCAAATTTAAAGTAAGGGAATATCCATTGAAATTCAAATAAAGTGTAGAACTTAAAGGAAGAACCAAGTGACTGACTGAAAAGATAGCTCGAGAGCTCAAATCATAGCAGGAAGAGACAAAGAGGAAAATATCTACGTAGAAGTTATTTTGGTAGTTGGAATAGTCTACAAAGTAGATTTTTGAGCTTGCAAAAATTGAAGGTGTGGCCTATTGGTCTCCTTTGAAGTAAAGACAAATTGGACAACTGTACAGACATCAGAAAAAGGACCAGACCATCCATACTAAGGAAGAGACATATTATATGAATGGACATGCCATAGTTAAGGCAATGCATTATTCCCAGCATGGTCCCTCTAGACATAACTGAAGGCACATTGAAGACATTGACTATAGCATGGGCCATCCCATGAGAAAGAGTGCCAAGGCTTGCGTGATTGCTATACATTGTAATTTATCTCATTATGAAGGGAGAATTTTCATTTTTATAGAGGTGAAACTCTGCCCAATTGAAAGGAGAATATTGAGACTTTGAGCTCAGATTGTTGTTCATTTTATTTTGTCTGAATGAGAAAGCAAGTTGTTTGCAGACTTTATGCTATCATAGCTTGTATCATTTTAGGAGATTGTTCTTATGTCTGTATTTTGAATGTGTTCTTATTTATTTAATTTGGCAAGTAGAATTAGTGAAAGTAATCAGGAAGGTGTAATGAAGCCAACTGTGGAGAGACTCCATGCCCCCACAATTGCCTTTAGAGTGTTTTCTTTCTATTCTTGTGTAAAGGATCTTGGGATGAATTTGTGCTCTCATTATCCTTCATATTCTATTTCTATGTAAATGACCTTGGGATGACTTTGTGCCCTCATTATCCTTCATATCTCACTCTTTGGGCAGCTGAAGTGGAGACTTTGTGCTACACTTCATTCTACCAGTTATTACACCCTATTACCAGTCACTTATCATACCTAAAAGAACTCCTGCTGTCCCTTGTAAGAACACTTTTGAAAGAAGAGAAGTGCCTTCAGTGTTTTCACTAGGATTTTCTGCTTTATTTTTGAACATCATCTCTGAAAGAAGAGAGATAGATGGTGTATCCTACCCCTAAGTGTTATTTTTTACATATATTTATAGTAGATAGCTCCTGCATATTTATAGGGAACCTCCCCTTGATGAGAGGAGAGATTTTTCCACCTTTGATGTAGTAAACTTGCACACTGAGCCGACCAATCTCCTTTGTTGTGGATGATAAGACCTATTTTGCTCAATCAGACAACTGACTGACAAAATATTCACCCAACATATATTATGTTGTCAAACTGATTATTGACTATTATTTTAGTTGGATTATATGTGGTACCGGTTACATCGGTGTTGGGATGCATGTTTAATTTTATACTTAATGATTACATGGATTTATTACTACATTTGATAATACTTTTAATCTGTATTTAATTATTGATTTTTGATATGGTATGATTGATGCCCTTTTTGGTGGTTGTAAGTTCTATCTATGAGGTAGGTAGATGTTGGAAGTTGTACTCCTAGAACCGAATGAATTTTGAGCAAATCAGACAAGTTGGACATGTATACTTGTTTGATTTTATTTTCTACCCTTTGGATAAATTGATTGGTCATTATGATTATTGACCTTGGTCCATATACTTATTGACTACTATTGTATATTACCTTTTAATTTTTTTTGTACCTAGTTGAATGTTGTTATTTACCATTACTTACCGTTATAAATTATTATGGTTGTAGTCTTTATTACACCTTGCACTTAACTCTATTTTATTCTCCCTACACAAGCTTTTGATTCATTTCTGCATTCCATCAATGATCCTGTTTACCTTGCAGACATGTCACCTAAAGATCCACCTAGACCTACCCTTGACTCACCCCCCTTGGAACCTCTATCACCCCATTTCCTTGGTCTAACTCTTCAACCCTATAACCAATTATATGAAGGTGATGGCATGCTAATTAAATTGCTTGGTTATATATTGTGGCATCGACTTAGTGTTACATAGTTTATTTAAAAGTTAAGTCTTTTATTTAAATCAACTTATGATCATGTTAAACACCATTTAATGTGGTGGGTGGCATGGATAGTAAAGGTTATAATGTTAATCATTTTTTTTTATGTTAAACACTAGGTTTAATCCCTAACCCACGTTCCTATTGGTCGGTGATTGGTTAATGGCCAAGTTTTCTAGATACATCATTGATTGTGAGGTTGGTGGGGGATTTGCCTTTGGATATAGAGGAGGGTTTTTCTCTCCTCCCAATCAATGAAAAATTGAATGGGTATGGGAAAATTGATGATAGGAATGAGAAATTGTTATGGAGGATGAAGGAAGTTGAGGGCGTTAGGAAGATAGAAGAATGAAGGAGAAAATAGTTGAAATTTGGATGGTTTTGATGGTAATCATGGTAGAATTTGCATGCACAATAGTTGCTTGGAAAGAATTTAGATTTTTTTTTTAATATGTCTTGGCTTCTTAGAGTTTTTTGCGATATCGAGTAAGTTTTTTTTGGTATTGTAAATTGACTATGTTAGTTGGGAAATAATGCTAAGATGTTGCTTATGCTAATGGAAGTCTCAAGACTTCCAAATGTATACACAGACCCCATAAATTGATATATAACTATATATCATTTACTTATAAATATAAAATGGATATACATATACATGAATACATATATTTATTGTTATTCATAGCTATTATCTTTCCATCTTGGGAGTTTTGGACTCTACATGCATTTTCATTTAGGGTTATTGGTTCCTTAGTTCTTCATCTTACTAAGAACTATAATCATTCATTGTTACTTCATTTTGAATGAATTCATGATACTGTGTCAATCTGGGTAGGTAAAAACTACCTATAGATGAATATTTTATCTTTTCAAATTACTATTGTTGAAATGTTTGGCTTTCTAGTGTTCGCATGAAAAAATACAGAATGGTGACTACATTGTGGGTTACAAGGTGACTACATTATTCCTTTTAATGTGATTATGTTTTGGTTTAAAAGGTAGCTACATTTATTTTATAAGGAGTTTGCATTTTTGTTGGAAGGTGATTGTATTTCCTGTGAATATGACTGCATTCCTCATAATGATAACTGCATGTGGAATGACTTGGCTGTGTGAGTGTTTTGCTTTTTGTTCTTCCATGTTCTAGTCATGAAGTGATTTGGGTTGTTTCATATGGACTTCAATGTGAATGTTTTTCCTAATACAAGCTCCTATGTTTCCATTATGTTTATTTTCATAGTCATTTGGTGTCAATTTTTGACTACAAAATCTATCACAAAATGAACCCTTGTCAAAGCCAAATGGGTTATTTGACAATTGTGTTATTTTGAATGGTTGGAAAAATTAGAGGTCGGTTTTAATCTTTTGAACAACATTTTGTTATTCAACTAGGTTATGATTGCTTTGTTTATGTCTTTGGTTGGTTAAGTTATTTGTTTGCACCAAGCTATTATACATATACATACATTGACTGTAGATAAGCATGTATATATATATATATATATATATATATATATATATATATATATATATATATATATATATATATATATATATATATATATATATATATATATATATATATGATCTAGAGGATTTTCATATGGTTTGGAAAAATGTGGAAAAAGACAAGTGTCGTAGTGGAAAATTGACATGTGGCAAAAATATAAAGAGTTTATACAATTAATTTTTATATTGGAATTATTTGATGTTATGCTAATTATTATGGTTGCAGAAGTGGTATTATCCAGCCAACATGCCACCTCATAATCATGCAATTTTAATTAGCCATCCTTATATTCCTATTATATTGCCATCGAAGGACTTTGTTTATATTCCTTCAAATATTTCTTTTTATTCTACATCATCCAATTATTTTCTCACCATAATTCCTTCATTTTCAAATATTTTAATTTCAATATCCTAATAGCCTATTCATGGATTTATAACCATTAAATATGTTTTAATTTAAATCCAAATTTATTTAATATCCTATTATTATAATTTTTATACCATTGGATAATATTAAACCCTTGTCCTATTTTAATACCTTAATATCACATGGATGTTTATTCATGGGATATTATTGAAACTAAGTTCCAAATAAAATTTATACTCTTACCTTTTAACTTGGTGCTTAAAACCTTTCTTAACATGCATGTTTTGCATGTTTTGAGTCAAAATTCCAAATTTTGTATCAAGCCTTGACTGTAAAATCTATTAAAAATTAAACCCTTGTCAAAGTCAAATGAGTTACTCGATGATTGTGTTATTTTGAATGGTTGGTAAAATTAGAGGTCAATTTTATTCTTTTGAACAACATTTTGTTATTCAAATGGGTTATGATTGCTTTGTTTACATCTTTGGTTGATTGAGTTATTTGTTTGCACCTATCTATTGTACATATACATGAATTGACTATAGATAAGCATGTGTGTGTCTATATATATATATATATATATATATATATATATATATATGATTGAGTTATTTGTCTGCACCTATCTATTATACATATACATGCATTGACTATAGATAAGCATGTGTGTGTGTGTGTGTGTGTGACACACACACACACACACACACACACACACACACACACATGATCTGGAGGATTTTCATATGGTTTAGAAAAATATTAAAAAGACAAGTGTTGTAGTGGAAAATTGACATGTGGCAAAAATATAAAGAGTTTATACAATTACTTTTTATATTGAAATTATTTGATATTACACTAATTGTTATGGTTGCAGAGTGGTATTGTATATGATCTAGGAATTTGACTCAAGAGAGGATGGTTAGTATGGTGTTAGTTCCAAAATGAAAACAAGATGAAATAAACACACTAATAGCATAACATCTCTAGGCCTAGACACTAGGGAGAGATTAGTTAATAAAAGCAAATAATAAGCACAACTGAAAATAAAGGAATGAAAACACAAGCATCCCTTTCACCTTCCTTGGATGCTCCAAATGCCTTTGTAGTGATGGCTTGCTTAGCTTGTGCTTTAAGAGGTTTTCTTCAATGGAGTGTAGCTACTTTCATCTCCTTTTGGCACCTTTGGCTTGTGGTTTGGCTTGGATTGAAATAAATTTGGCATGGTAAGACTAGTTGATTAAAGCTTTTGGAACCAATTCTGCATTATATTTTTTCATAAATTAAGCTTAGAAATGATGTTGTGAGGCCTCTTATTTATAGATTTTGGGATTTGATCAGAATCAACCTCAACCGTCCATCTCAAGATTGAGATATATGGTTGATGATTGATTCAATTTTTGTAATTAAGTTTGTAATTATTCTCATCATGGCATTGGAAGAAGGGGAAATCAAGAGGCATGGAGGGCATCATGGAAGGCATTGATGAGGCATGGGAGGCATGAATTCTGATATTTATGGTATTTATGGCCTAGGGATGTCTTCCCAAGAAATGAGGTCACTTGATGATGTAGATATTCAATATTCATTTCCAAAACAAAGTATTCAACAAGTTTCTATGGAATTTTTGATTAGTCCTTGATTTGGGTTAATTAGCTCTTAAGCATCTTTAGGCACATTACACACAAATTATTGAAATTGATTAGAATGCCTTGTATTGGTCCTAAATTTGACTAGATTGGAGTTGGAAGTACATGTCAGATGTGTTGGATGTGTATTATAATTTATAATGTTTCCAATAACAAATAATAAAGGTATGAGTCTTGTGCAAATTATTTGATAGGAAAGAGCAGTCCAGATCATGTAGGTACAAATTTGGCATTTTGACTCAAAATGAACTGTTTAAAGTTAGCTTGCCCATAAATTGCATTGTCTCATTTATTGATACCCTAGACAAAATCAGCACTTGAATATATCAGTTTCACATCATTTTTCATGTTTTAGTGTTTTTGCGCCAAATTGTGCATTTTAGATGGAAACTAGCTAAAACCCTGATTGGAGGTTATCGACAACTAGTTTTAGGTGTATATAGTTTGCCCCTATTTGGGAAGGCATTGAAAGATATAAAAACAATAACATCTTCTCAAAGAAAAAAAGGTCCTATATGCCTACAACTGTAATGATGATATACTAACTGTATGATGCCCCCTTGAGGGAATGATCGACACAAGCAAGTCGGCAAACAATCCCTCAAAAAGAAGTGAAATGAGAGAACCAAATAAAGGAAATATGATGGGGTGAAAAAAAAATGATAGTGAACAAGTATTCAAAATCATTAAGAATATAAGTGGGATGGTGTACAATGGTTTGCCCAAAGGTGATTATAAGCATTGTACCCCGATAGTGGCAATATGGTATGATAACACAATGATTTGCCCAAAGGTGGTTATAATAATTGAAAAGATGGAGCTGCCCCAATTAGGATAGACAAAAAAGATAATAACATGCCCCTGTATAGGCAAGAAAAGTAAATTGGTGACAACACAATGATTTGTCCAAAGGCGGTTATAATCATTGAGAAATGCAGGTGGGATGGTGTGTAATGATTTGCCCATAGGCAATTATAATCATTGGACCCCAATTATGGAAATCATGATAAACTTGGATGAGGATGATGATAACTTTACATAGAGGGTAATGATGAATTAAAACAACCTACTAGTAGGGAGATGCTCGTCCGAGCTAATAAAGGTTGAAATTTTTTCATGGTTAATTACTCTGTTTGGGAGTGAATCGAGATGTCGATGATGAAGAGATGCTACCATTACTAAATGGATTTCTTGAAGATGAGGTTTATTTTAGCATGTGATGATAGGATTCATGATAGAATACCATAAAGACTTAGCCAAAATATGCATGAGGACTGACTCTTGTAATCCAATACTCAATAGAAAATAATGCACCAATGATAAAAACCATAATGAAAATGTAAACATATGAATAGGGATGGATTCAAGTGTAAGTGTGGATAAGGAATCACCTAATGAACACACATAAATTGAATCAAGGTAACATGCTGAAAACAAACAAATAGGCAGACAAACAAATAAAAATAAGCAGAAACAAACAAAAAAATAATGTAATAAAAAATCCTACAAACATTGCCCCTAGAAAATAGGTGACAACTTAACAAATAAATTAAATGGGGGAATAGAATAAAAGGAAGGGGGTGGCCAAGCTATCTCCATATGCACTACGCAAGTGGATGCTACTTACATAGTTTCATGGATGTAATATCCAATAAAAAACTTTAGGCCAAATGTAGTTCTCCTAGGGAATGGGAAGAATGTGACAACTGATGAAAAAAAATAGAATGGATGTGATATAAAAATAGGAATGGTATTTCAAAATGTCAAGTGCATGAGAGAAAAGGTAAAAAAGGATGGGGAAACTAAATGACAAGTGATTTGATTGTAACTTAGTAAGGGTTTCCAGAATCCTTAAGGCAAAGAAGTGGTCAATATTTTTGTTCTTTTCTAACGATTTTGTAAATGTTTTTAGAGTGTCTCAACTCAATCGAGAATGATGAGACACTAAATGGGTCAAGCTCACAAAATGGTGAGAGATTTTTAACTAAAGTTGCTTGCAAAATAATGAGAGTGTTCAAACTTAAGTTGCTCATAAAATGGTGAGAGTATTGCTTAGGTTACTCACAAAATAGTGAGAGCATGGGGAAAAGGGTGATTGAGCTAACCTTAATAAGTATTGAGCACTACCTACATAGTCCCAAAATAGGACCTCAAGTCAGTATAGTTCTACCCTTACAATGGAAGAATTTGACTAGTGTGGTAGCCAATTCAAATAAAACAGGCACAATTAGTAAAAAAACATAGTATGGCATAAGAAGTGGCAAGTTGGTTAGTCAAGGCTTAGTATTGCCCCTAGTTTGCCCATAGGTGGTTATAACTAGGTTACAATGACATAGATCAATGGTACTAATTTTCCCAAAGGTGGTTATAATTAGCAATAGGACCAGTGGTAAGAAAGGACTAACAAATGAAGGATGCAAATTTTGAAACTTCTATCATACTATCCTAAAATATGATCTTTGTCTGAAATTCTTGAACTAATTGATGAACTGAATATATACCTTGATGCTAAAACTACATAATGAATGACAAAAAACCAAGGTCAAACGAGCTAGGTTTTAGAACATGCTAGGTCAATAGGTCAGAAATGGAAAGTGGATATGGAAAAGAGGATGGATAAGAATGGTATGTATACAAAGAGGAATAGTGAAAAAAAGGCATAACTAAAATGGTTCTTACAGATAATACACCTTAGCATTCAAGCATAGTATTACTTGAGATGAATAATATTCATTGTCTCTAAAAGTTCATCACCATCTGATGTGGCAAGCCTATATGCTCCTAATCCATAATCTATAGTGATGATGAAAGGCCCTATCTAGTTTGGTTTGAATTTCCCTTTATGTTTCTTCTCGGCCGTTGTATTCTTTTGGTTTTATTTGAGAACAAGATCACCAAGTTCAAATGTTCGATACTTCACACATCAATTATAGTGGCATTTGAGTTGATTTTGATATTCTTGAAGATTTTTTAGTGTAGCTATGCATTTATCATTTAGTAGGTCCAACTCTTACAGGTAAGCTACTCGATAGTCATGATCATCCAAGACATGCTTGAAAGAGATGCATAGTGAAGGCAATTCAACCTCAATGGGAAGGATGAATTTAGTACCATAAACAAGTGAGTATGGGGTGGATCATGTGGGGATACAATGATTGGTATGGTATGCCCAAAGGGCATGGGATATCTAAAGGTTCCAATCATGACCAACATCATTGATAATATTTTTGAGAATGTTGACAATGGTTTTGTTGGATGCCTCAGCCTGGCCATTACCTTGAGGGTAATATATTGTAGAAAAATGTTGGGCGATGTTGTATTCAATACATAACTAGTCTACATATTTATTCTTGAATGATCCTCCATTATCAAATATAATGTCATAGGGGATACCGTAGAGATAGATGAGGTGGTTGAAGATGAATTTAGAAATTTGCTTTCCAATCACGTGAGGAGTATAGCTTCAACCCACTTAGTGAAATATTCAGTGGTGGTAAAGATATGTTTATGGCGATCAGATGAAGTGGGGTTAATCTTCCTATGAGGTCAAGTCCCCATGTAGAAAATGGCTATGGTGTTAACATTAATTTTAGAGTTTTTGATGGGGCATGAATCACATTAGCATGTTGTTGACATCTATCACATTTATTTACATATGCAATGGCATCTGCATCCATTATGGGCCAATATTAACTAGTACGTAAGAGATTTTTGGATAGGCTTGCCCCACTAGAATGGGATCCACATAATCCTTTGTGAACTTCTCTTAATCCTAATGTAGACTCTGCTAAAGTTAAATAATGAAGTAGAGTTCCATCAAAACTATGAAGGTAAAGAGTGGATCCAAGTAAAGTATAATGATTAGAATGATGAATGAAGGCTTTGGTTTGTTTTCAAGATAGGTTAGGTGGCGGAACTTGGTCATGAAGGTAGTTATAAAGGTCTGAGTACTAGATAGAATTAGGACCAACAATATCATAAATCATGGCAATGGTTGAAGGTTCATAAGCTAATGCTGACAAATTCTAGACAAGAAAATAATACTCTCTAGATTTATTTATTTGTCAAATCATAGAACTAATATTAGCCATGGCATCTACAATTCTATTACTATCCCTTGGTATATGCTCAAACTGAATGTTGGCAATTTACTTTTTAAGAGTGTCAACCATGGCTTTATATGGAACTAGCTTGTCATCTTTGGTCTAAAAATGATATGTGACTTGATTGATGATTAACTAAGAATCACCATAAACTTAAAGATGAGATATATTCTAATGCACTGCTTGTCAAATTCCTACAAGTGCTTCATACTTAGCCATGTTGTTTATACAAAGAAAGCTAATTCAGAATGATTTAGGGATTAGATCCCCCTATGGTGTAATAAATAATAGGCCTACCCTCGATCCATGCACAATGAATGATCCATCAAAATATAGCTCCCAAGGCTGATCCTCAAGGAGTGTATCAATAATTTTCATGATGGATTCATTAGGAAATGGAAACTTGAGTGGCTATGTCCATGAGAGGTGCATTAGCAAGTTGATCTGCAAGAACTTGTCCTTTGATTACTTTTTGATTGACATACTCTATGTCAAACTCACTAAGAAGCATGATCCATTTAGCCATTCTACCTTGCAAAGTTTTTTTAGATAGTAGATAATTGAGCAGATCTACTTTTGAAATGACCATGGTTTTATTATTCAACATGTAATGATGTAGTTTCTAAGCTGTGAAAAACCATGGCTACACAAGCTTTTTCAATAGGTGCATAGTTATGTTCATATGTAACCAAGGTATGACTTAGGTAGTAAAAATCATGCTCCTTTCCATTGTCATCATGTTGAGCCAAGAGTACCCCCAAAGCATAATTAGTAGCTGATAGGTATAACAAGAATGGCTTTCTTGGCATATAAGGTAATAAAATAGGCAGATTAACAAGATAGTCCTTGAGATGTTGAAAAGCTATTTGGCAGTGATCATCCTAGTGAAATGCAACCCTTTTCTTTAAAAGGTGCATAAATAGATGGATTTTTTTGGCTAACTAAGAGATGAAGCATCAGATGGACTAGATCTTAGCCTATAAACTATGAAGTTGCTTCAATTTGGTTGGTAGTGACATCTCAGTTATAGTATGGACTTTAGTTAGATAAACTTCAATACCTCTATCAGACATGATGAAGCCAAGTAATTTGATTGAATTTACACCAAACACACATTTTTTTGGATTTAGTCTAACTTTGTACTCTTGTAGTCTTTCAAATATCTTACACAACACTGCTGGATGGTCAGCTCTAGTCTTTGGATTTTCCTAATATGTCATCGACATAGTCTTCAACAATATCATGCATCATATCATGAAATATGACAGTCATGGCTCTTTGATATGTAGCTCCTACATTCTTAAGGCCAAATGGCATCACCTAATAATAAAATGTTCCCCATGGAGTGGTGAATGTTGTTTTATGCTGATCTTTTGGTGTTATTCTGATCTAATTGTATCTTAAAAAGCCATCCATGAGTGAAAGCATTTCATAACCTACCATGGAGTCAAAAATCATGTCGATATTAGGCAATGGTAAATCATCTTTAGGACAGACTTTGTTGATGTCCCAAAAATTAGTACAAATTCTAATTCCTTCAGGCTTTTTGCTAACATGTATAACATTAGAGATCCATTAAAAGTAGTCAATGGATCAGATACATCTTACTTCTAAGAGTTTTTGTAAATATTTATTTAATGATACAAAAATGCAAGGATGCATCTTACAGAGCTTTTATTTTACCAGTTTGGCATCAAGGTTAACCATAAGGTGGTGGAGAACCAAGTGGGGTCTAATCCTAACATGTCAAAATAGGCCAATGCAAATATATCCATAAAATATTTCAATAGAGATGTAAAGATGTCGCATTTCCCCTTAGTGAAATATGCTCCTAATTTTATCCATTTTAGCTCTGATGGAGTTCCAATATTTACCTCCATTGTATCTTGACAGGACCTAAGTTCCCCAAAGCTCTGACACAACTTGTCAGATTTAAGAGCACACATGATTACCATTGTATAAGCAACTTAAGCATGCGGAAATAACCAGAAGAACAAATAACTATCAATGAGAAATAACACATAATATGAGAGGCAACACACAATTGTATTCAACTCATTACAAAGGAAATTACAATAAAGAGATCACACTCTTCTTCCACCTCTGTGAGGCTTCCTCCTCAAGGGCTCCCAGTAATCTTCCCTCCAGGGTAATCTTCTCTCAATAGGTCACAACACACAACTAACACAAGCTATTGTTCACCTCATTGTACTGCCAATACAACCGAGTACGAACCGGTACTCCAAGTAGATCTCACCATGATCTTGCTCCCCCACTGATCTCCTTTTGACCCTTGCATATACACACCCTTGCAGACCAACATGATCTTACTTATCACATGTAGATCTCCACCATGATCCTACAACACCCTGCATATCAAACCTGATCTTACATACATGAAGAATCCTACTTGATTCTACCATGGGAAGAACTCTCCAAGTTCTACACTTAACAATACAGCCCATGAGTCTATTATATAGATCTCATGCATATAATGATTAGACTTGTGGCTCAAGACTCGAATTGGTCTTCATCATGCAAACTACGCGTTCACTTAACTGACTGTTCGTCAACAATAGTTCTAGAACTGCCACAAGTGATCGACGTCGGTCCCTGTCTATTTGGTGCTGATCGACATTGGCCAACTGCTACCGAGGTCAGTTTCCTTCTGCACTGTCCACTGATCAACGTCGGTGATCTTGTCGACGTCGGTGACTGCATACTCAGCATCCTCCATGTTTGCAATAAGGTGAATCTTTTAGCTCCACACCCTAACAATCTCCCACTTGGAGATAAATAGCTGCACCTGTACCTATACCAGTACTTTGTCTAATCTGCATCCTGGCTTGTATTCCTCTTCAAGCTCAATCCTGAAGACTACCCACCACACTCCTTGTGGTGTTAATCCTATGCTTGAATTTCTTCATCCTCAGCTTACCTTCTTCTGCCATTACTATACTCCCACTCAAACAGAAACCCCTGTGAGTAACCTATAATAAAAAAACCACTAACCAGATCTGGGCCATCTGTTAGTCAAACTCGCTCTGAGAATGTCCAACCTTGCTCTGATACCATTTTTCAAGTGGTAACCTCGCTTTGATACCATTTGATAGGACCTAAGTTCCCCAAAGCTCTGACACAACTTGTCAGATTTAAGAGCACACATGATTACCATTGTATAAGCAACTTAAGCATGCGAAAATAACTAGAAGAACAAATAACTATCAATGAGAAATAACACAGAATATGAGAGGCAACACACAATTATATTCAACTCATTACAAAGGAAATTACAATAAAGATATCACACTCTTCTTCCACCTCTATGAGGCTTCCTTCTCAAGGGCTCCTAGTAATCTTCCCTCCAGAGTAATCTTCTCTCAATAGGTCACAACACATAGCTAACACAAGCTGTTGTTCACCTCATTGTACTGCCTGTATAACTGAGTACGAACCGGTACTCCAAGTAGATCTCACCATGATCTTGCTCCTTGATGTATTGCTATCACCTTGGATCTTGCTCCCCCGCTGATCTCCTTTTGACCCTCGCATATACACACCCCTGTAGACCAACCTGATCTTACTTATCACATGTAGATCTCCACCATGATCCTGCAACACCCTGCATATCAAACCTGATCTTACATACATGAAGAATCCTACTTGATTCTACCATGGGAAGAACTCTCCAAGTTTTACACTTGAGTTCTACACTTAACAATACAGCCCATGAGTCTATTATATAGATCTCATGCATACAATGATTAGACTTGCGGCTCAAGACTTAAACTGGTCTTCATCATGCAAACTACGCGTTCACTTAACTGACTGTTCGTTAATAGCAGTTCTGGAACCACCACAGGCGACCGATGTTAGTCCCTGTCTGTCTGGTGCTGACCGACATCGGCTGACTGTTGCCAAGGTCGATTTCCTTTTGCACTGTCCACTGACCGACGTCGGTGATCTTGCCGATGCTGGTGACTGCATACTCAATGTCCTCCATGTTTGCAACAAGGTGAAGCTTTTAGCTCCACACCCTAACATATCTTTGACTAGAAGGGTTAAACTATCTTCTAAGATAGTAGGTAGTGAATTGAACTGTTGGACTATGTGAAGGTCCTCTATTAGGACTTGCGCTTCAACCTCTCATAGGCATGATGAATTTGAGTCTCCTAATGAGAGATTTGGCCATGTAATAAAAACAATCATAAATTTTTAGATAATTTGATCAAATACTTATTGTTGCTCAAAAATGAACTCAGATCTATAGGCAAGTTCATCATTGGTGGTCTCCTAATCTAAATTCGAAGAAGAATGAACACCCCCATTTAATGGCACCTAAAATAGGTTTTCACCACTAGACTGGCCTTCATCTTTACTTTTTCCCTGGTTAGAAAGTGCCTCAAAGAGGTTTTCACTTTGGGACCTCAATGTTTTACTTATTTATTTTTGGCTGAGGGTGTTTACTCACTGTCCAAAATAGGCTATAGGATCCAATGTGATTGAGAATCCTGATTTGTGATCTCCCAATGGAACATTATCTCTAAGGCCTAAGAAATCACAAAATGCCTCATCATTTTAGAACTCATCATTTGGTAGACTAGATTCTTATTGGTCCCAATCTATCAGTTGGGGATAATATAATGGTAATGAATTATGATGAATTGCTTAGGTAAGGGTACAAATGGCATTGTTATCAAATAGGTTGGTTTTAGCTAGGTTATGAAAGGTAAGGTTATGATCAGACTCTGCTTCACTATCGACATCATCATCACTAGTCGCTATGATAGAGTTTGAATAAAATATGTGGGGTTACCCCTAGGTGGTTTAAATCCAAGTTCATAAGGTCTTTCATACTTAATCATGGAAATTGGCTCAATGGTTCTTTATTGATTCAGTCTAAGGCCTCTTCCTTCATAATCATGACAATCCATGATCCTATTGGGAATAAGATACTTTGCATTTTTATAACAATCAACATGGTCATCATTGTATAACCACGATTCATTTCATTCAAGAGGGTTAGGTCCTAGGCGAGATGTTGGTACAAATGTGATAGGTCCCTTATCTTTGTTTTTTCATTGCCAATGCATGTGTGGGATAAACTTAGGTCACCCACATGTTTCAAAATTTTGAGGAAGATTGACAATGTGAAATGTGTCATAGGTCACATATTCTCTTGGTCCATTAAATGGTGAAATGATTAGAAGCTTCAAGAGGTGGCATGTGGACAGGGAATCTAAGGTATTAGGATCTATGTAATTATCTGATGAAGGATCAATAAGTATATCCTTTCCTTTATCCTACTTGGAACTTGGATTCATGCCATATTGATAATTATAGCTTTGAAACTCGATCTCAAGATGCTCGCAGTGTTCATATGGGTGTAAATCTTATGGAATATTCACTTCCATCCCTAAGTGGGAAAACTTGATACATTGATGCAGTGTTGAGGGGACTTCATGAATCTCATGCAACCAAGACCTGCCTAGAAGCATGTTGTATGATAACTCAAGATCCAACACATGGAAAAGTGTATCATGGGTCAAAGGCCCAATGATAACTAGAAAACTAATGGTGCCCTATGATTCTCTTTCTTGATTATCATAAGCTTTAATAGTTATTGTTTTTGGTTGGAGATCTATCGTCATGTACCCAAGCAAATTGATGAGCTTAAGGGATGTTATGTTGAGGCTATATCCATTGTCGATAAGGACACATTTCAATTTATGTCATCTAATACAAACTTCTATATATGATGGGTTATTATGAAGTGGGCCAAGGGAAGACATATCGCTTTGGTTGAATGTGACTTATTGGGTTGGAGCTAGGTATCCAACCAAAGCTTGAAATCTATCAAGGGATATGTCAATAAAAATAGTAGATTGGGTCAAAAACTCATTCAAGATGTTTTTCTGGATTATTGGCATCTGCAACAAATCTAAAATAGAAATTTGTGCTGGTGTCTTCTGTAATTATTCCACAATATCAAACTTCTTATCTTGGTCAGGAGTGAATGGTTTATTCTAAGGTTGAATAGTTGGTTGGATGATAGGCAAAGTGGAAAATGGTTGTGGGCCCTAAGATCGTAATCTTCATCCTCTAAGTTGTGATTTCATAATCAGGATTAAATACTAGACCATTATTACTAACTGATGTTGGAAATGGTGTTGGACCAAAAAGGACAAGTCTCAGTTGTTGGTGCACTTGTATGTGGTCACGTGGCAAGAATGAGTTGTTGCTATAAGATCTAAAAGGGGAAGTCCTAGTTTGTTGGTTTACTTGTATGCATTCCCAGGTCAAAGATGGATTATCCATATGATTTGGTTGAATATTGTTATTTAGCAATGGTCTAGGCTGATTAGTGCTTGGTCTAGGATGAATGGAGATGGTATTAATGCTACCCCTTGAAATATGACCTACAAACCTCTTGTAGTCATGTGTAACTACATGGTAGGTTTGTTGGTTGTTACCATTCTAACCTTGGTTTTGTCCATTATTTTGTTTTTGTGGATTTTGTTGTTGATTTTATTGATTTTTTCTGGTTTAGCCTTTGATTCTTGTACTATTGATTTTGCTATTATAATGGTCATTGTTGTTTTTATTGTTGATTGTTTAGCTATTATTGATTATTATATCAGGGAAATGGGTTTTGATAGATCTAAAGAGTTTGATTGGAAGTACCATTATCTAATTTTATCTCTCCATTCTCCAATATATTCTCGATTAAATGCTTGATTTTGACACATCTTTGTAGATTATGTCCATTGACCTGATGATAGTCACAAAATTCATTTTCATGGTACCAATTAGGGTAAGGAATGCCTTGCATATAATACTTTGGTATAGGCCAACTAATCAGATTAGCAACAACAAGCTTGCAAAATACAAATTTAATAAGTTCCCCTAAGTCACTAAAGATACGACATGCAGGGACAATTCTCCTAAGAGGAGGGGTTTGCAATGGTAAAAGATGTTGTATTTATTGTGTAGGTTTTGGTTATTGTACTTGTGGCATTATTTGGAGAGGTTGATGTGTAGGAGTAAGTTTAAAAGGTGGTGTAGATGAGGTTCACACAGTTTGGACATTATGAGATTCAGTCACTCCATTTCCCACAACATTCTTATTTTGGTTGAACTACTTCAGTCTTTCATGATTATTGGCATGTGTTGGTTGTGATGCTTGCACTTGATTAGGATGTTGGTCATTTTTGTGATTGGTACCTTGATTTTTATTAATTAAATTAAGCTTGATGACCCTTTTATTGATGAGGACTCACTCGATCAACAAGCCTTTATCAATAATCTATTTGAATGTATGTGCATATTGTAGTTCTAAATGATAGGCTATGTCACTATGAAATTTTTTAGTAAACATAGTAGCTAATTGTTTATCTAGTAAACTGTGAGCAAAACGGCTTGTAAGGGCCCTCCATCACTGTAAATAACTTGCAAAACTCTCCCCAAATTTTTGCTTTGCTTGTGTCAAGTCTACTAATTAAATCTCATGTTTGAGATTATAGGAAAAGTGTTGAACAAATTTATCATAAAGATCATCAAACTCTATTAATAAATTCTTCATAAAATTTAAAAACCACTCCAAGGCTTGTCTATCTAGGCTCCATAGAAACAACAACAAAAGGTATATGTTGCTATATGCCACTAGTTGACATATGACAAAGAATTTGGTCAAATGGGCCTTAGGGTCACCTTTTTCTTTGTACTTATCAAATTTGGGTGGTTTGTATCCTAGAGAAAATGGTATATAAAAATACTCCATGTTAAACAGATAGGAACACACATCATCCAATTTAAACTTCTTAGTCTACTTCCCTGCTTGAATAACAACAATTATATCCTTCATCTATTGTAATTATTGGGATAGGAAATTGGAAGGGATATTGGTTTGAGGGAGAATATTAGTTTGGATAGATGGTTGGGAGGTCACAAGTGGGACACTTTGACTAAGGTATGACATAGACACCTATTGGGGTACATTGGCTTGGTTGGGGAATGGACCAGGAATATGCATATGTGGATTGGGATGTACTTGAAATTGCACATTTAGATGCATGATATTCTAGTTTGGGTTGATGACAAAGGTTTCAATTGGAGGAATTTATGGTTGGGATGAAGGGATATAACTATACTATGCCTACTGTGGTTGAAAAGGGACATGCTATCGACTAATCAGATCTTGTTTTTTGAGTAGGAACTTGTGGACTAAGACCCTGTCTCTAAATTTGTGGCACATTTTGAACTAAAGGTTGTTTAGTAGGTACTTGAGAAACATAGGGACCTCCTTGTTTCATGAATCCCTATGAAAAAGTGAAAGCATGTTGTAGATTTGACACCTATCACTGACCAATATTTACACATTACTGGCTAGTCATTGCTTGATTTTGGACTAGCATATTATTCTGTGGCTGAAGAGGTATGTTTGTCATTACTTGGTGAGGTGGAATATTAGTTTCCCCTGGTTGAGGTGGTAATGTACTCATCCTCTATTGCGTTAATACACTAGACTATGTTTGTTATTATGGAATACCAATGGTTACTTGTTGAGGAGTAGGATTCATCACATTCTATCATTGAGGCATAACATTAGCCATTGTTTGATTATCTAATCTTGTAGGTTGTACACTTGAGGAAATGACTGGTTGAGGTTGGGGTACAAAAAATCTTATTCCTTGGAATGATGATCTGCTCATGGGATTAACTATAGGCACATGTTGTTGGCTAGTTGTTTTTGCATTAGTACCACTTTGATCAATATTGAATGCTGTTTGCACATTGTCTACCATGTTTGGCTCACTATTCAGTGTAGAAGTTGAAGACACTTCTTCAATAATTGGTATATGTATCAAGTTATCTATCAAAGTAGTTTTTACAAATGGGTCAGAACTCAAATTTTCTTATCCAATTAATTCCATCAACACTCCTATTGAAGGTACTAGGTCAATGAGAGGCTTACTTACCATGTTCATTTAATTGAAATCACATGTTAAATTCAGGCAGGTTTAGTATGCTGCTTGCATTTGGTTAAAGTGATCTTCTATGATGTTTTTGCCTCGATTAGAGATATTGGTGGGGTCTTGGTACATTATTTGGACTAGAGCCATAGGATTGCTAGAAGAACCCTGTTGATTGTAAATGATATTTTGGGGCACTCTTACTAGACTTGGTAAATTTTCATGGGGGAATTTTGCCGAAAACTTAGCCCCTACCTCTATGGCCCTAACCAAAATCTCATCTTTATTTTCTAACAAATATTTCTCAAACAAAAATGGATCATACGTGGAAGCTGAATTAGTAAAATATGACTATTGAAGAACTGGATCATCCACTATTGGTATTATAGCTAAGTATTACATGATTTATTCTTGGTCCTATTTTGTGTAAGGTGGTGTGTTAATCAAATAGTTAGCCAATGGATCTTGGCTTTGTGCCCCTGATTGAGTTTTATAAGAGGGATAAGAATCCATCTCATAAGCAATGTTATATGCATAGGGGTCTTGCACCATTTATTCTTGTGCAACTACATTACTAATCCCTAGATTGTACATGAGTCCACTATGAGTGTAGGAATACATGTTGGGATCCATAGTCAATATTTGGTGATAAAAGGTCAAAGAGTTATACAAACTCTAAAAGGGTAAAAATCTAAAACAAATGATGCCTTCAACTTGGTCTATATTTGTCAAAAGGATCAAAAGGTTTATGCAAAGATTTGTGAGGAAACAAGCTAGCGTAAAATATCTAACGTTTCACTGTTCACACAAAGGTAAGAAAGTAAATGGACCAAAAAATCAAAATGCCAAACTCTAAGGTTGAAGTGTTTCAAATCAATCTAATTTAGGAAATTAAAAGTTGCTAAGTCTTTTGGCCAAACATGACGTCAAAATCTAGGCTCAAAAAAGGCATGTGTTAGGACTCTTGGCCAAATGGCATCAAAAGCTAGAATTTAAAAATAAATGAAAGTTTTAATCTAACAGATTTGAAATACTTCTAACAAACACTAGGCATTCGATTCTTGGACATGAACTTGGTCAACTAGGTATAAGGTATTAAACAAAAAGAAATTTAGCAATAGCTTATTTTCTCATAAATAATGGTATAAAACTTGATTCTTTTTGACAAACAAGCTAGACAAAGGTGAATAGTATAACTGTGCTTTAGATAAAGGATCAAAAGTACACTTGGATCAGTCTAAATATGTAGGAATAGATTTAAAATTCTATGTAAGAGGGTCCATGAAACAAAGTTTGAAATGATTTGGGTAGCGTAAAAATGCTATACTATTAAAAAGGTGTGATAAAAAAGTTTGTTTCAAAGACTCTCTAAGGCAAAGACATTTTCCCATGATTTTGATAGCATAACACTACTTTTCTTGACTCAAAATGTTGTGGTACATAGAATTAAAGTGCAAGTATTTAACACAAAATGGCTTAAGTCTATCAAGTGATGATAATGATTATGAGTCTAAAATGGCCTTCAATCTAAGTTGGAAATTAAACCTAAGTTCCCTCAAGTTTAGTGCAAATGGTGAACCCACTTAACACATCAACCCTATGAAATTGTAAAGGTGTAATTTTGAATTTAGATTACAAGTGAAAGACTTAAACAACTTTGGTAAAGGTCTAAACTCAATTGGGCAACATAACTGTGCCAAAGTGGATGATATGACTCTCAAGCTTTTGATGAATTTTGAACAAGGCAAATGGATGATCTCATGTGGGTAGCATAAACTCTCTTTGTTCAAAGGAAAATTTGGACTATGTGTTGGGTTTAGATTATTTGTTTACACCAAGTTTTGAATCCAACAAGACTTTAAACTAGGATAAGATCAACTAATTAATCACCCTTAGATCCTAAACTGACAAGGTTGCTTGGTACTATTGGAATCCATCAATATATGTCATTTGAGAAGATTTTAAGTATTCATCCAAAAGTAAATGCACATTATATAGTAGGGTTTTTACACCCCTTTCTCTCAAATGATAGTACTGTGACATGGACCTTGAGGCACACCTTACACCAATAATACTTTCATGACAAGTGGGGATTTATTTAAATTTTAACAAGTTTTTAAATAGTCTAGGGGAATCAATTGTATAATGAATTTCATGACAAACAATGAAAAAGAAAAGCACAAATTTTGGGTCCATATCACTCAACTTGTTGCAAAAAGGTATAGTCTTTTTTACAACCCTACATCCTATTATTTGCTTAGTGTAGTGCGATGTCCAGAGTGCCACTATGTCCCGTGTGAAACTCTAAAAGAGTCAAATGAAGTCAATGCTGAGAGATGAAACCCTGGGTCAAAGCTTCCTTAAAGAACTTGCGGAAGGTGATGAAGTCCCCCTCACAAACCAAGTTACATAAAAATAAAGAAAGCATGAAAATAGAAAGACTTTAGGGTCATTTTCAAGATTCACCCAAACTTTAGTGAGTTTTTGGGGAGTGCTTTAGGTGACATTCTTTCTAAGCATTGGATTAGGATATTTACAATAGGAATGGTGCTTTTGATTCTAAGGGTTCCCTATAGGGGACAAATGGAAGATCACACACACAACATTCCTCTTTTTTCCAAACAAGATTAATCTAATCAACTATTGCAAACAAGGATCAACAAATGTGTTCAATTTTAAACCCAAATAAAATGTTTGGTGATGTTCATTTGACCCCTTGGTCTTAATTGTAAACTTTAAAAACATTCACCAAAAAAAATAAAAAAATAAAAAAAATATATATATATATATATATATATATATATATATATATATATATATATATATATATATATATATATATATATATATATAATCACCAAAACAAGGTTCCTAATCCATTTTTAAGCATGTAAAAGTGATTTAAACATGTTTTGAACAAATATCCCGCTTAGTCCTGCAGTAAAATTGTTAGCATGTCTTTTAGCTTTTAAGCTCTTTTGAGTTTGAAACAAGAAACTTTGGAAAAGTAGGTCTCAGCTTTGTATTTTTTAAAAAACATAGTGACCGACATCGATCAATACGACTGACATCGGTTACGGCCAACTGAGATCTAATTGATTTCAGTTTTGATGACCGACGTCAGTTAAGCAATGTAATTGATGTCGGTATTTTTTCTGACATCGGTTACTGTGTAAAAACCATGGCAACCAAAAATGGTATAAAAAAGTTAGAAAACCAATTTGAAAGAGTTTTAAAAGCTCAAATAAGTTTTTTAAAGTTGTAAAATGATCTCCTTTAGGTGTAGGATGCGTCTAGTCCCATCAAACGTGCTATTATATGATATAGAAATTTGATTCAAGCGAGGATGGTTAGTATTTTATCAGTTCCAAAATAAAAACAAGATGAAATAAACACACTAATAGCATAACATCTCTAAGCTTAGACACTAGGGAGAGCTTAGTTAAAAAAATTAAAGAATAAGCACAACTAAAAAGCAAGGAATGAAAACACAAGAATTCTTTTCACCTTCTTTGGATGCTCCAAATGCCTTTGTAATGGTGGCTTGCTTGGCTTGTGCTTCAAGAGGTCTTCTTTAATAGAGTGTGGCTACCTTCATCTCCTCTTGACACCTTTGGCTTGTGGCTTGGCTTAGCTTGAAATCAATTTGGCATGGTAACACTAGTTGCTTGAAGCTTTTGAAACCAATCTTGCATTATAACTTTGCACAAATTAAGCTTAGAAATGATGTTATGAGGCCTCCTATTTATAGATTTTTGGATTTGATTAGAATCAACCTAAACCATCCATCTCAAGATTGAAATGTGTGGTTGAAGATCAATTCAATTTTTGGAATTAAGTTTGTAATTATCCTCATCATGGCAATGGAAGAAGGGGCAATTAAGAGGCATGGAGGGCATCATGGAAGGCATTGATGAGGCATGAATCCTGATATTTGTGGCATTTATGGCCTAGGGATGTCTTCCCAAGAAATGAGGTCACTTGATGATGCAGATATTCAATATTCATTTCCAAAACAAAGTATTCAACACGTTTCCATGGAATTTTTGATTAGGCCTTGATTTGGGTTAATTAGCTCTTAAGCATGTTTAGGCACATTATGCACAAATTATTCAAATTGATTAGAATGCCTTGTTATTTGTCAGGGTGCGGAACACCGGAAGCACACAGTTGATTACCAAACCAAGCAACTTAATATGCGGAAATTAACCAGATTCAACAAGTAACTAGAATTCAGAATAACACAGAATATGAGAGACAATACACAACTTGTATTAATAACTCTTACAAAAAAGAATACAATAAAGAAGATGCCACTTCTTCTCCACCACCTCTTCAGAGGTTTCCCACACCTCAAGTGAACAGTAATTCTCTCCTCAAAGCTCTCTCTACTAGGTCCCAACACCCAACTCAAACACAGAGTTGGTGTTCACCTTACACCTATGCTCCACGCACTCCACAAGTGCTCCACGCACTCCACAAGTACTCAAAGTACTTTAAGTAGATCTCCCATGAACCTGCAATAACCTGCACCTCAACAGACCATACTTATGGAAGGAACTGCCTTGCCTTCCTCTTAGCTCTCCATGTACTCCATGTACATACCAATGAGTACACACCGTACTCCAAGTAGATCCTGCCTGATTCTACTCCCTGTTGTGTTGCTGTCCTATCTGATCTCCAACCTACAGATCAATAACGGTTCTGCACACCTGTGAACCTTGACCTTGCACACACACACACCTGCAGATCAACGATCTTACTTACCATGTAGATCTCCTATAAGGGCCATGCTCACCTGATGACCAAGATCATACATACCTGAAGAATCTAGCTGACTCTCCAATCCAGCACCCACCTTGGTACTGCTGTGGAACTAGGAGGAACACCCTTGCTCACCTCACACACAGAAGGAGCTAACTTTGCTCAACTCAAACTAGAACAACTTTACAATACAACCATGAGTCTATTATATAGATCTCATCCAAACAATAATTAGACATCTAATTACAATAATTAGATCCGCAGCTCTCAGTCTATAATTAGCACTAAGCATGCAAACACTTGGTTCGTTAGCTGACTGCCCGTAATAAACTCGCAGTCAAACCACACAGGCGACCGACGTCGATCCCTGTCTACCTGGAGGTGACCGACACCGACCGATCCCTGACTGACGTCGGTTGCTTCTCTTCACAATCTTGTCGACGTCGGCTGATCAGACCGACGCCGGTTGCTCTGCAACTCAGCAACCCTCAGCAACCTCCTCTCCTGTTTGCATCAGTGAAGCTTTTAGCTCCACAACCTAACATTATTGGTCCTAAATTTGAGTGGATTGGAATTGGAAGTCCACGTTAGAAGCATTGGATGCATATTCCCATTTAGAATGTTGCCAACAACAAATAACAAAGGCATAAGTCTTGTGCAAAAGATTTGATAGGAAAGAGTAGTCCATAGCACGTAGATGCAAATTTAGCATTCTGACTCGAAATGAACTGATCAAAGTTAGCTGGCCCATAAATTGCATTCCCCATTTAGTGATACCCTAGCCAAAATCGACACTTGAATATATCATTTTCACATCATTTTACGTGTTTTAATGTTTTTGAGCCAAATTGTGCGTTTTAGATGGAAACTAGCCAAAACCTTGATTGGAGGTTATCAGTGGCCAGTTTTAGGTGTCTATATCATCTGTCCAACATGCCACCTCGTAATCATGAAATTTTAATTAGCCATCTATATATTCCTATTATGTTTCCATCGAAAGACTTTGTTTATATACTTTCGAATATTTATTTTTATTCCACATCATCTAATTATTTTCCCATCATAATTCCTTCATTTTCAAATATTCCAATTTCAATAGTCTAATATCCTATTCATAACTTTATAACCATTGAATATGTTTTAATTTAAATCCAAATTTATTTAATATCCTATTATTATGATTTTTATATGATTGGATATTATTAAACCCTTGTCCCATTTTAATACCTTAATATCACGTGGATGTTTATTCATGGGATATTATTAAAACTAAGTTCCAAATAAAATTTATCTGTTTACCTTTTAACTTAGCGTTTAAAACCTTTTCTTAACATGCATGTTTTGCCTTTCCCACGCGGATAGCCACATAATAGTTGGCATTTATAATGGAAGCCTACAGTTTTGTATGGTCAATAGATTTTGTTGGTGTTTTCGAGAAGCACTATTTTTAATAAAGACAAAGGCGTCACAAAACACCCATTAATTATGGGATTTGATTCCCATTTTCAAAAGATGTTGGACCAATCTGTAGCAATGGATGATTTTGTGAAGGATTCGAACCCCATGCTATTGGAGTTCGTCTTTGGACCAAGTTGTGGAAGTAGACATGAAACTATCTATTTGACAATGCCACATATGGAAAAAGAACAGGATCAAGCCTTGAGGAGAAGGATGTCTATTTTAGAAGGTTATGAGACCAGGCCATGGATGAATCCATTTGTAAGGCACACAGGCCAGACCATAGATGCATGGGATAGCTATAACCATGTAGACCCATCTACATGATGAATGCAGGCTATATGCATTTTGAGAGGACTTGGATGGATAGGGACGCAGGCCCAAGCTTGTTTGATGCATTCTTTTATTATCATAGCTTGAGCCTCATCGACGTGAGATATCGCTGAATGGTAAAGATTTTAGAGCCTCAAGGAAGGCACTTGATGTTTAGACAGATCACCTATATCGATAGAGCCAAGTATGGGAGAATGCTATCAGATAAAAGGCCAAAAGCATGGCATGATCTAGGCTTTCATTTTTGCAGAGTCTTAAATGGGATGACAGGCACGTTCGAGGAATTGAATCCCATGAAAAATAGAACGGGGAAGTAGATGTTTTGACAATCTGAGGTGGATGGAGAAAGCTGAGCCGGGAGGGTAGAAGCGTTTCCATCTATGCAGCAAGGCTGGGGACCGTGAGATATTATCTCCATTATATAATGGAAAATACAAGGTATATCATGAAATGCATAATCTTGAATGAAGGACATTTTATTCTATTTTAGTATGGCCTTCTGGACACAAGAGGAATGCACAGGCCTATGGAGGTGACTACAGAATTATAGACCAAGCCGATAGATGTCTACACCCATTTGGTAAGGTTTTTAGGCCATGGCAATAGATTAATAACCCATACGTAGAACTGTCGAGTCCATGATATGGACGTCTTCATCTATTTTGGTCGTAAGATCCATGGATAAATATGAAAGCTATAGCATACAAACCCGAGCTATTTTGTAATGATTCGATTGTTGGTAAGGTTTTGAGCACAATTCTGCATGTGGCATATTATTTATACGTTTCCTTTATTTACAAGGCCGTAAGCTATGAAAAATGTATTATTTGGAATTCTTACAGGGACTTTTGGGGATTTACAGGGCTAATAGGAAACCATGATACTCCTCTAGCGTTGTATGTCTATTTTATCAAAGTTTGCATACAGACCTGAGCCTAGAGATACAACACCTCTAGTTTGTAAGGCCTTTGGCCATGAGGTTGATTGTATTTTATTTTATAGGGTTATTGGAGGAGTTTTAGGTCTTTTAAATAGACACTCCTTATTTCATTATGCTCATTTAAGAGTTTTTTTAATACACTCTAATGGAGAATTGCTCGAATACACAGAGAAGACAAAGAGGTGCTACAGAATTTGAGGAGACAATTTGCTGATGAGTTTTAGAGTCTTCAAAGTTAGTTTTAGCCCTAATATAGGTTCTATAAATCCATTTTGATGTAAGTTGGTTAATCATGTACTTACATCATTTATAATGGATCGGCTCATAATTACGAACCTGGAGACGTAGCCCAAACAGGTGAACTCTATTATCAATTTTATGTCTTATTTATTTACACTTCATTATGAGTTTCAATTAATTCAATTTATAATTTAGTTTAGTAATTGAATTAACGGAACAATAAAACAAATTACGGGAAATAATAAAGTGACACAAATATGGAGTTTTAATGCGGGAAATGAATTTATAAGCACTTTTCATTCATTCCTAGAATTCCAAATCCAATTATATTTTAATTTAGGTAATTGAGAGTTTTTGGTATCTGGTTTTAAAATGTTATTTGATTTATCAAGAAAATAAACCCAATTTTGGATCAAATTTGGTATCATATCAGGTGATTACAGGACTAGCTTCAGTTGCTAGATATACTTCACATTGGAGTTTGTTTTTAGATATCAGATTCTTGTTGGTATTGTTCTTCTATTTGATTTGATCATGCAGGAAGGCTAGTGCAAAAGAAAATTAGAAGGTGTTCCAATTTGTTGGAAGAAGACAAGATTTTAAGAGCCAAGGTTCTAGAACCACTAGCCTTGTAGGATCAACATGGATGAATAACACAACATATTATCACTTGAGGTGTGAGATGGTGTTGAGTGAGGATCAAATTTTATTTTTTGGGAAGCATTCAAATAAAATACAAAGCATTTTCAGTGATACACATCCAAGAGGAATTAGTTGCAGTCCTATTACTATTCTTACATAGAGGGTAGATTGAGGTATGATTGTGGTCTAATTTCATATTGGTATTGACACAATATTTTGGTCTTTGATAACCAGTTGTGTAGCCTTTATATTTTAGATTACTAATCATATTATGGATACCTATGTCATTGATTATAGGAACAAGTGAAAAAACCAGTTCCATGATAAGGTATGGAAAAGACAAACAAGGCATTGTTCAGAAAATTGAACAAATATTTGCACTTTATGGATTGAGTTGTTAATTGGTTCATAAGATGGTTTATGTTTCACAACTTTGTTAAGAGTTTCAGGAAGCAAACAAGAAGTTGTTTAAAATACCAATAATATGCTAGCCAGTATTCAATAGGTGTACTTCATAGTTCTCAAAGAGGTATGGGTTATTTTCAATGTAACTATGTTTGCACAATTTTGGTTTAAATCCGGATAACCTTTGTGTGGGTTGCTTTGGAAGTAAGACAGGTCTTGATTTAAATTGTTTTTAAATCCTTTTGAAAACAAAACCTTCTATTCAATTATTGGAAACTAGGAGAAGGGAACAACCCTTATGGATAAACTGGTTTGATTGAATAGTTTGGATAAAGCATAAATATATTATTCGATTAGTATGCTTTTATTCTCTTCAACACATTATTTTTAGGGAATTTCTAACAATTGGATCCAGGAAAGGAATTTTCGATAAAGTTCTATTTTGAAGAATGTTATTACTATCTCTTATTTAGTTTTTCATTGTGATAAGATTTTGAAAACTAACAACCCAGTTGGATGAGTTTTGGAGGTATGAATCAGAGATCAGTCAGATGGTGAAGGAAACCTCGAGACAAGTTTAAAATTCTTGGTTTTCTCCTCACATTTATATGATATTTGATTATAGATACTTACAGAGTTTGTGAATTTGTAAAGAAGCTCTTATTTGTAAATTATGTAGTTATAACCTTAGGATAGACAAACTCATTTCACATTTTTATACTTTACATATGTGTTTAAGTCCCACAATATTATGGGCAATATTTTTCTTGTAAACTTTTTATATTTTCAAAGACCCATAGATGGGAAACATCTATAAAAATGCAAGTATACAAGTGTGCAACTTATTCAAGTTTTATAGGGGTATACAACACTTTGTTTTTCCTTGTGTGATGTTGATAATAAGGAGACTACCTTAGCTTTTATACAACGTAGGGGTTGAGAGAATATGCCAAATGTTATGACTATTTTGAGAAATAAGTTAGGTTGGCAGAATGGGTACATAGTTTGTTTTACTCTCCATGGGTAGGTTACAATTTCAGTTAGATAGTTAACTTCTTACAAGGAATTATTATAAATTTTATTTCACTTATATTTTACAAATGGAGTTTTACTACATCATTTTGATAGACTGAATTTATAACTCCTTCATATGCTATTTTGGCTCCTGTATGTTTGAAATTAGTGCATGAAGATTGTCAATGGCAAAGAAGTGAAATTACAGAGATATATTGGGTCAATTGGATTATTAGGACTTTTGAAGACCAAAAGCCTCTTATTGGGGAGGTTTGATCCGAAAGATTATCATATGGTTTAAAAAAATGTGGAAAAAGACAAGTGTCATAGTGGAAAATCAACACGTGGTAAAAATATAAAGAGTTTATATAATTACTTTTTATATTGGAATTATTTGATGTTACACTAATGATTGTGGTTGCAGGAGTGGTATTATTCGACCAACATGCCACCTCATAATCATGCAATTTTAACTAGCCATCCCTATATTCTTATTATATTGCCATCAAAGGACTTTGTTTATATGCCTTCGAATATTTATTTTTATTCCACATCATCTAATTATTTTCCCACCATAATTCCTTCATTTTCAAATATTCCAATTTTAATATCCTAATATCATATTCATGGCTTTATAACCATTGGATATTTTTTATTTAAATCCAAATTTATTTAATATCCTATTATTATGGTTTTTATACCATTGAATATTATTAAACTATTGTCCCATTTTAATAAATTAATATCACGTAGATATTTATTCATGGGATATTATTAAAACTAAGTTCCATATAAACTTTATCCCCTTACCTTTTAACTTGGTGATTAAAAACCTTTTCTTAACATGCATGTTTTGCCTTTCCCATGTAGATAGCCACATAATGGTTGGTGTTTATAATGGAAGCCTACAGTTTTGCATGGTCAATAGATTTTGTTAGTGTTTTTGGGAAACACTATTATTAATAAAGACAAAGGTGTTATGAACCACCCATTAATTATGGGATTTGATTCACATTTTTAGAAGCCATTGGACCAATATGCATCAATGGATGATAAAATATTTTGTGAAGGATTCAAAACCCATTTTGACAATGCTATTGGAGTTCACCATTGGGTCGAGTTGTGGAAGTAGACATGAAACTATCTATTTGACAATGTTGTAGATGGAAAAAGAACAAGGTCAAGCCTTGAGGAGGAGAAGGACATCTATTTTAGAAGGTCACAAGACTGGGCCATGGATGCATTCATTTTTAAGGCATATAGGCCAGACCATAGATGCATGGGATATTTACAACCACACAAACCCATCTACATGATGGATGCATGATATACACATTTTGAGAGGACTTGAATAGATAGGGATGTAGGCCTAAACGTTGTTGACACATTATTTTATTAGCATGGCTCGAGCTTGGTCGACATGAGAGATCAGTGAATGGTAAAAATTTTAGTGCCTCAATGAAGGCACTTGATGTTTAGACAGACTACCTATATCAATAGATCTGAGTATGGGAGAATTCTATCAAATAAAAAGCCAAAGGCATGGCATGATCTGGGCTCTCATTTTTGCATAGTCCTGAATGGGATGACAGGCATGTTTAGGCAATTGAACCCCATTTTTTTTAAAAAGAGGGGTAGTATATGTTTTGATAGTCCAGGGCAGATGGAGAGCACTGAGCTAGGAAGGTAGAAACATTTCCATATATGCAATAAGGTTAGGGACCATGAGATATTGTCTCCATTTTATAATGGAAAATACAAGGTATATTACAGAATGCATAGTCTTGCATGAAGGACATTTTATTCTATTTTAGTATGGCCTTCTAGCCATAAGAGGAATTCATGAGCTATGGAGGTGACTACAGAATTGTAGACTGAGCCTATAGATGTCTATGCCTATTTGGTAAGGTTTTTAGGCCATGGCATAAGATTAATATCCCATACATAGAACCATCAAGTCCATAGTATGGACATATTTGTCTATTTTGGTTGTAAGAGCCATGGATGAATGTGAAAGCTACATCATACAAACCTAAGCTATTTTGTAATGATTTACTTATTGGTAAGGTTTTGATGCATAGTTTTGCATGTGGCATATTATATATACATTTTCCTTTATTTTTAAGGCCATAAGCTATGGAAAATGTATTATGTGGAATTATTATAGGGACTTTTGGGGAGTTACAGGTCTTCTAGGAAACCATGATACTCCTATAACATTGTATGTCCATTTTATTAAAGTTTGCATATAGACCTAAGCTTGGAGATACAACACCTCTAGTTTGTAAGGCCTTTGGCCATGAGGTTGATTGTATTTTATTTTATAGGGTTGTTGGAGGATTTTTAGGTATATTAGAAGACACCGACACTCCTTATTTCATTATGTCCAGTTAAGAGTTTTTTTAATACACTCTAATGGAGAATTGCCCGAATGCATGAAGAAGACAAAGAGGTGCTACAGACTTCAACGAGATGATTTACTGACCAGTTTTAGAGTCTTAAAAGTTAGTTTTAACACTATTATAGGTTCTATAAATCCATTTTGATGTAAGTTGGTTAATCATGTATTTACATCATTTATAATGGATCAGTTTTTAATTACAAACCTGAAGATGTAGCCCACATGGGTGAAATCCATTATCAAGTTTGTGTCTTATTACTTTAAAGTTCATTATGAGTTTTAGTTTATAATTTAGTTTGGTAAATGAATTAATAGAATAATAGAACAAATTACAAGAAATAATAAAGTGACACAAATATGGAGTTTTAATTGAAGAAAATGAATTTATAAGTTTTTATAAGCACTTTTCATTCATTCCTAGAAATTCACATCTAATTCTACTTTAATTTAGGGAGTTGAGAGTTTTCAGTATCCAATTTTAAAAAATTATTTGATTTATCAAGAAAATAAACCTGATTTCTAGATCAACACACACACACACATACATCATGGCTTGATTTATATTTTGACTGAGGTGACTGCATTATACGACTCATGTCCATGTTGAGATGTATATGTTGAATGTGTATGTTTTGTCATGGCCTTAAGTTTTGTTTTGACCTTAGTATTTTGTTTGATTGGGTTATGATTATATTTTTTTCATTTTATGGTTATATCATTTTCATCAATGATGTTATTATTTTACATGAGGCTATGGTATATATGCGTGTGGCTATGAATATATGTATATACATCATAATAAGATTATAATTTGAGATGGTGACTGTGTTTAGTCATTATACCCATTGGGTCTTGTGATGGTATTGGTATACTATTGATGAAGTCTTTAAATATCTTTGACTACATGGTGATTATTTGTGGCATGAGTTGATTAAATTTTGGGAATAAAATTGGCTATGTGGGTGTTAGTTGAACTTGATGCTTTTGAAGGCATGTTAGATTGACTTTATGTTGTGTAAGAGACTTTGAACTTGATTTTGTTAATGACACGAATATAATTAATCTCATTCAATTAGACTTAAGATGATTTTGAAGAAGTTTAATTGTTATGTTTAAAAACTAGTTTGTTTTGAGCTTATATTCTATTTGAATTATTATTTAAATTAAATAATTTAATTTAATTGATTTGGATGTTTTGGTTATTTATTTGGGTGTATTATATCTGATTATCATTCTTAGATTAGACTTGAATAAGTAAATGGGTATATATATTGGGGGTTTGGATGGTCAAGGTTGGTCGTAACTTGGATGAGGATTCAATAAGGTTAATTCAAAGAATATATAATGGATTAAATTTAATCCATTCTAGATCATTCAACAGCCAAATTTACCTTCCTCATTTCTAATCTATATCAAAGATAGACTAATTATTCCTATCTCACCTTAGAATGATATAGTTATGTTTCATGTATCCTTTATTTTGAGATGTCTCTTTTGGTGAAAATTTGATTGCTCATAATTCACTTCATGTTCCCAGTTACCATAACCACCATCTTGTTGATGGTTGGGGTGGTGAGGGCCATCGATGGTTGGACTCATAGGATTGGTTAGGTAGATTTATCCTACACCATAATTTGATGACTTCACACACATGTAACAGAAGATGGTAACAGTTTACTTTGTTAATTATTTGATATATTTTTTAACATTAATATTATGTTAGATTGTGTTTAGTTACTTAATAGAGCTATTAGCATTAACATTGAATTAATTATTATGCAATCTTTGTTATTGATCATGTTAGCTACTAACTTGTGTTATAAATGGATTTCTAAAGTAAAATGGAAGTTGAACATTGTATGAGGCAATTAGGTTAATGGCTGAAGGTGATATACATTAGGTACATTGAATTAATTAGTTACTAGTTTTAACTTCACACTGATTTAACATGATATTCCAATGTTATTTATTTCTGACCTGGATTCATTACAAATTCTTGTATGTAATTAATCCTTATACATATTTATTTTCATATTAATTTTTGGATACAAAAAAATTAATCTATAAATGTTATCTTGGGACTTAGTTGTTTATACTAGGTTCTTAATCATGTGAATCTATTTGAATTAGAATAATCTTGATTATATTATATAGTCAAGTAGATATAAGTTATGTTGTTAATTTTCATGACTAAGTTTGATAGTTAACTTTGGGTTATCACCTTATGTATGCAGTAAATCCAATTACATAGATGCATATGGATCTCTTAGTCATTTCAACAATGCATACACTTTTGGTAGCTAGTTCATGAAGAAAAACAAATCAAATTCTTCTTTCTAAACATGCATTTTAGACATACCTGGTTGTGTGTAAGGAATATACTCTACATATGTTTAATCTAAAAGATATTGATTCTATTTATTAAGACATATATGTTACATATACATAATATAAAACTAAGTATGTGCACTCTTGATTTACATAATAAATGAAAGAAGGATAAAAAAAATCATGATTTAATCATACGTATGTATAATATTTATGCATAGTATAATCATATGATTAAGTAAAGGAAATTGAAGGAAATTATGATAATATTATTCTTATTAATCAATGAAAGATGATAAATAAGTTATATGTCACTTCTATTCTATTTGATAAAGCATAGTTAAATAACTAATATCTGTACGCTTACTAATTTCTTTCACATTGGGTTGTATGTGTTTTGCTTCCCCTTTCGATAGCTATACTTATCTATCTCATTGCTTCAACTTCCCAATAGAGAAAATTGTAAGAGTTCCTTAAGTGAAACATTTTATTTAAGTTCCACTCATTTTGAAACTTGGGTGAATTTTATTTGCTTGATGATGTTAAATTCTGTGCTTGATCATTCCTGCTATATAAAACACTTGCTACCTTATTCTTGTATAATTAAATTATAAATTTATTATAAACGTAATGATTTAATTAGGCATTCATTTACTTATATGATTATGGAGTATTGTATGAAAAGTAATGAATCCTTTCTTAATTAGTTATTTGAATTAGCTTTGTTATTGAGTAATTACATGACTTTACTTCTCTTAAAATAAGTAGATAATTAAGGTTTAATTGATTAAATATATTAGACTCTTTTATTCATAATATCACATTGGTTATGCTAATCTGATTGATTATATGATTTCATTTTATTGACTCCTTATAAAATAATGATGTTGATCATAACTATATCATTAATCATTATTATAGTAATGGAATCCATGTCGGTAAGAAAATGATGCAAGAGTTATACAAGTAGTGCGATGACCTTAAAGGACATAAAGAATTTATGACCTCAACCAATAACACTATAGAAGCTTGTATTTTAAATCTATTTTCTCTTTATGCGATAATATATTCTGCTACATGAATGATTTAAAATCTAGATTTGTTGAATTGATTTTTGATTATATTTACTTGTCTGAGTTATGTTTAAACCTAAGATTGATAACATGTATTTTAATGTAAACTTATGATTACCTAAATGATAACTTAAGGTAATATATTTATCCTTCTCAATTAAACTAATCCTTTAACTTAACGATCCTTGAGTGGGATTGAAACCCATTGAGGAAAGTGAGGTATTTACCTAGAGTTAAGGACTTAGAAATAGTCCTATGTGGAAGGACGAGTGCCACATATGGCACTCAAGTCTTATCCATGTATATATACACCGATATGCCCTGAACCCCATAAACCATCTAATACAATAATATGATTCTCCACAGTAACTTTTGTATGTGTTTACCTCTAGGTAATTACCTTAGGTCACTTCTTTTGATTTAGTTGTGTATACATGAGTGCATTGAATATTTATCACTTTCATTAGCAAGCAAGGTAATTGGGTCTAACACACGTCCAAAACTTACTCTAATATACAATTCCAAAACTTTTTTTTGGGTTTTTTCATGATATTATGTATAGGGTTAAATGTATAGTGGTATAGTTTGATTATGTGGCAATTAATTAAATACACCAGATAATTATTTATTATTGAGTTATTTGGAAAATATTAAAAAACTAGAAAAAGAGAAATAGAATAAATAAAAATCAAAAGAGGAATATGTGGAATAAAAATAATAATTAATGTGGGGAAAATAAAACAAAAAAAATTCATTTTAAATAAAAATAAAAGAATGACAAGCTTAAAAGGCAAGACTTAACACACCATATGGAGGATAAAAGGAAAAATTAAGTTTAAAAAAAATATAAAAATCATTCCAAAGTTGGAGATTTGGGGGATAAAGAGGAGTATGAAAAAATAGGCAGTGAGAGAGACAACAAAACATAGAGAGGAAGAAAAAGGAAAAGATGGAAGCAGGAGGGGAAAATATTAAAAGCAAAGCTACACTTTTTTCCATAAAAAGAAAAAAAAATTAAAGAGGCGTGGAAAAGAGGAAGAGGCAGCAAAGCATGGTAGAGAAAAAGGAGAAGTGAAGGAGCAGAGGAAGATTTTAGGCAAATGCAATTTACAGTGTAAGGACACCCATGAGCTAGGTATTTTGGAATTGCACTTTAGGTACTACTCTTGTGTTTATATCAAAAATATAGTCTATGGATATCTATTGTTATTTTAAGTTGTGCTTTGGGCTTATTATTAGCTGTTGATATTGCTATCTGGTCATTCATACAATGATCTAATTAAATATTATTATATGTATTATTTGTTTATCTTTGTTTAGTGTCTACTAAAGATATATTTGTGATATTGATAGTTTAATGATGATATAATCATTTTATATTCTGGAAAAGTATAAGTAAATTGGTTAGGATTAGGTCGTTACTTTTGTTGACTAGTAACATTTAGCATACAGAGGAATTTATATATAAGATGCTGTTAGGAATATATAAATAAGTATATATAGCGAATCACTTTATTATATATGGCACTGTTTGGAACATATATAGTGGACAAATATGCCATATAACAGAATGGGAAAATGAATATATATATATATATATATATATATATATATATATATATATATATATATATATATATATATATATATATATATATATATATATATATATATATATATATATAATTTTAATAGTGAAAAAAGGAAAAGGTATAATTTTTTGATATATATAGCAAACCAATATATGTTTTGAGTTTTCTTTCCTTTTTCCTTATAGAATATATAAGCCATATATCACTATGTAATCTATACTAAATAGGACTACATGCAGCAAACCATTGTTAAAACAACAAACCAATTTAGTAAATAGTGACTGCATTAATCCGTAAGAACAACAAGATCATACTATAATATACTTGAATGACATAGAGTATAACAAAGAAGTCAAACAAATCAATATTACTATTAAAACCAAAGGGGCAATCTATATAAAATAGGTTTTATTGAATATGTATACAAGGGGTATCTCTTGAGGCAGTGACTTAACTTAAAATTTAGAGATTTATATTTCTATAATAATCTACAAATTATTTAACAGTATTCTTTAAAATTTATGTGGTATTACCCAACATAAATTAGTGGTATAGTGACTTTTCACCCTTTTATAATAAGTAGATCCTCAGATAAAGATCAAATTTTATTTTACGCCTCACTATAACTACCACAAGCTAAAGGGTTAATGTTTTTGGTTTGGTAACAAGTAGAGGATGTTAATTGTCAATTTGAATAAATGACAAGGTTAAATATGGCCAATTAATAATTACAAATATCCATAGCATAATAGGGTTGCTAGAATTATGATTTATCTCATGGGATTTGGATATATCTATTATTGTGGTTAAATAATTGATGTATTATATATTATGGTTATATTTGTGAGGATGGAGATTAGAGTAATGAACATTAGGTTATGCTGTAGTAACTTGTTCATAATCTGCCTAAGTTTGCCATTCATTTAAAAATATACCTAATGTCAATGTAATCCGTATTTTTGAAATATATATTAGAATTATATTATTTCAAAAATATCAGATTACATTGACATTAGATTTGTGTAACTTGATATCATTGATATCTTTATGACCATTAACCAATAATAAACATTAAGTTGTAATTTTACATTATCATATAGAAGGGAAGAAGAATATAAATTAGGTTGTTATGACAATAGTGATATCATATAAGGAGTTGTGTTATATCTGTTATCTAAATATATTATTAGGTTTTTGTGGATTTCAAGCCGATTAGGCGATCAATATATATATATAAATTGTGCAGAGACAAACTCCATATTTTGGCTATGTTTAGGATGAATTATTTGTTTTAAACTCATTATAGAGACTAAGTAGGGTGTCTAAAACATAGTAGTTGTATATAAATAGGTCAATGGGGTTGAAATTGTAGCATCATTTATATAAATAAAATACATAAGTTGATGTAGGATGCAAAGACATTAAGGAACTATACAAATGCCTTATGTAGTGAATTTGAATTGGATGTGGATTTGTTCTATTTTGAGAACTAATAGTAAATCTTGAGAGTGAAATATTGATATAAAAGGTCTATTAATGATACTAATTAGTCTATATATTGATGATTCATGGATGTAATGATTGTGGAAATATTATAATGACCTCATTTAGAGTTATAAATGACTGTTACTATATATGCATACAGTAATGAAAATTAGTATGCAAAACATATTATGAGTGTATTTATATGTACAATTTCTTATGCATAAATGGCTTATATTAGTGCATCATGTGTGTGTGTGTATTATGGTTATTTTGATTGGAAAAGACTAAGTGAGAGATTCAGAAGAGTGGAAAATCATTTATATATGTATACAACGTCCTAAAATATAACAATTAGTTCAAATGAAAGATTATGTTCTTTTGAGAATTATGAACTTATGTTATGACTGGATGTTGAACTAGAGTATCGTATCCTTAAAAATTGATGGAATATGATATATTTCTTGTCATAAAATATATTATGTTTTTAAATATAATTATAGAGACTAGATTATGTAGTCTAAACATAGGATATACTGGGGTGGTATAAACTCATACTTGTTGAATTATTACTTATGATTAAGGGTCATTTATTTCAAGGAATTGTAAGATTGGTTATTTGTAATTGTGTCATAAATAATGAAATATGATATTATGGGATATAATAGAGTGTTTTCATTTAAAAATTATAATCTAAATATATGTTATACTTGGGTGGTACAAACTATAATTATTGTGTCTAGACTCACACATACATTTGATAGATTAAATGTAAGCATGTTGGTTATTACTATGAATAGAATGTTTTATGAAAACTGGTAGGGCCTTTATTTATGAATGAATTCAAACCCTCCTAATAATATAATAGATTCTAGAAGGAAATATTATGTGTTTATGAAAATTGAAGCTTTTTTGTTATATCTAGTTGTTTGAACAAAAGTCTAAGTTTCCATTGATTTATGCTACTTTATTATGACTGGTTGTGGTACTTAGTAGTTATGCTTAAAAACACTAAACTATGATAATATGGGTTATCATAGGGTGTATTATGTTTGGAAACTAACTGTGGTAATTCGAATCTGTATTTAGATGTAAGTCATACCTAGGTGGTATAGATTGTAGTCATTATTTCTATTATGGAATAGATATAATGTGAGTTTAATTCATACATTTGATGGAATAAATGTATGCCATTATATTATCTTATGCTTAACATTTTATATGTTGCTAATAATATGTAATATATGTGAATTTATTAGTTATATTATGTTAACCAAATCTCACATTGTTGATACTAAGTAGTGAGATGACCTTCACTAGCTTACTAGCATCACAATGCCAGATGAAGGTAATCTGATCAAGTGGTTTGCATGAATTTTGGCTGAACATTGGATCATTATTATTATTGAAAACTTTTGCCAAAGTAATGTTTAGTGAGACATTATCATTTCATGAATATGATTTACATGTTTGTGCGATATCTTGTAATAAAACAAGTTTCTATGATACACTATAGGTTTAATTTTAGAAATTATACAATACATGGGTATTAGATTGTCTCTTTAGATTCCTGCACCATCACTATCTACTCATTTATGAAGGGAGGGCCATTCCCTGATGGGATTAGTCTGGGGGATCAATGGTCCATGGTGGGTGTGGAAAGTTATTGGATGATGCTTTCCCTCCCCACAATAGTACTACTTTTGAAATGATATTTGAGATTGCCATAGATACTAGAGTCAAGGGAACTCATGCTCTGGGGAGCCATGTATCTTTTATATGTACATTATATTATAGTTTATTTATTATTAGAAAAATTATCATGAAGAACTGTAATTACTTATTTACTATGGATTGACATTAGTGGTTGTAGGCATGTATGAACCATGACTAGTTAATTGTAATTACTTTCTATATTATTATTATGATGTGTTTCTTATGATGATAGTGATTAATGATGTATGATGTAGCATGCTTCATTTATAGTTATCACATTTAGAGTATTTTGTATGATTAATGATTAGATTCTCATGGTGTAATCTACTTATAGTAAATGTGTTTAAGTTTAAAAAAAATCATTTATTTTTAGTTAGATTCTAGTGAGGTTGTTACAAGCTATGGATAGTCTGAAATAGAAAACCCCTAAAAACAAAAAAAAGGATTAGTTAAAACACATCACCCATATTAAAAAGTAAATATACCATTTATTTTATTATTATTATTTTGGTTTATGTGTTGTGGGTAGTAGAAAATGGTCATGCATAAAAATATCAACATTTTCCTATGATATTATATGGGATTTTATAACACACCAACTAGATAAAAATAATCAGGTCTATACAAAAATAAAACTAGGGTTTTGAAAAGTCATGGCCTCTATAATTTTAAGGTTGGTAGGCCAAGATTTTAAAAGGATTCATGAAGTTTATTGAAGACATACTAAGTCCAAAATAGGGACCTCATGGCTTTGAAATTATTGTCATGTTTTTTTTTGATGTCACATACTTTCTCACCATGTATAGGTGATTGTGATAGACCAAAAATGAAGGTATTTAGGTCTAGAGAAATGTAAAACATTATTTTTGCATCTCTATATCCTCTGCAACTCAAGGTCATGATTCTATAATAATGTCACATGTGCATGCCAAATATTCTCAAGAGTTTCATAGAGTTTACTATAGAAGCCCCCCCAAAAAATTAGGACCCATGTGAAGCCATGATCCCATGGCCCAATAAAAATTGACATATTTTATATTGTTATATTACATGGTATTTTACCACTTGGTAGTGATATATCAAAACATATAAAGGTATATAGGTCTAGTCAGAGATAAAATAAGGGTTTAATTTTTCCATGGACTCTATGACATCAGGCCTATTAGGCAGCCATATTACACTAAAAATTAAGGTATTCAGGTCAAGAGAATGATAAAATACAATTTTGTGACTGCATGGCATCTATAACATCAAGGCTGCAAGATTGTGACATGTATCTGGTCAATATTCTCAGTGTATTAGTAATTAAAAACCATTAAACAAAACCTAAGGTTCATTTCAAATAATACGTATAATGCACTATGAATAAATTAAATGCAATGACATCTACTAAACATGCATGGATACCATTGTCACCATAACAAGATTAATCCTTATATTGTATTTTTTTAATGATACAGATTCATATGGGTTATTCATTGGCCATATTCCCATCATCACTAAGATTGGATTTAAAAGTAAGGGTTTTAAAACCTCACTAAGGCCATAAGTCAAAGTGTCTTATGATTTTTTTTCATTTCCTACATTTCACAAATATTTGGTCCTAGTTTGTGTTAATTATTAATTATTTGTAGTTGATTTTTTTATTTGGTTAAGTATGAATAAATTTTTAATAAGAAATGGTTTCATAAATTTAATTCATACAAATACACTTTTGATTTATTTGTGTGAATTACATTCATACAAATATCATGTTGTCATTGAGGATGATATTTCTATTATGAAGGAACCCATACCCCCACTCCATCACTTATAACTTGTTGGTGATGAAATCAAATCCATATTTGAACTCCATACAACTAATAATAAGCCAAAATGAATCATAAAAATAATTTTATTCTAATATTATGTATGTTTCAAATTATGGTTTGTCTAAATTAAAAATTATGTTTATTTCCATCGTATACCACAAATTAGAAATACGTTTGTTTCCAGTTAACTACCTACCCATTAAAATAGAAACAAGACCACATCATACAAGCATTCTATTTTAAATAAATATAAACAAGGGTACACAAATATGAATCATAAAAGTATCGGTAGGAGCCAAATGAAAGACATTAAAAATTTAGTTAATCACACTCATTCCATGTTTTGAATGCACCTTGTCCAAGGTGTCAAAGAAATAACATCTCACTAACTTACATTTAACATCCTTTTTTGTGCATTGAATGATCCCATACCTACATTAAATGACACTTAAAGTGATTGTATTTACACAAGCTCATACCTATGTTGTATCACAATATTTTATATAATTTTTATTGTTAAATGGAAAGAGTAGATGCAATGTATTTGAGGAAACATTTGTATTGTCAATATGAATTTATGTGTGGTATAGACATTTAGGACATTGAAATGATAATTAAACTATGATAAATAATATCTATGGACTCTGACCCTATGTCACACCACCTCCTTCACTTTATTTTGTGTATTTGTTGAAATGGAAAAGTAGATGTAGTGTATTAGAGGTAAAAACATAAGTGAAGGGATGTGTCTATGTATGGTAGAGATATAATGGAAAATGTATAAACATTTACACCATGGCTAACAAGACCTGTGGACTCTATCCCTAATTTTCACCACCTCCTTCACTTTGAGTAATAAGTAGAGTATATAACATAGTTCCCCAATGATCTAGGACCGTATTTTACATCCATATTTGAACTAGTATTTTTAAACATGATATATTCTTGTATTGTATTTTTTAATCCTTTAGATTCATTTGTTTATTTAATTTCTCATCTTGATATTTCACTATCTATGTTATGGATGTAAATATATCTATACATTGGAGTCATTTTATTGAATTATGATGGTAATCTATGGCCAATTGCTTTAAAAATATTTAGATAATCCTTCCTTTAAAATGGGTTTGATGTTTATGCTCTATCCTTTTTCCCAAATACATTTTCATATTCAATGTACATTCCTTTATCTGATTAAATTAAAACAAAATATTTTAAGAGAAATTTATCCCATCTTAACCATGGTTCTTCAATTGTTGTAATTTTTTTTCTTTTCAATCAAAAAATGAGTGACTACAAGTTGGCCAATTTATTTTAAGACCATGTTTTTTTGCTTAAGGTTTGTTACAAATGTAATATTAGCTTACTATAAACATTGATATTAACATATGGTTGTTTAATATATACCCCATAAAACTTACATAACCTGAAAGACATTTAAAAATCACGTGCAATTGATTATACCACGACTCTTGAGTTTTAATTCACTATTAGTTTTTTGAAAATAATAAATCAATTAACATATATGGTCTTCATTTTGTGCATAATATTATTAGGATAAATTGGATCTAAAGACTAATCCCCTGGGTATGAAACTTGTGTAATTGTTGTATCTTTTATATTGAACATGATGTACTATAATGCACGACACTAAGTTGTAATCAATTGATATATTGAGAGTGATTAGGTCTCTATTTGAAAATGCATCAAATGATCTTGAGTTGGAAATATTATATGCTCCAACTCTCATTTGATTGTATAGAGTACTCTATAGATTATTTTAAGGGTAGAATCATGAACTATGGTCTTCTATATATTTAAAAATTGAAGCCATAGAAGTTTAGTGTAATTAAACTCTAACATGGCCCACTTTCAACCTTAAGAAGAATCACATCACTGCAGATAGATCTAGATTCTGTTTGATTTTTTGTGACTTTGAAACTTGAAACTTGTGACTTGAGAATTGTGAAAATGCCTTAGTAAAAATGTGAAAATAAATTAATATCATGCCCACTTTATTTATACTATATTTAAATTACATTTGAATTTTCAACATTGAAACTTTTGAAATTTCCCACTTTTGAAACTTTTGAAGCATTTACAACCTTGAAACTAGTAAGATTTTGAATAGTTTGAAACTTTTAGTTTTAAACTATAGGAATGAGTGAACATTCATGCCACATATCCACATAATCTAAAAATGTTGAATCATGTTGCCATTTGAAAAATTTATGTTACCATAGATATGAAATTTTTATCATGAAGCTTGAATGTTCTAAGTAAGCCTATTGTGATGCCCCCATTTTGAGATGAGAGATGTACCTTGTAAGTCACTTATCTAAAAAAAAGTATCTGTGAAATCTATATCACTTTGAATAATTTTGAATAATTTAAATTAATTTCATTATATTATTGAATATAACATTAAATTTACATATGAAACATGTGCTAGAGAGATATATATCTGAAGCATAGAAGCAACGTATGCATGATATGTATCATGACAATTAGAGTATACTATAGTATATAATTGATGCGTGACATTAATAATGGAACCATAATAAATAGATAGAATGCATGATATGAATAATTTCAAGATAATAAAAATAAATAATCATAGATGTAATGTCATACAATGTCATGTAATTTTTGTAACATGTCATGCATAAGGCTCAAGAGGCCGCATACAAAGGACATGTAAAATGTTACATAAAACACAAGGACAAGGTTAACATGAAAATGAAAAAATTATACCCTAAAATCAAGGGTTTTAACATACAAGTTCAAGGGCATCATACATAATAATAAATTAAGTCTAACCTATCATGTAATAAAGTAATAATGCAAAGCAAAACATGCATCGAATGAGACTATTATAGATGAATCATATTCATGAATGTAATTTTATAGAAAGTAGAATATTTCATGTAATACATTTGAAAGAAATTAGTGATTAATAAATACATTTGTATGATATGTAACTTAACATGGTAGAGAAGCTTTGGATAGAGACAACTTGATAAAGTGTTCACAGAGAACATAGGGATACCTCCAACTTAGCAAGGTTGTTGGGTTATAAGGGAAGCCCAACATCAAAGAATCATGTGAAAGTATGTCATGTATCACTATCAAATACCTTGTGAGAAACATAATGTATTGAAACATGGAATATACTATCTATTTAAAATATAATAAACATCATATAAAAAATAAGTAAGATAATATTATTTGAAAATGATTTAGGTCCTTTTTTTAAATTATTTTATTTTTTGGGAATTTTTGATAAATATACATTTTTGTACTTTTTAACAATATTTTAAATCTAAATCAGAGTTGAAATTAAGTGTTAAGAAGATTTTTTTTAAAAATAGAGGAAGTAGAAGGGATTCAAATAATTCTCCAAAAATTTAAAAAGCATACAATGATAAGATGGAAAGCAAGCAATGTACCCCCAATGTATATGAAACTTTGAGTCAAGCAATGTACTATAACTATGCAAAATATGTAAGAACTTACTTGATCTTAAAATGGGGGAAAAATGTGGTCATGTAAAAATAAGCAATATGAGATCACGTAAGTGTCATAAATTTTAAAATATGCAATAGTATGCAAGTTTAATGCCATAGAGGTACGTGTTTTTGTTTGTTCAAATTAGTTTGAAAATGAAAAGGGTAAGCACCCAAATGAAAAATAAAACCAAGGGGATTAAATAATGGTTGGATAAGGGATAGAAGAATTGGAAAAAAAACAAATAATATATGTATAATGAAATTGTAATTAGCCAATAAATTACTTGTTTAAGAGAGAGCTCCCATGGAGTTATTGCATAAAGAGTATATTCACCTAATTCATTTTGTGATAAACCACCAATTGGAATAAGATACTACTTATATAATTATTAGATCAAATACCATAGATGTTAGTCATATGAGATATTTATGGTAGAGTATGCCCTTATTTGTATTTATTTGTTTTGATTATGCCCTCATTTTAAACTATGACCATTAGACCATCATTCCAGAATGTGAGAGAATCATAATTAGTATTCAGAGTAACTTTCATTAATATTTGAAATGATCTTTCGAGAATTAAATTTGTGTTACTCCAATGTAGGACCAATGTAAAATAATGCTATAAATGATTTAAAACTAAGAGTGATTGGTAATACGATAGACCCAATGCAATGATTTAGTGATGTATCTTGGTTAGGGTATTTTGCTTCATATTCAAGAGATCAAAGAAGAGATAGAATACATATATTAACTTCATGAAAGCGAATGAGAGTGACATTAGTACATTATTTTCCATCTATAAGTGGTTTGATAATGAGAGGATCCAAATGAGATGAATGTTGATTTGGTATTGGGGATTTGGAACCATATTTTTAGGAGCAACATTGGGTATTGATTATTTTTTTGAGTGACCTTTATTGAAAAATCCTCTTTTGAACATGCTTTGATTTAGATTTGATAATTATATTTCTACATGTGAATTTATGGGAGTCTTTGAGTGTGCTATTTTTACCTTCTCCGTAGGATATATGATCATTATATTAGGAGAATTAAGGTTCCAAAGTGATAAAATAATACTAAAACTATTTGAATTATCTTGTGGATCCCTTTATTTATAAATGAGTGTTTTTCCCTTACTTTGTATAGAATAAATATATTGATATTCACCCACTCCAACATATGTAAAAAAACAATGATATAAGTGTTCATATTCATTTATGGGATTGGAATTTATATTTTCCAATTTCTCATCTATAATTTCTTGTGTATTCTATCATTACCACTATATTAATTTTCAATTATGCAAGTATTTTCTAAATTGACCAATAATGGTAGTTACCGAACATGCTCTATTGAAATTAGTGATTATTGTTCCTTTTATTGGATAGATTATTCTATTTATGTGGGAAATTTAATTTGTGAAATAATTTCCTCAATAGGATCTTTCATTTTTAATTAATTTTTACTTTTGACATAGCTTCCTTGATAGGCCTTTTGTTTTGCTTAGGACTTTGTACTTGTGGCAACACTTCCTCGATAGGCCTTTCTATTTGATTAGGACTTTGGAGACATGGTGAGGAATTATTTATATTTATTGATTCACCCACATAATAAGTATGAATTTTTTGCACTAGAATTTATTGTTGAGGTGATATTATAGACATTTTATTCGATTGTGATTTTGTCATTTTGCACTAGTGAAAAGGTGTGCCATCAACTAGAATTGCATATTCATGCATACCATATAAAAATTGATACATATATGAAATATATCATGTATAAATTACATTTCATGAATCCAAGGTTGACCCAAGAGTAAATTATATTATAACTACTCAGAGACAACTAGAAAAGTAGTAGAGACCATTTTGGTTTCCAATAATAAATCCATTGTATTAATGACCAATATATTTTAGGAATGGTATCAGAGACCTATGTATGTTTCTTGGAATTTTAAAGATAATATTTATATAATACCATTTTATGTACGAAATCATAACCATAAATATTTATTCCATAACCATTTTCAACCAAAGAACATTTAAATAGTTATTCATGTTTTTGGATTTGAATAAATAACAAAATATTCTACTTGATGATATGCTTGGGAGGTAAATATTATTTATAAAAAGTAACAATATGATCAATATCATTAAATTTATTAATAATAAATAAAAATAAAACTAGTTTTGTATCCATAGAAAGAGTTGTATCCATCAACATTGCATATTGTATATCCTATAAACTAGTGCCTTTATTAATAGCTCTAGAATATAAATTTTGGGAGGGGTATTTACCAAATAGTCATGTTGATTTTATCATATCTTTTGGGTTGATAAAATTGTATCAAAGGAGATGTAGGAGGAAAATTATGATTAGGAGGAGTGGATTGGGGAGGTAAAGGTGGTCATCCCCTTCTAGTTTGGATAACATGAACATGAGAATCTAGTATAAGCCTTGGATAAAAAAGGGAATAATTTGACAAATAGAAGTAGAATAAGGGAGAGGAAGGAGGAATACAAGATGTTGTTTTCATGTTTTTTATAATTTTGTTTTAATAAGAATCAATTTGAATTAAATATTATAACAATAAGTATTAATGCTTTAAGTTTGTTTAAAAGATTGCATACATTTTTGTTCAATGTTATAACAATGTGAAAGTACCATGTAGTGCATATTGTTCTAAAGTATGTTTTAGAACATTATCAAAATTTAATCATGTATAAAATATATGAATAACATATTTGAAATTAAGAGAATAATTTTTTTAGGAAAATGCATAATTTTATGTAACATTCAAGAGAGACTTTCATTCATTGAACCCAATATAAATAAGATAAAAATATGAATCAAGAAATGTTACAATATAATTTAAGTAATGCTAGTGACTATGAATATAGTATAATGTGGATAAATCAAAGTTAATGATTATGAATACAACACAAGAGAAAATCAAGGTATGAGGGTGATCTAGGAAATTGTTTGAAAGAATTATATGCTCTCAAATATACTTTATTATATATTGATTAGTGTCAGTCCAATGTTTTAGAATGATAACTATAGATGTAGAATCATGAATATATGTCATTCCTTATATTGAAGGGTATAATGAGATTAACTTACCTAGGTGATACGTTCCTTTGAGGTGTACCATGAATTAGAAAAATAAAAGAGGCTTCTTATTAGAATAAGCAAGAGATCCTAAATGATTTTGATATATTGTGAGGTATGTGAAAACTAAATTGTGTTTAATGTTATTTAATATATATGAGTATTGGGGTAAACCCATCATGCCATAGGTTTTGTAAATAGATAACATGTAGCTCTTTAAGATAGCCACTAAATGATTGAAAACTATCGAAATAGAGTTTCTAATATAAGTAAAAAAAATGAAAAATAAAAAGGGAAAGATTTTTATTTTCAAAAATAAGACAAATTTCAACCTAAGGTTGAACGAAAGAGATTCTATATCAAAATGATCCAAGTTGAAATGATAATTTCTTTAGCATCATATTCAATCCAATGTTGAATAAATTGAATCATTTTGTGTCTAATTTTATCTAAGGTCTAAGATTGCTTTCTTTTAGTTTTAGAAATTTATAGAAATTTGAAATAAATCCTATCCAAATATTCAAGGATAAAAAAGAAATAATGTTCTAAACAAAATTGGGTTCACTAGAATGTTTAATTTTTTTAATTTAAGTTGTCTTAAACTAATGGAATTAAAATATTAAAATAGAAATGTTGATATGTGTATCATATGAATCTAAGGGGTAGAATTAATCACTTGTAAGTAGAATAAAACATCAGGAAAAAGCTTAAGACAAGCATTCCTAAGCCTAGATACTTGGGGGAGAAATAACAAAACAAAATCAAATACAATGACAATATAAATGGAATATTACCTTTACCTTCCTTGTCAAATGAGCTTGTTTTTTTGGCATACGTTTGTGTTTGTGCTTGAATTGTGTTTAATAGAGTCTTTATCAATGCTATTGACTTATGGGAATCATTTTCCATTATCCACATGTGGCTTGGATTTGGTATGTATTAGGATTGAATCTCTTTCTTCCAATTTGGCATTATTAGTTTAGCTTAAAGTGCTTTTTTAGCAATGGACATGACACTTGTATTTATAGGTTTTCACCTAACCCTAACTCAAGTGTAGTTATCTTAGGGTCAATTTTGTAACTCCAAATGTAATTAATGAAGGATTTAATTATGCACTTATGGAGGCATGGCTCAACATTTCTATTTTTTATGGCATTTATGTTGGCATTTTGTAATTCTTGATTTTGAGGATGATGAAATCATCATAACCTCATATTTTGTTGAAAAATATTTCTTAGAAATTACATATTCACCAATTCAACATGGTATTTTCACTTAAACATTTAATTTGATTTTTTTGGTTAATTAATTTTTCTTAGCCTTTTGGTCATTTCAATAATTGGTTTAAGTGCCCCACTTAATTGGTTAAAAATGTTAGTTTGCTAGGTCACAACCTGAATGGGGATGAATTCATGAGATTTTATCATTGAATATATGGTAATACCCAAAATAGTGATGCTTTAATGTAATTATGCTTATTTACATCCAATGTATAAATGAATTTATGATGTTCAACGATTTCTAGGCTTAATTTACATAAATTGATAGAAATTAGTCTGAAGTCCATTTATACATAAAAGTGGTAAAAAAGGAGTGTCTAAATTTTTCCCTTGTTTGAGTAGGTGTTGTAAGACATAAACATAGTAATGTATTCTCAAAGAATGAAAAAGTTATTATGTTGAAAATTTTAATGTTTGTAAAAGTGATGTGTTGACAACCATAGGTTGTTAACAAGCCAACAGTCGTAGGTTGTTACCCCAATGGGTGGTTGATGATCCATGGATGCCCCCTAGATGGGGTGGATGGAAAATAATGTTGTCAAATAAGCCTTTGAAAAGAGGAAAATGACATAGCCTAATAATAATGGATGTTGAAATAATTATTTGCCCAAAGGTGGTTATAATCATTAGCACGATGAAGGTGCACTGGTAAACTATATGTAAGCATGATATAATTGTACTTTTCCCTTGTAAGATAGTTATGATCAGTGATTGACATAAATAATTTGCCATATTATGGAAACTTGGCAAAGGGAACTCATGTAATGAACCCATAAGTATAGATTAATGGTGAGCTAGCATAGAGGATATATATGAATTTAGTCTACTTGCTAGTATGGAGATGCATGTCCTAACTAGTAGTGACTGATATTCATTTGTGGTTTAATTAATATGTGTTTGGGTGGTGTTTAGGTAGGTCTATAGGGAACAAGAGGAAATACCACTGTCATCATTTCTTAAGAGATCATTTGGCCATATTCTTGTTGCAGCATGTGACATTAGGCATCATATATATAAACAAATTAAATAACAATGTGTGTTATATGCATGGAAAAAATTAATTTAAACATAAATATAATCAACTTATGCATTAGATATGATCAACCAAATCCCAAGTATAATGATAATATGATATAAAAAATAGAGGAGTAAATACACAGTCATAACTTAATGTCTTCTAGATAGAACAAATAAATATTCAAGTATAAACATAATGTAATAAACTTATGAAAACCAAACAAAAGGAAGACAAAAAAATGTTATTAATCAACCAATAAAAATAAACAAACCTAACTAACAAAAAAATAACCTAAGTAAAAAATTATACGAAGGAAAATGTTAGTCATCAAGCAAATTTTAAAAAACAAATAAAGCTAACAACTAAACTAAGGTAAAATCAATAAACAACCAAGCTACAAAAAACAAAAAATAATGGATTTTAAGAAAGATTAATAGACAACCTAAGTTAAGGCAAATAAATAAACAAACAAGCTAAAACACAAATAATAAATAATTAATTTAAAGCCCAAGCAATAAACAAACTATTTTAAGGCACATAGGCAAAATAATGGTAATAAACTAATCTAAGATGAATGAAATTCAAAATAGAATATAGAAAATTAGTGAAATACAACTACTTAATGAAAATATTCATGCATGTGTAATAGAAGTGTTACGCTTGTAAAACAGTTGCCCTTAGGTTATAGGGAATAATGAATAGGTAAGATGATAGGGTAATGTGGCTCCTCGACTATAGGAAATGATGACACCAAAAAGGTTGCCCCTAGGCTATAAGGAACAAAAACACAAAAATGATTAGGGGAAATATAAGAATAATTAAGGGGTGGCTAAGATGACTCCAAATGTACTAGGCAAATGGATGTTGCCTACATAGTCCCATGGATATGAGTTACAACATGGACTTCAAGACAAATGTAGTTCTCCTAGGATGTGGGAAAATAAGAAAATTGATGAAAAAGAAATAATTGATTCTAGAGGAAAATAGGAATGGGCTCAAAAAATGATGAGAATGTGAAATAAAAGGGGTTGACACTCATGATCATAAGAACATAAAGCACGAGAACTCATGAAATTGTGAGAGTGTAATTTAGGTTGAAACCAAACTAAAAGACAAAGAGTGAGTGTTCAAAAATGAAATTGGTTAATAATTCATAATTATCACTACATTTAAGGCTTAGAACAAGAATAATCTCACAAAATAGAGAGAGCATAAATGACTCACAAAATGGTGAGAACATAAATGACTCATAAAGTGAGAGTGTAAATGACTCATAAAATGATGAGAATGTAAATGACTAACAAAATGACAAGAGCATAGTTTAGGTTTCTCATAAAATGGAAAGATTATAAAAGACTCAAAAAATAGTGAGAGCTAGCTTAGGTTGCTTGTAATACAAGGAGAGTGTTGAAATAAGGGTGGTCGAGCTGACTTAAGAAAATAATGATCTCTACCTACATAGTCTAAATGGACCTCAAACCACTGTAATTTTAACCTACAGTGAAGAATATGAATAAGTAACAACAAGTTTGTGAATAGGAAAATGACACAAGTAATGACATGACAAGGTAAAGCTTGAAAATAAAAGCAATAGAAAACATCCTGACATCAACCAAGTAAATACCTATATGTGAAGGTTCAATGGAATGATAAACATATGATTTCCCCAAGTAAGGCTATATGCAATGGAATGACATGTGGGGATAAGATATCCTAGTATAATCTACATGTTTTATGATATCCCATTAGGGTGAAAAGTGCAAGCTTGGCGTAAAATTTTGAATCCAATGGTGCCCCTAAGCAAGGATACCACAAAGGGAAGGACACACCAATAAAATGGATAAAGGGATTTGGAACCAACAATAAATTTACCATTTTAGAGCATATTTGGGAAGGACACATCCAAACAATGTCTAAAATAATTGGCTCAATGACTAAGTTACCCCAAAGTGGGTGGATTGAGGATTGTTGACTAGATTTAAGACATGACAAATGTTTTTGAATTTTGTGGCTTTATATCTGTCTAGAAAATTGTAAGCTATTTTCAAATGTTTAGGGATTTTGGTTGTTTTGAATGTTTTTGGGGTATCTTAACTTATTAGATACTAATAAGATACAAATGGTGATGGATCACAAAATAGTGATAGTGTTGGATTAAGTTTCTCATAAAACAATGAGAGCATGGGAATATGACATGAAATAATAAGGTAGGGTAAAGGGAAAGGTATAAAACAATGGTAATATAAGGCAAATGGAAAGGTAAGACATGAAATGATGATAAGGAAATGGCAAGGCATGATTACGTTTTCCTAACTAATGTGGATATGCATGTCCTAATTAACATATGACATAACCAAAATAGTCAATGATTTTGATCTTTATCCCACACCCACTCTAAATAATTGCTCTATTAAAAACCTACAATTGATCTAAATTCTAATAATGTTGTTGTTTTGATCTTTATTGGTTGTTGATTTTGTTTCTTCCAAACCTCTAGACAATATGTCTTCATATCCTCAATGAAGGAAAAGGTATCCAAGAATGGTAAATAATGATAGGCATTGGATAAAAGGTCTAATTGGGAAATGGAATATAGGTTTATAATGGAATGTATAATGGTGGGGTAACAAATGAAGATCAAGATTTTTAGTCACACACAATGTTTTTGATTTCAAATTTGAAATAATTTTGATTGTGGTAGGGTCAAAGACTTATGAATATGTTCTTTATAGGACCACTAGATGTTTCTGTTGTTTGGGCTTGAGAGATGCTATAATTTGATTATGCTTTAGATTAGCAATTTTACTAATGTAGACTTCAATAATTTATTCATAAAGTAATGAAGAACTATTGTGCTTATTTATTGGTGCCTCAAAGAGGTTTTCACCAATAAAATTGTCTTGATTGTCCCATAACACCTCTGAGAAAGTTTCACTAAGGACCATTGACTTTTGACTTTGATTATCTTCTATCACCTCAAATAAGGTTTCACTAGAAATGCTAAGTTTGGACACTGATTGTACCCTAACACCACTAAATTTTTTTCAATAGGATATTATTCTTATTATACATGAATGTGGTCTTGGTCCCCTTGATTTTATGCAATTGGTATGTTTCCATGGATGTAGTTTAATAACGTGTGATTCTGTCAATCTTGATTGATGCTTATGGGAGGTGAAATGTTAATATATTGGATATGTTGATTAGTTTCAAAGAAAATTGGAATGGTAAAAGGAAACATAATCCTTGTAGATGATACTAGGAGAACTTGTGTCGATGTTAAAGGAAATGTCCTCAACAACCATTAAAGGATCATAGTTATTTGCTAATTTTGAAGTTGATTTAGACTCAATGGATCTGAATCCGATGTTAAGATTGATGTTGATTATAATTTTGAGTCTAAATTTTATATTGGTTCAAAAATAGAACTTGATTCTAATGTTGATCCTATTTGTGATGTATATTCAGTTGCAAAGATGTCCTATTGAATGTTTGGCAATGGATGAGTAATGACCTACGACATAATAATAGGCCATTGTTTAGAAATAGGCTCATCTAAGAGTGAATAAATAAAGACTAGATTGTCAAAGTGATCCCCCTAAAAGGTAAAGGAATGGTCAAAGGGTGATTCAACAAAGATTGGCTTGTCAAAGTGAAATGCCTCAAAGGTAAGGGAGTGGTCTAAAGGTGACTCAACAAAGACTGGATTTTCAAAGTAACACTCCATAAAGGTATGGAAGTGGTTGAAAGATGTTTTATCACATTTTGACTCATCACAAATATGTGTTTCAACAAAAACATCAAGGATTGGTTGGTTATCTTGACTTTGGTTTACTCTTGTTTACAAAATCTCATATTTGGACAAATCTTATTCTCTAATAAATGTCATCTCTTGGAGAGGTAAGAATTGACTTTGTTGTGTCTTTAAGACTAGATTAAATGTTGGAAGTATTTATTCTTTCTAAAGAAGGTCATTCAATCATTATTTATGAAATTCATATTTGAATTTGGCTCCAAATTTAAATGATTTTAGAAGAGATACACCTCTATTTTAAATAAGCCATTTGTCAAAATGGATTTGAAAATGAGTTGGTGATGTGATAACTGACTTAGGTGGATGGGAGTTATAAGGTAATTATTGGTGTATTTTTGGATCAAGAGTGATATCTCCATGGTCAATCAAGGATTGAACATGTTGTGCTAACTCACACATCAATTAAGTAAATGACTTTGAATCCCATTATACTCAATATTTGTCTATTCGGTACCAGGGATGTTTAAGATCATTTTCACCAAATTTTTGAGCATGTGGACACACAATTATGTTTATTGTGACCAATTGATAAAGTATGTCTCATAAGGCTTCATTGGGTAAATTTTCCATTTGGGGCCATGAATGGTTTAAAAGTCTTGGTATATGAAGTTGGAATGGGCCCAAAGAGGGAAAACTTATCTTTGGTCTTGGTAATTGGTCCAAAGAGGATGGTCTTGGTATTGGTAATTGGTATGGCCCAAAAGAAGGTGAAATTGGTCTCAATAATTGGGCCAAATAAGGGTGGTTTTTGCATATGATAATTAACATAACTTGTCTTGGAAATTATAAATTAGCCCATAGAGGGTAGTCTTGAAACTTGATAAGAAACTATCCCAAAGAAAGGCAAACTTGGTCTAAATTAGAAATGGGCCCAAATAGGGCAAACTTGGTACTTTAAAATAAATGTGGCATGTAGGTTCAAAATGAACCTTAATGCTACATTAGAATGGTTTAGTAATAGGCATATGGGTTCAAAACAAACCTTGTTTCAACTTTATTTGGCTTATGATTAGTACATGGGTTCAAATATGAACCCTAAATGGATTGGAATGTGGGTTAAAAACAAAACCAAATTTGGCATAGTTTAGAATGTGGATTTGAAAGGAGCCCTGATTCTGTCATGGTTATGAAAGTTTGTTTAAATACTTGATGTTTAGAAAATGTCTATATGAAATTGGCTTTGAACTTGGTCAATTTGGACATGAAACTTAACACATGTGAATTTGGTTTGGTTTGAGAAAATGGTTGAAAGTGAAATTAATTTTTTTTAGGTTTGGAATGAAATTAGAATGGTCTAGGTCTAATGTTCTTGATTTGAAACAAAAAGGCATACTTGGTCTAGTTTGGAAATAAGAGAAAGTTTAGTCTCGGTCCAAAAGGGAACTTAGTCTAGGCAAAGGTCTTTAAACCAAACTAAAAATTGATCGAAGTTGCACAATCTATACACAAAAGGTGAACAACTCAAGCCCAAGTTGTAGGCAACACTCAAGCATAAACCAATCATATTTAGATATGAACTTTTAAAGATTAATTTTGAACTTGGTTTTAAAGACTTGGATTTTTCAAATGAGCAGTGGTTTAAACTAAAATTGGCAATGTAACAAAGTCTTTCATAAACAAAGGGCATGAATTGGTTTTTGAGTTTCTTTGGCCAAGGCAAATGGCTTGGGTGATTTTGGAAGCATAACACTTATTTGTATAAATGGTGTATCTAACATGTGCTTGTTTAACTTGTTTGATTTGGAAGTGTGATTTTAGACTCAAAAAATACAAGTAAAAGAATAATTAGAACCTAAGTGCATACTCCTACACTAAAATTGACATAAAGTGTGCATAGTATTTGCTAACCTTCCATCGATATACCAATTCTTGAAGTAATTAATTGTTAATCCAATAAATAAAGATAACATGTAGGTAGAGTTTTAAAATCCCTTTATCTCTTAAGATCTGATATATGGCATGGAAATTAGAGCACCATAGCAACTCAACATTTGGAGGACAATCCACAATAAGTGGGGTCAATTAATCTACTTTTTTTTTGAGTTGGATTTTTTAGATGTTCTATAAGTGCCCCAAAATACTTGGGCACAATATTCATGTTACTTAGATTCAAATGGTCTATCTTGCTATGAAAGGATCTTGTCCCTTTCACAATGACTTTAGCCCTATAAAACTTGGTGAAGTTCGATGTCCAAACCTCCACATGACCTAAGAATACATTGGGCTTATTAGGCTAACCACTCAACCACTATCTAATCCAATAGTGAACCTAATTTATATCCCCCACTAGAGAGTGGGGTTGGAATTATTGAGTGTGGAGCCCTTTGGGGATATCACATGACCATATGAATAAATTTTTGGGGCCTAAAGATCTCTAAGGATGTGGGGGGTGTAATTTTCATGTTCTCCACATGTGAGTGGAATATTATTTGTATTCTTAATTTCTATATATTCCATATTTCATGGAGTTAGTTGTTAGATGCATTTTTTCATGTTGACTTCCTTGTTTTGAGGAAGCTAGTTTTTTTTGGAAAAGGGAACTCCTTCTTTGTTGAGTGGAGTTGGTTGAGATCACATGTTTTTTGGGAAAATATGCCCTTAAAAAGTTGGAGAGATGAATATGGAAAATTCCTCCTTGAGAGAGATTTTGGATAAGCTTGATGAGGTGGAAGAGGGTTACCACATGTTGGATAATGCTTATCTTGGATAAGCATTGCACATTTGCTCCTCTTTTTATGGATTTTACTCATTTTACTATAAATATAGGGTGTGGTGTGCCCTTTAGAGGTTGATAGTTTATTTTCAGGGTGTGGCTTTGAGGATCAGAGCCAAAGTGTAGGTGTTTTTCAAAGTACAAGTGTTCATTATAGGGTGTGGTTTAGCAACTTGTGAGATAAAACATTGTGTAGGTGTAGGTGAAAGTGTAAAATTTTATACAACACTTTCTACAGGATATTTTTATATCTATGTGAGAGTTCATTGTAATCTTGTTTTAGATTACTAATTTATTTGAAAACTTTCATTGGTAGATGTAGCCCACATTAGGTGAACCATATTATATATGTGTTATTATTATCTTGATGTTATTTATGATTTTATATTAATGGTGAATTAAGGAATGTTTCTGTGATACATTTTATTGCATAGCTTTAGATCTAGTTTATGGTAATAATAGATCTAGATTCAAGTGTTTTATTCCTAACAACTAGTATCGGAGCCATTGGTTTATGTGTTTTATTGAAGTGGTAAATCACATGAAGTCTATTAGCTTGAGTGGGAGCTATGGGAGAAGAGATAAAATTTAGAGTGGAGAAGTTTGATGGTAAGCATTTTGGTTTACAAAAAATACAGATGGAGGATTACCTATATTAGAAGGAGATACATCTCTCCTTGGAGGGGAAAGTTGAACAACCTGTAAGTATGAGTGATGTGGGTTGGTCATTACTTGATAGGAAGGCATTGGGAGCCATTAAATTATGACTTGCATACTCTATTGAATTTAATATTTATGATGAGAAAATCACAAAAGATCTCATGGATAAAATTAGAAAGTTGTATGAGAAACCTTCATCTTCTAATAAAAATTTTCTTATGAAAAGATTGTTTAACATGAAAATGTCTGAGAATGATTCAATAGATAATCATCTAAATGATTTTAATTATGCTCACTTCAGTTAGAATCAAGTTTGATGATGAATTTAGAGTTTTGCTAATATTATGTTCTTTTCGTGATAGTTGGGATAGTTTGGTTATAGCTGTGAGTAATGCAATCCCTGCCAAGGGAAGCTTGAATTTTGAGGATGTTGTAGGTGTGATCCTTATCAAGGAGATGCAAAGGAAAAACACTAGTGAATCATCTTCAGGTAATGATTTATCCATGGATACTAGATAAAGGCAAAAGGACAAGAGAAAAAGAAATCGAGGAAAATCAAAAGGTAGATCTAAGTCCAAATCTAGATCCAAGATGATATGTTGGCATTGTGGGAAGAGTGGACACTCAAAGAAGGATTATTGGTCACTTTAGGATAAGAATGACAACAAGGAGGAAACAAATGAGGTAAATGTGACATCAAGTAAATCATGTCAAGCTACCTTAATTATTTTTATGGATAATTTTTATGAGTCTCGGGTATTAGATTCAGGGGCTTCTTTTCATGCCACCCTACATAAGCATTATTTTATTGATTATGTTCAAGAGAATCTAGGACATGTATATATTGGTGATGATGAACCATGTGAGATAGTAGGGAAAGATTGTTTTTAAGTTAAGATGTAGAAGGGGAACACATGGATCATTAAGTATGTTAGACATGTGCCTATGTTGAGATGAAATTTGGTTTCAATGGGGCAATTAGGCAGTGAGGGATGTTCAATATTGTTTACTATAGATTATTAGAAATTTACCAAAGGTGATCTTATGATTTTGAGAGGTAATAAAGTTGGTACTTTGTATTTGAATAGTAGTGTTGATTTTCTTGATTTAGTTGCTATGGATGGAGATGCAACTATGTGGCACTACATGCTTGATCATATGAGCCATAAGGGGATGCAAATATTATAAGATAAGTTGCCTAGATTAAAATACATAGATCTAGACCTCTATGAGAATTATGTGTATGGGAAAAAGAAGTGGGTTAAGTTCCTAAAGGTTGGGTCTACAAATAAAGATCACAAGTTGGATCTGGTACACTAAGATGTATGGGGACCAACTCAGGTATCTTTTATTGGTGGATCTAATTATTATGTTACTTTTATATATGATGCAATTGGAAAAGTTTGGGTTTATTGCATTAAAAATAAATTTGATGTATTTGACACTTTTAAGAAGTGGAAAGCCTTGGTTGAGAATGAAATAGGTCTCAAGTTGAAATGTATTAGATTAGATAATGGAGGTGAGTATTGTAGTAATGTTTTCTTTGATTATTGTTTTAACAATGGAATCCGTAGGCAAAGGATGGTTCCAAGAAATTCATAGTAGAATGGGGTATCTGAAAGGATGAAAATAATAATAATGGAATGTGCTAGGAGCATGAGGTTACATGTAGGGTTGACTTTATAGTTTTGGGTAGAAGTAGTTAGCACAATAATATATCTGATTAACAGAGGAACTTCTATGCCTTTGGATAGGGGCATTCCAGAACAAGCTTGGTCTGGTAAGAATGTTGAATATTCTTTTTTTAGAGTCTTTATATGTGAACCATTTGCTCTCATCAAGAAAGAGGATAGGACCAAGCTAGAGGCTAAATCAAAGAAATACACATTTGTTAGTTATGGTGAGGATGACTTTAGTTTCCATTTATGGAGCATTAAAGATATGAAAATAATTTGGTCTAGAGATGTAGTCTTTAATGAAAAAGTCATGTATAAGGATCAGTTGAAGGAATAAGATTAGGAATAGAAAGAGTAAACAATATTGGATGACATTGCGGATGGCAAAGTATCCAAGGATTTAGTTTAGGAACATTCTACACAAGGACCCCAAGATCTATGGTAAGAATATCTTCTAGGGTAAGAACACTTGAAGATTTTTCTTCTTCTTTGAATTATTTATTACTAACTGATAATGGAGAACTAGAGTCTTATGAAGAAGAAATGCAAGTAGATGCCAAGTTGAAGTGGGAACATGCCATGGATGAGGAGCATAGATCTCTCATGGAGAACCAAACATGGGATTTGGTTAGGTTACCCAAGGGTAAGAGTGCATTGTCAAACACATGGATCTTCAGGATAAAAAAAGAGCATGAAGGGGGAAAATGGTATAAGTATAAGATAGTGGTCAAGGGGTTTGTACAAAAATAAGGTATTGATTTTGATGAGATTTTCTCTCCTATTGTAAAAATGACTTCTATTAGGACTATTCTTGGTTTAGTTGTAGTTGAGGATTTTCACTTAGAATAGTTAGATGTGAAAACTAATTTTATTCATGGTGATTTGGATCTATAGTTGTATATGAAGTAGCCATAGGGTTATGAGGTCAAAGGGAAGGAGAACTAAGAGTGTAGACTAAAGAAGAGATTGTATGGCCTGAAACAAGCTCCATAATAATGGTACAAGAAATTTGATTGTTTTATGTTGGAACAAGAATATCAAAGGTGTCATTCTAACCATTATGTGTACATAAAACATTTTGATGATGGTTCATTTATTATATTACACTTGTATGTTGATGATATGTTGGTTTTAGGAAAGAACATACAACATATTCATATACTCAAAAATAGCTTAATGACTCCTTTTATATGAAGGATTTGGGTGCTACAAAGCAAATGTTTGGTATGAGGATTTCTCATGATAGGAAGGAGAGAAAGCTGATCTTATCCCAATCAGTGTATGTGAAGAAATTATTAGAAAGGTTTAGCATGTTGGATGCTAAATATGTTGGTACTCCTTTGGCAGGCCACTTTAGATTATCAAAGGAGTAGTATCCCAAGATAGAAGATGAAAAGCTTAAGATGTCAAAGGTACCTCACTCATTAGTACTTGGGAGCTTGATGTATATCATGGTTTGTACTAGGTTGGATATTGCCCAAGTAGTGGGAGTTATGAGTAGGTATGTGAGTGATCCAGGTTGTGAGCATTGGTAGGTAGTGAAATGGATTCTTCGATATTTGAAAGGAACCATTGATTTTTCATTATGTTATGGTGGATCAGATACCACTTTACGTGGTTATGTGGACTTAGATATGGTAGGGGATATTGATAGTAGGAGAAGTATGAGATGATGTATATTTACTATTGGAGATATAGTGGTTAGTTGGATTTTCAAGATACAGAAGGTTGTGGCTTTGTCAACCACAAAGGTAGAGTATGTTGCTACCATAGAGGCTAACAAGGAGATGATTTGGTCACAAGAGTTGTTTTGAGAGTTAGAGCATGAGTAGGAAGTTGGGAGACTACACAGTGATAGTCAGAGTGCTATTCATTTGGCAAAGAACTTTGCTTCCAATTAAAGATGAAACATATTCAGTTACATTATCATTTTATCAGGACAAATTTGGAGGAAAACTTGGTGAAGATGGATAAGATTCATACTATGGAAAAATCTTGTGGATATGATGACCAAGGTGGTCACATTGGACAAGTTGAGACTATGTTTAGATTTGGTTGGCCTTAATGGTCATGGAGTAGTGATAGATTTTGTTCAAGAGAAATGGTCTCCAAGTGGGAGATTGTTGAGTGTGGATCCCTTTGGGGCTATCACATGACCATAAGAATAATTTTTGGGGGCCTAAAGAGCTCCAAGGATATTGGGGCCATAATTTTTATGTTATCCATATGTGAGTGGAATATTTCTTGTATTCTTAATTTCTATGTATTCCATATTTCATGGAGTTATTTGTTAGATGCCTTTTCCCATGTTGACTTTCTTGTTTTGAGGAAGCTAGTTAGTTTTTGGAAAGGGTAACTCCTTCCTTGTTGAGTGGAGTTGGTTGAGATCACATGTTTTTGGGAAAATATTCCCTTAGAAGGTGGAGAGATGAATATGGTGAATTCCTCCTTGGGAGAGCTTTTGGATAAGCTTGATGAGGTGGAGGAGGGTTGTCACATGTTGTATAATGCTTATCTTGGATAAGCATTGCACATTTACTCCTCCTTTTATGGATTTTATTCATTTTACTATAAATACAGGGTGTGGTGTGACCTTTAGATGTTGATGGTTTGTTTATAGGTTGTGGCTTTGAGGATCAGAGTCAAAGTATAGGTGTTCATTATAGGGTGTCGTTTAGAAACTTGTGAGATACAACATAGTGTAGGCGCAGGTGAAAGTGCAAATTTTTGTGCAACACTTTCTATAGAATATTTTTCTATCTCTGTGAGAGTTCATTATAATATAGTTTTAGATTATTGATTTATTTGAAAACTTTTATTGGTGGATGTAGCCCACATTGGGTGAACCATGTTAGATCTATGTTATCTGTGTTATTATTATCTTGCTCTCATTTATGCTTTCATATTAATGGTGAATTAAGGAATGTTTCCATGATGAATTTTATTACACAACTTTAGATATGGTTTATGGTAATATTAGATCTAGATTTAAGTGTTTTATTCCTAACAACTGGTATCAACCCCAGGTCAATGCCCTATTAAAGAAATCACGAGGCGACAAACTCCCACTCACAAGACAAAAATAAAAATAAACCAACTAGGTTGTTTCTAGGTCATCCAATTCCCTAAGAATAAGGAGAGAGAATACATGACTTTTCTTTAGGTTTTGATTCAAATAAGCAAGAAAAATAATGCATTCTGTCACCTAACGTTCCTTAAAGGGGACAAGGGGAGAGAGTAGGTGCACAATTTTAATAACAATAAATGAAACTAACTATTTTAGAAAATTAAAAAACAAAAGGAAAAGTGCACTTAAGAGCTCTTAGTCTAAATGTGAATGTTATTTTTAGGCACCTATTTGAAACATGATTGAAATTTAGCCTTTGTTTGCAACTTTCAAATGACAAAAGGGGTAAGTTGTTTTGCTAGTGTTTTAAAAGCACCAAAATAGAATGTGAAATGGCCTTGTTAATGTGTTAAAATAATTCTCATTTAAATAATACCCTACAAGAAACATTATAGGATTGATTTTTTCTTGATTAAATAACGAAGGCCACCAACAAATTAGCTCAAAACCATGAAAATATGCTCTCTGGAATCATTTTGCAATTACACAATAAAAGGTAAACTCTGAAATTGTTTAGGTAAATAAAATTTAGAAAAAAAATATAAAACTCAAGAACTCACAGTGAATGATTTTGTAGTTTTAGAATGTTTTCACTGCTAACTTTGCCAATTTCATAGTTTTATGTTTCAATTTCGTAACTAGGCTTTAACGATTTCATGTTTCACTTAGACAATTTCATAGCTTTCTAAAAACCTACGAAAAATTAGATAGGATGATTTTATAACTATGTATGATAATTTCACAACTGTTAGTCACAATTTCATAATTGTAGATCATAATTTCATTGTCAATTAAGTCAATTTCATAGTTTAGAGAATTTCACAATTTCCTCCACAATTTTATGATTATTATTATCAATTTCATAATTACCAAAGAAACCTACACAAAAAAACATAAAAATAAAGAATAATAAATTTGTGATTATATGGAATTATTTCACATCTATTATTTTCAAATTTGCAAATACTTAAAACAGACCAGGAAATAACAAAAACTAAGAACAAATACGTAGTTAATCCCAATTATTTCATAAATAAAAGCTTTGAATTTGTAAATATCCAGCTTGAAGGGTCCAAATTGATAGTATATATTAGAGTCTTCACAAATTCATATGAGATATAATGGAGTTAAACACAAACAATCACGAAATTATTTTAAACACACCATAATATTATTCCACACTCTCTGATAATTATTCATATGGGATATTGTGAAGTTTATATAAGAAAACTATTTTCTATAATTGGGGAGATATAATCTCCACCAATATCTCTCACAAATAAACTAACAAAACACTAAATCGTTAATAGAGATATGGGTATAAGTAAAATAAATTATTTTTATAAACAATATATTTTACTAACCAACTAACTATATGTGATATATTGTTAATATATCAATGTAACTAACTACTGACTTACTATATGGTAATTACTATTAAGTAAATAGTAATTTAGATAACATTAAAAACACAAATATGAGCACTAACATTAGGCTATCCCTAACATTACCCCCTTAGTATGAATATGGGGAAGACATCATCCTATACTGTAACTCTCACAAAGACTCACATGATGGTTTTTCATTCGGCTACCCACCAACCTACAGACAAAGGATGGTTTTACATGTGGTTAACCAACAACCAAAAATATCCATAAGATTTTACAGGTTAAACCATAACCTATATAATGATACAACATTCTATTAGTACTCATCATAATTTTTACTTCAAGGGGAAATACAGAAATGGATGCTCACTTATTTTAATACTTGAACATGTATGTACTTTTGTTCTTATTTTGAAAATACACAGTGGAAAATATGAAAAATCTCACCACATAAAATATGTCACCAAATCATTTTGGGCCCTATCATTGGTGATTAATGAGAGGCTATGAAAACCTCCTTCCTTTGTGTAACTTTCAATCTCCAGTTGAAGAAGCTATTTACTCAACAAAAATATTGATGAAGCTTAGATGCATCGCTTTGAATAGAATGGGGTCCCCCCCACAATACTGACACATTCAACATTTGACTTAGGACATTACATACAAGTGATAATGCATCTTTTACAAATAATTTTTTATATTTGACACTTTAACTTTTAATATTGACATACACTAGACTATGAACTATTGACATGAACCAAATGACTCAACTATAAGATTTTTGAGAAAATAATTTGACAACTTTTAACTATTGACACTTTTAAGATGAATTTTTAAATTTATCTCAAAACTAATAATTGAAATCGACATTTAAATAATAAAATATTATATAAATGTATTCAATAACTAAAACTTAAATACTTAATGACACTTAATGGCATACTATTGATAGACCAAACTCAAACTATTAATTATACAAAACTAAATGAATGACATCAATTTAGAATGTATTTACATATAACAACTTAAAAAACAAATAACTAAGCCCAAAACTAAAAAATATGGCATTGACCCACTAATTAATAACAAATATTATGACATTGATAATTATAGACTCTACATAATATATGAAGCTTAGAATTGATGAATAAATTAAATACCGATGGTGAATTTGACTCATGATTCTGGGGAAGCTTGAAGTTTGACAAGATTGTAGAGAAAAAAATACTCAGCTGGGTTAAAAAAAATGACTAAAATTAATGTTTGGTACAGAAGCTTTGCACAGAGATTGACAGTGATCACTAGAGTATTTTTATACAATGCCTCTTAAATATCATCAGATGCAAGTGATAGAGATTTATTCATGGATTTTTTAGATGGATTTGCATGAGACATCCAACATTTTCTCTAAAGAACTATGCTTTTATTTTGCAATATTTCTCCAAATGCTTTCTACATTTTGGCATTTGGTAATGGCAAGTAGAAAATAATATTCCATTGAATCATCTCTCACTTCCACAACAAGTAGTTGTATATCAAGAGCATGAAAATGATCCTTGAGTTTTCAGTGAATCCTATCCTAAATCAATATCTACAATCTCTATAAAGATCAACTATCTTGCAGGATATTAGATGTAATTTGGTCAATGAGTGACCAAGTAATGAAAACGTGTGTGCACATGTCTGATTTGAATCTCCCAATCTAATCTCCCTATGAGCCTTTAAATGATATCTAAAAAAAACTATAAATCTATTTCTAATAAATACTAATAAAATTATTGCATATAAATTAAATAACCTACATTACAAGATCTTTACTCAGTGGCAATAGCAATTATCTATACACAGGCAATTGATAACAATCCTAGAGCTATCCCATTCAATTATCAAGCTCTCATGTTGCTCTGATACCAGATGATGGCATTTATCAAAGTCTTCACAAATTCATATGAGATATAATGGAGCTAAACATAGACAATCTCAAAATTATTTTAATCACACAATAATATTATTCCATACTCTCTGATAATTATTCATATGGGATATTACAAAGTTTATATAGGAAAACCATTTCCTATAATTGGGGAGATATAATCTCCACCAATATCTCTCACAAATAAACTAAAAAACCACTAACATGTTAATAAAGATACGGGTATAAGTAAAATATATTGTTTCTATAAACAATATATTTTACTAACCAACCAAATATACGTGATATATTGCTAATGCATCAATGTAACTAACTACTGACTTACTATATGGTAATTACTATTAAGTAAATAGTAATTTACCTAATAGTAAAAACATGAATGTGAGCACTAACATTAGGTTATCCCTAACACAAATGTAAGAAATTTCATGATTTTATTAGATGACTTTGCTAAATAGAGCTTCTAATCTATAAATACATAGAGAAAAAATTCACAAACCTATAATAAATTATAAACACGAAAAAATTAGGCAAAAAAGGTAAAAATAAGGTCATTAATGAGTTTTTATTGGTTCTTAAGAGGTCCAAAAATGCTCTTATGATTCTTGTGGGGTATGTGGTCCCATTGGGTATGCCAAAATATATGATATAAATCTAATGGATTACATTAGTTACTTGTTAGTAGAATAAAACATAAAAAACAAGCTTAAGATGACCATTTCCAAGCCTAGATACTTGGGAGAGCAATAACAAAACAAAATAAAATACAATGAGAAGATAAAGGGGAGATTACCTTCACCTTCCTTGTCAAATGAGCTTGTTTGTTGGCATACATACATGTTTATACTCAACTTGTGTCAAATGGAGTCTTTATAAATGCTCTTGATTTGTGGGAAGCATTTCTCCTTGTCTACATGTGGCTTGGATTTGGCATGTATTGGAAATGAAGCTCTTTCTTCAAGAATTTTAGATTATAAGTTTGTCTTAAAGGGTTTTTTAGGAATGGGCATGACACTTATATTTATAGGTTTTTAACTAACTCTAACCCAAGTGTAGTTAGGCTAGGTTTAAGATAGGAACTCAAAATACAATTAACAAAAGATTTAGTTATGTATTTATGGAGGAATGGCTAAAAATTTCTAATTTTTATGGCATTTATGTTGATATTTTGTAAATATAGATTTTGAGGATGATGACATCAACATAACCTCATAGTTTATTGAAAAATAATTTTTAGAATACATATTCATTATTCAACATGGTATTTTAACTTAAGAATTTAGTTTAATTTGCTTGGTTAATTATTTCTGCTTAGCATTTTGATCATTTTAAGAATTGGGTTAAGTGCCCTACTTAATTGGTTGAAAATGTTAGTTTTCTAAGTCACAACCTAACTAGGAATGAATTTGTGAAAGGTTATCCTTGTGTATAGGGTGATAACCTAAATAGGGATGATTTAACACAATTATGGAACTTAAGTCAAATGTGTAGATGAATTTGGGATGTTCAGCTATTTATAGGCTTAATTTGCATAGTTTGGTAGAAATTAGTTTGAAGTTCTGATGTAGGAGCATCAAGCTAGAAGACTTCATTTTTGTGTTATTGGCAATAGGGGTCAAATTTGGTCAAGTTTTGGGTGTTAATGTGAGTGTGTGACCTTTTAAGGTCCATTTGTGTTTTTTGAGTCCTTTTTGAGTCATATGGATGTGTTATACAGGTTTTAAGAGTTTTCCCTCCAAAACTAGGAATTTAAAAATTCTAATGTTTGCAAAGAGCCTAAGAGAGCATGAACATGGTCTAAGATGGTTATATGAGAGAATGATGGTGTAAAGAGCCAATAATACTTGTAAATTTTTTTTTAAGACATACATATCTAAGTCATAAGATGAGAAGTCATGTTTTAGTAATGTGACCATAAGACATCATGTTGAAGTTAAAATGTAAGAAGATCTTGTCATGTAACTATCGAAACCAACATTGGAGTTGGTTGAAGAAGGAAAGTTGTACATAATTATTGGTAGAGGAAAGAAGGGGGAGAGAAGGAGTGGTCTTCAAGAAGAGAGAGGAGGATTAGAGAGTGGGGAGGATGTCGAAAACCCTCATCAATGATGATAAGTCTAGGTTTGGCCTAAAATTGTAATGTTGCTTTCTTCCCAATGAATAAAGGAAAGTTTGTGATTGTATGTTATAATTTAAATATAGATTGGTTTATAAAATAAACATGGTCATACAAACATACTAAAGGTCTTATAACTTTGTAAGGAAATCTAGAAACAAATACATTATAATTTGGAGTCTTCTCTACCTTACACAATAACCTATTGTGCCCAAAATTCTATGTTTGGGTGTAGTGTAAGCAAATAAATGTAAATAAAAGGTTATAACCTATTAGATAAGTTACATCAAGTTAAAACAGACCTATAAATGTCTTTTTGTCTCTTTTAAAATGTTTAGAACTCAAGCAAAGGAATTATATGACCTCTCAGCTTGTGCAGGGTGACCACCTAGGGTTTCAACAAGAAAACTCCATATCTTTTGATTTAACCATCCAAAAAGGTTAAATTTCATAATATAACATATTTTTATATGAGGATAGAGAATCAATTGGTTTTGGTGTGTTTCTAGGATGCATAGTACGATTTCTAGAAATGAGGGTATGAGACAGGGCTAATTAGGCTTAATAAATGGGTGGTTTGAAAAGGAAGTATGATTTAGATCTAGAGCTAGGTTTTGAAACTTGAAGCACACCTATAAGGAGATAGAGGGTGGATTGTTAATGGGTGTACATATTCAAAATAGTGCCTAATTTGATTAAATAAGGTGATATTATAAAAAAAGGCTACAAGCCTAAAGAGACCATTGTGAGTCTTGTGTGTAGAATTGAAGGGTGAAGTGTGTTTGAATACATCCAAAGGGTTAAGATAAGTTTGAATCAACCACTGAATAACATATATGATAGAATATTGAATCCTTGAGACCTAAGAAATGTGTTTAATGGAGAGCTAGTGAAAGAGTTGATTAGTAAAGAGAGGCTAGGGTTATGAAATGAGTTTAGGAGTGAATTAAAATGATAATAAGTATGTCTAATGAGACCAAGAAGTTTCTATAAAGTGTATAAGGAATAGGTACAATAAATTAAGGAGGCTATTAAGCCCATGGACAAAGAGAAATATTGGATTAGAGATGGAACCTTGAAGTTAAAACAAAGCATCAAGAGAGATCTTTGACAAGACTAGAGCCAGCTATTTCTCTTAATTTTTGCTTATTTATTAATTTTTAAAGAAGATAAGAAACTATTAATAAGGGCATGGTAGAAATAGCTGGTTGGTGATGTGTGCGTAATCTAGATGAAGATGGAAAACTTCTCTTTGGCTAGGAAGGAATAACTTACAAATAAGAAAGTACTAACAAAAAGGGATCATTAGTAAGATAGTTAAGTACACTACCTAGTGTGAGCTAGATCCAAGAAGCATATACTTGTTAGGAGGTTTTCAATCCACTATTGATAAAAATAAAGTTAGAAATGATAAAAATAATGTACTTGCATAAAGTAAATGAAATACAATATAAGAAGGAATGTAGAATGCTTGTTAAAAAAATGACTAAATATAGCAAAAGAGGGTCAATACTTATACTAAGATGGGTGAAGTCAAGTTTAAAAAATTAGAAAAGGGTCTATGGACAAGTAGGAACATAGAAAGTTAGGTTTGGTTGGGGTTAAGGGGCTGAAAATAACTTGATGTTATTTTCTACCATAGTGACCATCGATAGTTAGGTGACCCATCGGTGGTTAGACTGACTATTGGTGGTTGGGTAACTATTGGTAGTTCGGGGTGACCATCGGTGGTTGTGCTACCCATCAATGGTTGCTTGTGGGTTTCTGAAGGTTACTAAAATATAAGTTGTAAGATGAGTGAATGGTCAGATAATGGTTATATTAAGGATCTAGTGGAGAGGAAATAAGGTGTAGATAGGTCTAATCAGGTTCAGGGGGTTATAAATATGAAATAATAATGTTAAAGTACTGATATGCCTATAGCTTACTAGTTGGTTGATTGTTAAAGGCTGAAGAAATGTTTCTAGAGTAACAATAATTTGGCCTTAAAAGAAAATTTGATAGAGGTTTTGGTCTCTTTTGCTATTATTGAGTTTCTAAAATAAGAATAGATGTTAGAGAGCTTGAATACTTGTGTGCAAGAAGAATTTATAGCTTGAACATAGATCCATTTCACCTCTTACTCCCCTCCTTTTATAGGCAAAGAGAGATGGAGGATGGAAGGTTCCCTAGAGGGTGAGGTTTTTAATTATGATGATTAGAAGTTTGTTATCAATACATAAGGTGAACATATTAAATTATTCATCATTATCTTGAACATAGCTAGTGATGTGTTAAGTAGGTGAGGAGCCATGACCATCGATGATCAAGCTAACCATTGATAGTTAAGCTGACCATCAATGATCGAGTGTCCAAGGGAAAAAGGGTCAAATTAATTTAAAAAGGGGTTGGTTAAAAGGTTAAGTTAGTGAGTTAGCTAACTAGGTGGTCAACTAGACTCAAGGATCGATAGGGGTCCTAATGCATTTTGACAACTAGAACTATCATGTGTAGTTTTCTAGTGTCTACACTAGTTAAGGATATATTGGAGAATTTTACCTAATACCTCTACATCATTTGGTATCAGAGCAAGGTAAGATTTTGGTTTGAATTTGTTGTGAATTGTTTAAGTTTGTTGATTTGGGATAGACAAGATATACTATGAGGAATAATTGAGATAGCCTTGCAGGGTATTATGGGAGAAGAGAATTTTGCAGGTCTGATCTATTGAGGTCAGTACAAAGGAATATCATTGATTTGTAAACTTTAGAAATAATATGCTTATGTATTTAATTTTTTTTAACAATAATAATTTATGGAAATAATTTAACATTTAACTTGCAAATAAATTTATAATAATAATTTTGCAAGCATACAAAGGAGACACCATTCAAAAATAAATAAGACAATCGGTTAAAACTTGAGTTATATCTTTAGGTCTTGCTCAAAGGTAGAACTGATCAATTATTGATGAAAAATTTAATTATAGATCATCTTATCCTTAGCAAGGGTTCTTGATCTATAATTAAATGTTTTGATGCCACTAGCTTTGGCTCTAACAACTGGCTCTCAACTCTCAGCTCTAGCTCTAGATTTTGGCTCTCAACTCTAGCAAATAGCTCTAGCTCTTAGATCTCAACTCTATATTTGTCTCTCAACTTTGGATCTTGGCTCTTAGCTCTCAGTTCTAGCTCTAGCTCTTGACTCTCAGCTTTTGGCTCTCAGTGCTTGACTCTCAACTCTGGCTCTGGCTCTTTGCTCTATCTCTTGGCTCAACTCTCGGCTCTTCAAGTCTTCAACTCTTTGGCTCTATAATGAGAGATTTTAAAATTTTAAATGAAACTAAATACACCTATGACCCATTTATATACTTGTTACATGTCCACTTTTTTTGATTGGGATGATTATCCACAATTTATTTTAATAAATTTTATAATTATTGCATACTTGATTTTAATGGGATTTTAAATTATCCATTACATTTAAAAATATGGGGTGATATTTATTCCCAAATATATGATGGTTTATGTTTATCCCCATTTACTAAGGTATAATTTAAAATTATTAAATACTTGGGTCAAACCATATTTCCATGTCATCATTTTTATCAAGTTTGATCATAACTTTGACTGGTCATAACTTACACATATAGACTCCATTTTTTGAACTATAAAATGTGACAAAAAACTCTCAAAAAGATATAAACCATGAAAATATTTCATAAACATTATAATATCATCAATTTTTCTAGTTTTACTAGTGTTTACCACTTGTTAATCTACTTTGACTAGAACTTTGACTAGCTACACAAGGAGTAAATAAGCTCTATTTTTGGAGTTCCACATATTGTTGAAAATATCTTGAGTAGTGGAAGATATGAGAAGAGATTTGGGTTAGAGTATTGATAAGATAGAGCTCATGGTGAAGTTCTTAAGAGGATAAGGAAGCTAATTGCTTGGTTGTAATGTGGAAAGAAGAGTGAAGTGGCCACTAGAGTCACTTATAAAATAGAGAAGGCACAATATGAGTGTTTTGAATAATGAGAAAAATAAAGAGATTTCATCCTAAAGAGGCATGAGGGATGAGATGTTTCCAAGTGAGAAATAAGATAAAGAGATAGAGAAGAGGGTTATAATTGAAGAGAATAAGAATAAGATAGAAGTGCTAAGAGGAGCACTTGAAAATAAAGATAAGAATAAGAGATCGAAAATGTCTATGCAAGAGACATTAAAATAGATGATATGGTCTTTTATTTTATATTATAATGTTGTTTTTAAGATTTTTTATGTAGGTATGAAGGCAATTTTGGTGAAGGCCAAGTATGAAGCCTTAAAGCTAGTCAAGGATGGGCCAAGAACATCACCCATCAAGTGGAAAGAGGATGATAAAGAAATAAAACCTCTTATAGAAGATAAATTGATGAAAATTGAAGGCATTACACATGTTGAAGATGAGGTAGAAGAGGAGTTATATGATGCTTTGCCAAGCATTACACTTGAAATAAGAGAAGAAGAATACAAAGAAGACAAGATTTCTAACCATGTAGACAAAAAGACAAAACATGAAGACATAAATGAAGAGATAAGATTGTATCAGTCATCTTTTGAGGTAAATAAATGTCTAATAATTGATTTTTATTGCACATATGAATAAGAAAAGGCTAATATGTAGATTGGGAGAAAGAAGGACAAGGTGAAACCCTAAAAAAGAGAACAAGGGAATGGATATGTTTGGCCTAAATGGCTTAAGCAAGCAAGTGATTAGAAGGAAGAGGTGAACCTAAATAAAGAGGCCAATCCAAACAAGAATATAGGTGAAAAATAATCATAAGTGTGGAAGCAAAGAACAAAGGACAAAGAAAAATAAGTTGGCATGGTAGATAACCAAGGCAAGAAGCATGAAGGAGATGCAAAGAGAAATAAATGGTAATCTTAGTAGGTAAAAATCAGAAAATGTGTGTAAAAGATCATAAAAAGAGAAAAAGAGGATCATGTTGTAAGTATATCACAAGAAATTATGAAGATTGAGGAAGAGTACAAGCCTACAAAGCAAACAAGAGATAATATAAGCAAACCAAGCCAAATAAGTGAAGGTACAACCATGTAAGTAAGAAGATGAGTGCATAAAACATAAGTATTCTCAAGAATTGTTTTCAAATATTTTTTATGATGAGGTGTATGAAGTTGATTAAAGTAATGAAGACCTCTTGTATTGGAAATAATTGCATTGATGAATTAGTGTGTAGAAAGACAAGGTGAGAATGAAGCACCTTAAAGAGTGCTTAACACATAGGGTATACAACCAAAGGAGGTTGATATGACTCTCATAAATGAGGTAGTCAAAGGATAATATAAAGATCAAATTGCACAAGAAGGCAAAGAATAAAGTGGACCAAGATTTGATGAATATTTTGAAGAGGTGGATGCTTTCAAATTGAAAAAAAAAAACTAGAGATGTTAGAAGACATGTTCAATCCATACAAAGGGATGAAATTAGTTGAAGTAAAATAGGAAAATTTCAAGGATGAACTCCAAGAAAAATTAAAAGAGGAGCACCAAATTGAAGCACAAAGAGTTGTGCACACAAAGACACAAGCAAGAAAGATAGTTAGCAAGAAAATGGAGTATGAAGAAGTAAACAAGGTGAGTTATTCAATTGGGAAAATAAATATGAGTTTATAGTTGATAAAAATGGATATGGAAAGATAAATATTTTTCAAACAATATTGTACTATGTTGAGTATGAATGGAACAAAAAGTTGCTCTTGCACAATGAGTAAGGTCATAGGAAGAGGCATCAAAAAGAGGAGAAATGTGAAGAAGAGGTAGAAAAAGAGAGTAAAATGGAGAAATTTATATAGGTTGACATGAATTTGAGGCTATTAGATCCTAAGTAAGAAGATGATTACATGATCAAGAAGCAAACATCACTAAACAAATAAGCATCAAATGTAAACAAGGAAGGAAAAGGCCATAAAAAAATCATGAGGAGGAATAATACACACAATTTTGTTACAAATTAGGATTATTAAGGTAAAATACAATTCTAAAATATGGAATATACATAAAATAAGGAGCTAAAATAGTTGGAATACCTCATAGAGGTAGAAGATGCATGGACAAGAAGAATATAAGAATCCAAAAGGAAGAAATGAAAGAGTTTAGAAAAGAAAAGGGATCAATAAAAGAAGAATAAAATACAAGTGAACATGAAATACCCTCAAATTTTGAATTGGAAGGCAAGAAAAAGAATTGGTGGCACAAGTTTTCTCCGTCCTAAGGAGTATGATGTAGGAGCATCAAACTAGAAGACTTCATTCTTGTGTTATTGGAAATAGGGGTCAAAGTTGGTCAAGTTTTGGTGTCAATGTAATTTTGGGACATTTTAAGGTCCATTTGTGTTCTTTTATTCCTTTTTGAGTCATATGGATGTGTTATATAAGTTCTATGAGTTTTCCCTCCAAAACTGAGAATTTGAAAATTCAAATGTTTACTAAGAGCCTAGGAGAGCATGAAAATGGTTAGATGAGATAATGATGGTGTAAATAGCCAATAATCCTTGTAAATTTTTTTTTAAGTCATAAATATCTAATTCATAAGAGGAGAAGTCATGTTTTAGTAATGTGACCACAAAACATCACGTTGAAATTGAAATGTAAGAAGATCTTGTCATGTAAGTACCTAAACCAACATTAGAGTTGGTTGAATAAGGAAAGTTGTACTTAATTATCGGTAGAGGAGAGAAGGGGGAGATAAGGATTTATATCAAAGAAGAGAGAGGAGGATCATAGACTAGGGAGGATGTCCAAAACCCTCATGAATGATGACAAGTCCAAGTTTGGACTGAAATTATAATATTGCTTTCTTCCCAATGAATAAAGGAAAGTTTGTGATTGTATTGTCTCCTTTAAATATAGATTGGTTTATATAATCCACACAGTCTTGAAGGGACTTTGATGCCATGAATTTTTAATTTTTTGTAATTTTTTAAGGTTTTGACCAAAGAGTGTAAGTTACAATCCAAAAATAATAGTATTTATTTGTTTTCTACAAGTTGGTGAGTTGAAACTTGTCATGACATTAATCCATGTATATGTTGAGGTTAAATATAATATAATGTTATTTAAAGGACATTTAAAAAGGATAAACTTAGATTAAAATTCAAATTTTTACTTGAAAAACCTACAGACTATTGCTACAGTCAAAGAATGAGAGTAAACATTTAGTTCTTAAGACATAAAATATTAACCTGTTGAGAAAGTGGGTAAGGTAAAGAATTTGTTTTAATGATGTTTTTTGAATTCAAAATATGTTATTTATTCCAATACATATAATTCAAGACTTAAATAAAGTGATATTTTTGTTGTTACAGTCATACCCTATTTCACAGTTACGAGACCCCTCTTGGTATGGTCAAGTGCCAAGTAGAAAAAGTGATAGTTAAATAAGTGAGTGATGGTGTTGGTTTGGTAAGATATTTACATGTTAAAAGGTGTATAAAAATAAAAAAAAACTTGGTACAATCTTGAAACTAGTTGGTTACAAATAATTCTCCTGAGGTACGACACAACCCAAAATGAGGACTCAGAACCTTGAGATTTATGATGAATAATCAATAATATGTGAGAGAAGAGGACTTTTGAGAATTTTTAGAATTATTGGGTGGTCATAAATACCTAATAAATGTATTAATTTTTTTTAAGGAAATCTATAAATAAATACAATGTAATTTGGAGTCTTCTTTGCCTTACATCGTTACTTATTGTGCCTATAATTCTATGTTTGGGTGTAGTGTAAGAAAATAAAGGTGAATCAAAGGTTATAACTTGTTAAAGAAGTTACATCAATTTTAAATAGACATATAAATGTATTTTTTTATCTTTTAAACTCTTTATATCTCAAACAAAGGAATTAGATGACCTCTTGGCCTGTGTAGGGTGACCACCTAGGGCTTCAACAAAAAAACCCATATATTTTGATTTAACATCTAAAAAAGGTGAAATTCATAATATAACATATTTTTATATGAGGAGATATAATTAATTGGTTTTGGTGTGTTTTCAAGAGGTGAAATATGGTTTCTAGAACTACGGCTTTGAGATAGGGCTAATTAGGCCTAATAGATGGGTGGTTTGCAAAGGAAGTGTGATTTAGATCTAGAGATAAGTGAATAAAATTGACACACACCTATAAGGAGATAGAGTGTGTCTATAAATGGGTTTACATATTAAAAAGAGTGCTTAGTTTGATCAAACAAGGTGAAATTAGATAAAAAAGGCTACAAGCCTAAAGAGACCATTGTGAGCCTTGTGTGTAGAATTGAAAGGTGAAGTGTGTTTGAGTACATACAAGGGGTTAAGGAAAGTGTGAATAGACCACATAAGGACATATATGATAGAATATTTATTGATTGAGACCAATATCAAGAATTGGTCCTTGAGAATGAAGAGATGTGTTTAATGGAGAGCTCGTGAAAGAGTTGATTGGTAAAGAGAGGCCCGGGTTATGAAATGAGTTTAGGAGTGAATTAAAATTACAAGAAATATGTCTAATGAGACCAAGAAGTATCTATAAAGTGTATAAGGAATAGGTACAGGAAGGGAATGAGGTTATTAAGCCCACTGACCAAGAGAAAGATTGGATTAGAGATGGAACCTTGAAGATAAAACAAAGCATCAAGATAGATCTTTGACAAGACCAGAGATAGTTAAGGATATGTTGGATACTTTTATATAATACCTCTGTATCAAGTTCATTTAGACATATAAGTGGCTAAAAAGGTGTGTCTACTTGTATTTATAGGTTTTTAACTAACTCTAACCCATGTAGTTAGGTTAGGGTTAAGATTGGAACTCTGAATGCAATTAATAAAGGCTCTAATTCTACATTTATGGAGGCATGGCTCAACATTTCTGATTTTTATGGAATTTATGTTGATATTTTGTGATTATTGATTTTGAGGATGATGCCATCATCATGAGCTCATAGTTTGTTGAAAATTTATTTTAATAAATTACACATTCACTAATTCAACTTGGTATTTTCACTTAAGGATTTAATTGGTATTTGCTTGGTTAATTAATTCTACTTAACCTTTTGGTCATTTGAATAATTGGGTTAAGTGTCACTCCTAATTGGTTAAAAATGTTAGTTTACTAGGTCACAACCTAACTAGAGATGAATTCATGATAGGTTATCATTGAATACAAGATAATACCCCAAATAGGTATGCTTTTATGGAATTCTAGGAACTTACATCTAAAGTGTGGATGTATTTGGGATTTTTAATGATTTTTATGTTTAATTTTCATAGTTTGATAAAAATCAATATAAGTCTATTTAGACATGGAAGTGGCTAAAAAAATTGGGTTCACTAGAAAGTTTAACCATTTTTATTTAAGTTGCATTAAACTAATGGAATTAAAAGATTGAAATATAAATGTTGATATGTATTGATCAGATATTAAAAATAATCAAATATAATAAACTAGAAATTTACAAAAATATTTTTTTTTGTCAAAATAGTCAAAAGGCCTAAGGATTGCAAGCCTCCTAAAAATAGAAATAGATTTAATTGTGTAGCTCGATTATAAGTGAAATACAATATGAAATGAACTGTAAACATAGACATGTTAGAAAATAGTAATTTTAAACTAGTTGGAATGAGTTTGTAGGAGGTAGATAGGGGTGCATTGTGGTCTTGTATGTTGATTTTGGCCTTATCCTACTTGATTTTATTCTTAATTTATTAATATGGGCCTATGCAACTATTTTTTTAGGTTGACTATTGAGCTTAATGTGCTGATATGTAATGTGGAAGACCTATAAATAATAAAACCATGATCCTACAAATGTACTAGATAGTAATTAGACAATAAAAGGGGACAAAAATGGGTTAGTAAGGATAGCTGATATGGCCTTAGAAACCCCTTGTAATATAACATTACTTATATGGCCCAAATGGTCCTCATAATGATGTAATTATCACTCTTAGAGTGATTATGTGATCCATGATTATGTAACAAGAATAAATTTAACTAGACGATTGATTGAAATTCTTGAAAATAGATGACCTTAACCTGTAATAAAAAATATTTAGTCTCCTCAATATGTATATTTAATTTTAGATTTTTGTAGATTTGAAATAGAAATAAATAATTTTATTTTACTTAGTGTATAGTGTTATTTCATGAGAGATACTATGATGTAAGAATGCGTATCCTCAATGTGATTTTATAGGAGAATCTTTAAAATAATATATATAATTGATTTTACCAAATATGTAGGAGAGCCATTGTGAAACATCTTGATTAAAAAAAATGATAATTAGTGCATGGGAGATAAGGTCGTACTAGGAGACAAAGACATACTATGTCCCTATCTAGCTAGCATGGACTTGTCTCAGAAGATCATATACTATTTAGACAAGTATGACAAGAGCATATAGGCTGAATAGGGATGAATGTAGATGAAATAAATATGGTATTATATTTGAAGTGATTACAACTCAGTGAAGGAATTTTGATATATTTTAAGTTGGTAAAATGGTGAATATACTAAGTAAAGGTAAATATGCAAATAATAAACATTGTCAAGCAATTCATGGTCAAAGTTTATGTGTCTACACAAGATTAAGCTAAGATATATTTATATTACCACAACCTCATTTAAATTTAGGTTTTTTTACCTCTTATGTTTTTTGGGGGGAAAATTTATGTTTATTTTTAGAACAATTCCACAAAAACTTTTTAATAATAAAATCGAGTTTTTTTGATTCCATAATAGATATTATATAAAATGAAATTGTAGTGTAAAACTTGCATAAGTTAATTTTAGCTTGGTTAAGGGATTAATATTCATTTACAAGAAGGGAGCCTCTTTTGAAATTTATAAATAAGATCCTCCAATAAATATGTTGAAATTTATAAATTCATTACCTATATCACAAAGATCCTTCTTAATAATATATTAAAATAAATAGAAAAATTATAAGGAAAACCATTGGGTCTAAGATCTTTTTCCCAATCCATGCTCCCAAAGGAAATATGGCTGTATTGTTATGAGAAGAGGCCATAAGAGTCTTATTTTTTAAATCATTAACTGAAGGAAAAAACTAAAAAAATACTACTAAAATATACTTGTATTTATTTTATTATTAAATATTATATATATAAAATAGTTGGTATTTTCTTTTTAGATAACAAAGAGGTTTTATTAAGTTGTTCATCTCTTCATTTAAGATTTGTAATTGTATTAAATTTTTTATATGTAATTACTTTTTGACAATTTTTCTTTTTTCTTTTTAATTTCTCCTTTAAATGAATTTTATATTAATTTCTATTTTCAAAAAATCTCTTCTTTTTCAAAGACCTATTAATATGTATATAATTTTTTTTCTTTGTGGAATATAAATATCTTAGCATGACTTAATTGAGGGAAAGAACTATTTAAAATTTAAATTATTTTTTTATATTTATTTTTTTTATAAAAAAGTTACCATAAATATTTTTGTTTCAATCTTTAAAATGATTTATAACATTTTTATATTTATAAGCTAAAAAAAACATTTTGAAGTTTATGTATAGAAAAAGTTTTTCCCAAAAATTGTTCATTTTATCCATGATATTAGGATATTTGATCTACATGAATTAAAATATAAGACATTTTGATTTAGAAATAAAATTATTTTTTTAATTTAATATTTATAAAATAATTATCAACTCGAGATATTGGGGATATAAGAATATATCTACTAAGTATTTTTGAATTAATGATTATAAGTTAGGAACTTATTTATCCTTTCATAAATATAAATAGAATTAGCTATATTATTTCTTCAAGTGAAGTTGATTTTGATTCAACATTTCATAAATTGTTATTTCCTTCATATTTTATGAAATCCCTATGAGATTGAGTTTTTATAGATCAAAATCCTCTTTTCTCATGAGTTGTAATGATGTAATTAAAACCATTTATAATGATGAAATTATCATGAAAGGTTTGATCTATAAATAGATATTTTTTTAACCAAATGATTTCCTTAAAAATAAGATTTTTAGGAACACAAAAATTAATTATAATTTTTTTCACTTTTATTTAATCTCTTGGAATTTCACAGTCATTAATTTTTTGTGTATGAAACTTATAGCCTTACAATCAATTATTTTCCATTTTAGTCTATAATTGGCCTCACAAGTGTCTTATAGGAACTTAGTATTTCTTATGAAAATAATGCTTGGATCCATTTATTAGAAGATCCCAATCCTTTAATTTTCAAGGAATAAAACTCCATATTGCCTTGGAAGGGATCACCCCCTTCTATGTTATTATTATTTTTTTCTTTTGATATCTTAGAGAAATGTGAAGGGTATAATGTCTCTTTTCTTGATCTCCTTCTATGTTTTAATTTTTGGGTAGCATTGTTTTCTTGAGGATCATATTAGACTTTAGGAGATATTTAAAAAAAAAAAGAAGATATAGTTTTCCATTATATTTTCAGTTTTTATTTCTTAGTGATAAAGAGGTTTTAGGGATCACACTTTTCGAGTCTGAAATCAAATAATTCAAAAAATTATAATAAATACATTTCTTTGAATTTTTATTTACAAAAGACTTGATGGTATATATAAAATCCCTTAATATTTCCCTCCTTGATAGGATTAAGATCTTGAACAAGCTTTCAAATCTTGGTCATAATAGAATTGAAGGCCACCCTATCAATTTATATTGGAAACCTTTTTCACCTTTAAATGGGTCAAAGTTTATTTGTTTTTTTTTAAAAATGTCTTCACACTATTCTACATTTTGGTCTATTTTTTGTACTTATACTTCCTTTGGTTAATTTTGTTCTTAGTGAGTATTACTCTCTATTTTGACTAGAGGGGGAAGGTTTCTAGTGAATATAAGGACACAAATTATTAAGTGTCCAAATAAATCCTTTCATAATCCACCTTCTATAGCCAAGTATAATTAGATCTCTCACTTGAATTAAGAGTTTTAGGAGATCTAAGTTTACACACATCTTAGCACATGAATTGGGCATAGTTTCTATGTCTATTTTTATAATAAAATGTGTATTAGACTTCATGAATTTCACTTAATTTTCATTTGAGAATTGTAGAGGGAGTCCATAAAGATTGACCCAAACAAAAACAACCAAATTCATTTGTTTCATGCATCAAGAAATATTTTTGATTTCGATGAGAAGAGGCATAAAATATTATAAAATTAACATCAAAATTTTATTTGTTTGAACTTTATAACTCAAATACATTTTTGGAAAGAAAAATAGGGAAAAAAAACTCATCATATTCTAGTTTTATTTTCCCAAAGAGAAAACTCCTCTTCCATTATCGAAATCCTAGAAAATGATTAATTATGATTTTCATCTCATCTCTAGATCATTTAAGTATCCTTAGATCTTATTTAATTCCAAACATATTTGAAGGTAAATCCTTTTATTTTGTCAAGGCAATGCTTACCTACACCTTAAGGGTTCTCCAATGTTTCTTTATTTCTCTTAGAGCTAGTCTAACTTGTTTTAGATTGGGGAAACAGGTAATGAACACTTATATTTTCTCACATTTCTTTGTCCCATTACAATATGTTTCTAATGAACACCTTTGACTCTTTATTTTTTCTTCCTTCAAAGACATGTGAGGCCTCTACCTTTTCACCGACACATAGCTACAACTACACTTTCACCCACTCTAATGCATCCTCTTAGGACTATTGCGAACTTTCCTTAAATTTTGGATAAATTCCAATACATATTATTGTTACTACTATTTTTTTATTTTCTTTTATGATAGTTTTTTAGTATGTTGTTGTTGTCTTTGTTTTTTTTTTTTTTAAATTTTTTTCTTTTTCTTTTTCTTATTATTATAGATGTGGTTACTAATAATTACTAGTATAAATATCTTAAATATTTATTTAAAAGTTATTATTATTATTATTTTTTATTATAATGTAATTGTTAGTAATTTATAGTATAAATATTTTAACCATCATAAATAAAGCAGGTCCAACATGATGACCTAATTACATGATAACATGATAACCCAATTACATATTTATCATGCAGATGAGGGCTCTAATCTCTCTACTAAAAACAAAAATAAGAAATGACTATCCAAAAATGAAAATTATTTATAAGCCACCACCCTTTTTCCAATTGTTATATAAAACTTTATTTAATTCCATTAATAAACAACTAAATAGGATGTAAAACTCTAAATATAAAACAATAAATGTTAGTGCCGACATAAAATTGAGGCTAACTATCAAGCCTAAATTTCAATGATATTAAAGATAAAAGTTAATCGAAGTGTATAAAATCACAAGAGATACCTCATTTCTACCTAAATTCAAATCACAATTTGACCGAAGAAAATATCTTATCTGCTATTCCACAGATGATTTTAAAAAACCAAAAACAAAATGGAGAGAGCATTGGCTTCATGGATGGAGGAGAACCAAGAAAGACTCAAAGCTTCGTCGTTGAAGGGCTCCAAGTTCCAACTTATAGTGCCCAAGGTATAAGTCTAGGATAGTGGTCAAGGGGTTTGTATAAACATTAGGTATTGATTTTGATGAGATTTTCTCTCCTATTGTAAAAATGACTTCTATTAGGACTATTCTTGGTTTAGTTGTAGTTGAGGATTTTCACTTAGAATAGTTAGATGTGAAAATTACTTTTATTCATGGTGATTTGGATAAATAGTTGTATATGAAGTATCCATAGGGTTATGAGGTGAAAGGGAAGGAGAACTATGTGTGCAGACTAAAGAAGAGCTTGTATGGCCTGAAACAAGCTCCATGACAATGGTACAAGAAATTTGATTATTTTATGTTGGAACAAGAATATCAAAGGTGTCATTCTAACCATTATGTGTACATAAAACATTTTGATGATGGTTCATTTATTATATTACACTTGTATGTTGATGATATGTTAGTTTTAGGAAAGAAAATACAACATATTCATATACTCAAAAATAGCTTAATGACTCCTTTTATATGAAGGATTTGGGTGCTACAAAGCAAATGTTTGGTATGAGGATTTCTCATGATAGGAAGGAGAGAAAGCTGATCTTATCCCAATCAGTGTATGTGAAGAAATTCTTAGAAAAGTTTAGCATGTTGGATGCTAAATATGTTGGTACTCCTTTGGCAGGGCACTTTAGATTATGAAAGGAGTAGTTTCCCAAGACAGAAGTTGAAAAGCTTAAGATGTCCAAGGTACCTCACTCATTAGTACTTGGTATCTTGATGTATATCATGGTTTTTACTAGGTTGGATATTTCCCAAGTAGTGGGAGCTGTGAGTAGGTATATGAGTGATCCAGGTTATGAGCATTGGTAGGTAGTGAAATGGATTCTTTGATATTTGAAAGGAACCATTGATTTTGCATTATGTTATGGTGGATCAGATACCACTTTACGTGGTTATGTGGACTTAGATATGGTAGGGGATATTGATAGTAGGAGAAGTATGAGATGATGTATATTTACTATTGGAGATATAGTGGTTAGTTGGATTTCCAAGATACAGAAGGTTGTGGCTTTGTCAACCACAAAGGTAGAGTATGTTGCTACTATAGAGGCTACCAAGGAGATGATTTAGTCACAAGAGTTGTTTTGAGAGGTAAGGCATGAGTAGGAAGTTGGGAGACTACACAGTGATAGTCAGAGTGCTATTCATTTGGCAAAGAACTTTGCTTCCAATTAAAGATGAAACATATTAATTTACATTATCACTTCATCAATACAAATTTGGAGGAGAACTTGGTGAAGATGGATAAGATTCATATTATCCAAAATCTTGTGGATATGATGACCAAGGTGGTCACATTGGACAAGTTGAGACTATGTTCAGATTTGGTTGGCCTTAATGGTCATGGAGTAGTGATAGATTTTATTTCAGAGAAATGGTCTCCATTTGGGAGACTGTTGAGTGTGGATCCCTTTGGGTATATCACATGACCATATGAATAATTTTTGGGGGCCTAAAGAGCTCTAAGGATATTGGGGCCATAATTTTTATGTTATCCATATGTGAGTGGAATATTTATTGTATTCTAAATTTCTATGTATTCCATATTTCATGGAGTTAGTTGTTAGATGCCTTTTCCCATGTTGAATTTCTTGTTTTGAGGAAGCTAGTTATTTTTTGGAAAGGGGGACTCCTTCCTTGTTGAGTGGAGTTGGTTGAGATCACATGTTTTTGGGAAAATATGCCCTTAGAAGGTGGAGAGATGAATATGGTGAATTCCTCCCTGGGAGAGATTTTGGATAAGCTTGATGAGGTGGAGGAGGGTTGTCATATGTTGGATAATGCTTATCTTGGATAAACATTGCACATTTACTCCTCTTTTTGTGGATTTTATTCATTTTAATATAAATACAGGGTGTGGTGTGACCTTTAGATGTTGTTGGTTTGTTTATAGGTTGTGGCTTTGAGGATCAGAGTCAAAGTATAGGTGTTCATTACAGGTTGTGGTTTAGAAACTTGTGAGATACAACATAGTGTAGGTGCAGGTGAAAGTGCAAATTTTTGTGCAACACTTTCTATAGAATATTTTTCTATCTCTGTGAGAGTTCATTATAATCTTATTTTAGATTATTGATTTATTTGAGAACTTTTATTGGTGGATGTAGCCCACATTGGGTGAACCATGTTAGATCTATGTTATCTATGTTATTATTATTTTGCTCTCATTTATGCTTTCATATTAATGGTGAATTAAGGAATGTTTCCATGATGAATTTTATTACACAACTTTAGATATGGTTTATGGTAATATTAGATCTAGATTTAAGTGTTTTATTCCTAAAAAATGGTATCAACCCTACGTCAATACCCTACTAAAGAAATCATGCGGTGACAAACTCCCACTCACAAGACAAAAATAAAAATAAAACAACTAGGTTTTTTCTAGGTCATCCAATTCCCTAAGAACAAGGAGAGAGAATACATGACTTTTCTTTAGGTTTTGATTCAAATAAACAAGAAAAATAATGCATTATGTCACCTAAAGTTCCTTAAAGGGGACAATGGGAGAGAGTAGGTGTACAATTTTAATAACAATAAATGAAACTAATTGCTTTAGAAAATTAAAAAACAAAAATAGAAGTGCACTTAAGAGCTCTTAGTCTAAATGTGAATGTTATTTTTAGGCACCTATTTGAAACATGATTGAAATTTAGCCTTTGTTTGCAACTTTCAAATGACAAAAATGGTAAGTTGTTTTGCTAATGTTTTAAAAGCACCAAAATAGAATGTGAAATGGCCTTGTTAATGTGTTAAAATAATTATCATTTAAATAATACCCTACAAGAAACATTATAGGATTGATTTTTGCTTGATTAAATAATGAAGGCCACCAACAAATTAGCTCAAAACCATAAAAATATGTTCTTTGGAATCATTTTGCAATTACATAATAAAAGGTAAACTGTGAAATTGTTTAGGTAAATAAAATTTAGAAAAAAAATATAAAACTCAAGAACTCACAGTGAATGATTTTGTAGTTTTAGAATGTTTTCACTGCTAACTTTGCCAATTTCATAGTTTTATGTTTCAATTTCGTAACTAGGCTTTAATGATTTCATGTTTCACTTAGACAATTTCAGAGCTTTCTAAAAACATACAAAAAATTAGATAGGATGATTTTATAACTATGTATGATAATTTCAAAACTGGTAGTCACAATTTCATAATTGTAGATCATAATTTCATTGTCAATTAAGTCAATTTCATAGTTTAGAGAATTTCACAATTTCCTCCACAATTTCATGATTATTATTATCAATTTCATAATTACCAGAGAAACCTACACAAAAAACATAAAAATAAAGAATAATAATTTTGTGATTATATGGAATGATTTCACATCTATTATTTTCAAATTTGCAAATACTTAAAAAAGACTAGGAAATAACAAAAGCTAAGAACAAATACGTAGTTAATCCCAATTATTTCATAAATAAAAGCTTTGAATTTGTAAATATGCAGCTTGAAGGGTCCAAATTGATAGTATTTATTAGAGTCTTCACAAATTCATATGAGATATAATGGAGTTAAACACAAACAATCATAGAATTATTTTAAACACACCATAATATTATTCCACACTCTCTGATAATTATTCATATGGGATATTGTGAAGTTTATATAAGAAAACTATTTTCTATAATTGGGGAGATATAATCTCCACCAATATCTCTCACAAATAAACTAACAAAACACTAAACCGTTAATAGAGATATGGGTATAACTAGAATAAATTATTTTTATAAACAATATATTTTACTAACCAACTAACATTACGTGATATATTGTTAATATATCAATGTAACTAACTATATGGTAATTACTATTAAGTAAATAGTAATTTAGATAACATTAAAAACAAAAATATGAGCACTAACATTAGGCTATCCCTAACATTACCCCATTAGTATGAATATGGGGAAGACATCATCCTATACTGTAACTCTCACAAAGACTCACATGATGGTTTTTCATTCGGCTAACCACCAACCTAGAGACAAAGGATGGTTTTACATGTGGTTAACCAACAACCAAAAATATCCATAAGCTTTTACAGGTTAAACCATAACCTATATAATGATACAACATTCTATTAGTACTCATCATAATTTTTACTTCAAGGGGAAATATAGAAATGGATGCTCACTTATTTTAATACTTGAACATGTATGTACTTTTGTTCTTATTTTGAAAATACATAGTGGAAAATATGAAAAAGCACACCACATAGAATATGTCACCAAATCATTTTTGGCCCTATCATTGGTGATTGATGAGAGGATATGAAAACCTCCTTCCTTTGTGTATCTTTCAACCTCCAGTTGAAGAAGCTGTTTACTCAACAAAAATATTGATGAAGCTTAGGTGCATCACTTTGAATAGAATGGGGTCCTCCCCACAATACTGACACATTCAACATTTGACTTAGGACATTTCATACAAGTGATAATGCATCTTTTACAAATAATTTTTTATATTTGACACTTTAACTTTTAATATTGACATACAATAGACTAAGAACTATTGACATGAACCGAATGACTCAACTATATGGATTTTTTGAGAAAATAATTTGACAACTTTTAACTATTGACACTTTTAAGATGACTTTTTAAACTTATCTCAAAACTAATAATTAAAATCAACATTTAAATAATAAAATATTATATAAATGTATTCAATAACTAAAATTTAAATACTCAATGACACTTAATGCCATTCTATTAATAGACCAAACGCAAACTATTAATTATACAAAACTAAATCAATGACATGAATTTATAATGTATTTACATATACCAACTTAAAAAGCAAATAACTAAGCCCAAAACTAAAAAATATGGCATTGACCCACTAATTAATAAGAAATATTATGACATTGACAATTATAGACTCTACATAATACATGAAGCTTAGACTTGATGAAAAAATTAAATACCGATGGTGAATTTGACTCATGATTCTAGGGAAGCTTGAAGTTTGACAAGATTGTAGAGAAAACAATACTCAACTGGGTAAAAAAAATGACTAAAATTAATGTTCGGTGCAGAAGCTTTGCATAGAGATTGACAGTGATCACAAGAGTATTTTTATACAATGCCTCTTAAATATCATCAGATGCAAGTGATAGAGATTTATTCATGTATTTGTTGGATGGATTTGCATGAGACATCCAACATTTTCTCTACAGAACTATGCTTTTATTTTGAAATATTTCTCCAAATGCTTTCTACATTTTGGCATTTGGCAATGGCAAGTAGAAAATAATATTTCTTTGAATCATCTGTCACTTCCAAAACAAGCAGTTGTATATCAAGAGCATGAAAATGATCCTTGAGTTTTCAGTGAATCCTATCCTGAATCAATATCTACAATCTCTATAAAGATCAACTATCTTGCAAGATATTAAATTTAATGTGGTCAATGAGTGACCAAGTAATGAAAATGTGAGTGCACATGTCTGATTTGAATCTCCCAATCTAATCTCCCTATGAGCCTTTAAATGATATCTAAAAAAAACTATAAATCTATTTCTAATAAATATTAATAAAAATATTGCATATAAATTAAATAACCTACATTACAAGATCTTTACTTAGTGGCAATAGCAATGATCCATACACAGGCAATTGATAACAATCCTAGAGCTATCCCAGTCAATTCTCAAGCTCTCATGTTGCTCTAATACCAGATGATAGTATTTATCAAAGTCTTCACAAATTCATATGAGATATAATGGAGCTAAACATAGACAATCTCAAAATTATTTTAAACACACAATAATATTATTCCATACTCTCTGATAATTATTCATATGGGATATTACAAAGTTTATATAGGAAAACCATTTCCTATAATTTGGGAGATATAATCTCCACCAATATATCTCACAAATAAAATAAAAAACTACTAACATGTTAATAAAGATACGTGTATAAGTAAAATATATTGTTTCTATAAACAATATATTTTACTAACTAACCAAATATACGTGATATATTGCTAATATATCAATGTAACTAACTACTGACTTACTATATGGTAATTACTATTAAGTAAATATTAATTTACCTAATAGTAAAAACATGAATGTGAGCACTAACATTATGTTATCCCTAACACAAACGTAAGAAATTTCGTGATTTTATTAGATGACTTTGCTAAATAGAGCTTCTAATCTATAAATACATAGAGAAAAAAATTCACAAACCTATAATAAATTATAAACACGAAAAAATTAGGCAAAAAAGGTAAAAATAAGGTCATTAATGAGTTTTTATTGGTTCTTAAGAGGTCCAAAAATGATCTTATGATTCTTGTGGGGTATGTGGTCCCATCAGGTATGCCAAAATATATGATATAAATCTAATGGATTACATTAGTTACTTGTTAGTAGAATAAAACATCAAAAACAAGCTTAAGATGACCATTCCCAAGCCTAGATACTTGGGAGAGCAATGAAAAAACAAAATAAAATACAATGAGAAGATAAAGGGGAGATTACCTTCACCTTCCTTGTCAAATGAGCTTGTTTGTTGGCATACATACATGTTTATACTCAACTTGTGTCAAACAAAGTCTTTATAAATGCTCTTGATTTGTGGGTAGCATTTCTCCTTGTCTACATGTGGCTTGGATTTGGCATGTATTAGAAATTAAGCTCTTCCTTCAAGAAGTTTACATTATAAGTTTGTCTTAAAGGGTTTTTTAGGAATGGGCATGACACTTATATTTATAGGGTTTTAACTAACTCTAACCCAAGTGTAGTTAGGCTAGGTTTAAGATAGGAACTCAAAATACAATTAAAAAAAGATTTAATTATGTATTTATGAAGGAATGGCTAAAAATTTCTAATTTTTATGGCATTTATGTTGATATTTTGTAAATATTGATTTTGAGGATGATGACATCAACATAACCTCATATTTTATTGAAAAATAATTTTTATAAATTACATATTCATTATTCAACATGGTATTTTAACTTAAGAATTTAGTTTAATTTTCTTGGTTAATTAATTCTACTTAGCATTTTGGTCATTTTAATAATTGGGTTAAGTGCCCTACTTAATTGGTCGAAAATGTTAGTTTTCTAAGTCACAACCTAACTATGAATGAATTTGTGAAAGGTTATCCTTGTGTATAGGGTAATAACCTAAATAGGGATGATTTAACACAATTATGGCACTTAAGTAAAATGTGTAGATGAATTTGGGATGTTCAACTATTTATAGGCTTAATTTGCATAGTTTGGTAGAAATTAGTCTGAAGTTCTGATGTAGGAGCATCAAGCTAGAAGACTTCATTTTTGTGTTATTGGCAATAGGGGTCAAATTTGGTCAATTTTTGGGTGTTAATGTGAGTGTGTGACCTTTTAAGGTCCATTTGTGTTTTTTGAGTCATAGGGATGTGTTATACATGTTTTAAGAGTTTTCCCTCCAAAACTAGGAATTTAAAAATTCTAATGTTTGTAAAGAGCCTAGGAGAGCATGAACATGGTCTAAGATGGTTATATGAGAGAATGCTGGTGTAAAGAGCCAATAATACTTGTAAATTTTTTTTTAAGACATACCTATCTAAGTCATATATGAGAATTCATGTTTTGGTAATGTCACCATAAGACATCATGTTGAAGTTAAAATGTAAGAAGATCTTGTCATGTAACTATCAAACTCAACATTGGAGTTGGTTGAAGAAGGAAAGTTGTACATAATTATTGGTAGTGGAAAGAATGGGGAGATAAGGAGTGGTCTTACAGAAGAGAGAGGAGGATTAGAGAGTGGGGAGGATGTCTAAAACCCTCATCAATGATGATAAGTCTAGGTTTGGACTAAAATTGTAATGTTGCATTCTTCCCAATGAATAAAGGAAAGTTTTTGATTGTATGCTATAATATAAATATAGATTGATTTATATAATAAAAATGGTCATAAAAACTTACTAAAGGTCTTATAACTTTGTAAGGAAATCTAGAAACAAATACATTATAATTTGGAGTCTTCTCTGCCTTACACAATAACCTATTGTGCCCAAAATTCTATGTTTGGGTGTAGTGTAAGCAAATAAAAGGTTATAACCTATTGGATAAGTTACATAAAGTTAAAATAGACCTATAAATGTCTTTTTGTCTCTTTTAAACTATTTAAAACTCAAGCAAAGGAATTATATGACCTCTCAGCCTGTGCAGGGTGACCACCTAGGGTTTCAACAAGAAAACTCCATATCTTTTGATTTAACCATATAAAAAGGTGAAATTTCATAATATAACATATTTTTATATGAGGATATAGAATCAATTAGTTTTGGTGTGTTTCTAGGATGCATAGTACGGTTTCTAGAACTGAGGGTATGAGATAGGGCTAATTAGGCTTAATAAATGGGTGGTTTGAAAAGGAAGTATGATTTAGATCTAGAGCTAGATTGTGAAAATTGAAACACACCTATAAGGAGATAGAGGATGGATATAAATGGGTGTACATATTCAAAATAGTGCCTAATTTGATCAAATAAGGTGATATTATAAAAAAAAGGCTACAAGCCTAAAGAGACCATTGTGAGTCTTGTGTGTAGAATTGAAGGGTGAAGTGTGTTTGAATACATCCAAAGGGTTAAGATAAGTGTGAATCAGCCAATGAATAACATATATGATAGAATATTGAATCTTTGAGACCTAATAAATGTGTTTAATGAAGAGCTAGTGAAAGAGTTGATTAGTAAAGAGAGGCTAGGGTTATGAAATGAGTTTAGGAGTGAATGCGAATGATAATAAGTATGTCTAATGAGACCATGAAGTTTATATAAAGTGTATAAGGAATAGGTACAAGAAATTAAGGAGGCTATTAAGCCCATGTACAAAGCAAAAGATTGGATTAGAGATGGAACCTTGAAGATAAAACAAAGCATCAAGAGAGATCTTTGACAAGACTAGAGCCAGTTATTTCTCTTAATTTTTGCTTATTTATTAATTTTTAAAGAAGATAAGAAACTATTAATAAGGGCATGATATAAATACCTGGTTGGTGATGCATGCATAATCTAGATGAAGATGGAAAACTTCTCTTTGTCTAGGAAGGAATAACCTACAAATAAGAAAGTACTAACAAAAAGGGATCATTAGTAAGATAGTTAAGTACACTGCCTAGTGTGAGCTAGATCCAAGAAGCATATACTTGTTAGGAGGTTGTCAATCCACTATTGATAAAAATCAAGTTAGAAATGATAAAAATAATTTACTTGCATAAAGTAAATGAAATACAATATAAAAAGGAAAGTATAATGCTTGTTTAAAAAAATGACTAAATATAGCAAAAGAGGGTCAATACTTATACTAAGGTGGGTTAAGTCAAGTTTAAAAAATTAGAAAAGGGTCTATGAACAAGTAGGAACATATAAATTTAGGTTTGGTTGGGGTTAAGGGGCTGAAAATAACTTGATGTTATTTTCTACCACAGTGACCATTGATAGTTAGGTGACCCATCGGTGGTTAGACTGACTATTGGTGGTTGGGGGTGACCATCGGCGGTTGTGCTACCCATCAATGGTTGCTTATGGGTTTCTAAAGGTTACTAAAATATAAGTTGTAGGATGAGTGAATGGTCAGATAATGGTTCTATTAAGGATCTAGTGGAGAGGAAATAAGGTGTAGATAGGTCTAATCAGGTTCAGGGGGTTATAAATATGAAATAATAACGTTAAAGTACTAATATACCTATAGCTTACTAGTTGGTTGATTGTTATAAGCTGAAGAAATGTTTCTAGAGTAACAATAATTTGGCCTTAAAAGAAAATTTGATAGAGGTTTGGGTCTCTTTTGCTATTATTTATTTTTTAAAAGAAGAATAGATGTTGGAGAGCTTGAATACTTGTGTGTAAGAAGAATTTATAGCTTGAACATAGATCCATTTCACCTCTTACTCCCCTCCTTTTATAGGCAAAGAGAGATGGAGGATGGAAGGTTCCCTAGAGGGTGAGGTTGTTGATTATAATTATTAGAATTTTGTTAGCATTACATAAGGTGAACATATTAAATTATGCATCATTATCTTGAATATAGCTAGTGATGTGTTAAGCAGGTGAGGAGCCATGACCATCGATGATCAAGCTAACCATTGATAGTTAAGCTGACCATCAATGATCAAGTGTCCGAGGGGAAAAGGGTCAAATTAATTTAAAAATAGGTTGGTTAAAAGGTTTAGTTAGTAAGTTAGTGAGTTAGCTAACTAGGTGGTCAACTAGACTCAAGGTTCAATAGGGGTCCTAATGCATTTTGACAACTAGAACTATCATGTGTAGTTTTCTAGTGTCTACACTAGTTAAGGATATATTGGAGAATTTTACCTAATACCTCTACATCATTTGGTATCAGAGCAAGGTAATATTTTGGTTTGAATTTGTTGTGAATTGTTTAAGTTTGTTGATTTGGGATAGACAAGATATACTATGAGGAATAATTGAGATAACCTTGCAGGGTATTATGGGAGAAGAGAATGTTGTAGGTCTGATCTATTGAGGTCAGTACAAAGGAATATCAGTGATTTGTAAACTTTATAAATAATATGCTTATGTATTTAATTTTTTTTAACAATAATAATTTATGGAAATAATTTAACATTTAACTTGCAAATAAATTTATAACAATAATTTTGCAAGTATACAAAGGAGACACCATTCAAAAATAAATAAGACAATCAGTTAAAACTTGAGTTATATCTTTAGGTCTTTCTCAAAGGTAGAAATGCTCAATTATTGATGCAAAATTTCTTTATAGATCATCTTATCCTCAGTAAGGGTTCTTGATCTATAATTAAATGTTTTGATGCCACTAGCTTTGGCTTTAGCAATTGGCTCTCAACTCTCGGCTCTGGCTCTAGCTTTTGGCTCTCAGCTCTAGCAACTGGATCTATCTCTTAGATCTCAACTCTAGATTTGTCTCTCAACTCTGGCTCTTGGCTCTCAGCTCTCAGCTCTAGCTCTAGCTCTAGCTCTAGCTCTTGACTCTCAGCTCTTGGCTCTCAGTGCTTGACTCTCAACTCTGGCTCTGGCTCTTTGCTCTATCTCTTGGCTCGACTCTCAGCTCTTCAACTCTTCAACTCTTTGGCTCTATAATGAGAGATTTTAAAATTTTAAATGAAACTAAATACACCTATGACCCATTTATATACTTGTTACATGTCCACTTTTTTTGATTGGGATGATTATCCACAATCTATTTTAATAAATTTTATAATTATTGCATACTTGATTTTAATGGGATTTTAAATTATCCATTACATTTAAAAATATGGGGTGATAATTATTACCAAATATATTATGGTTTATGTTTATCCCCATTTACTAAGGTATAATTTAAAATTATTAAATATTTGGGTCAAACCATATTTCCACGTCATCATTTTTATCGAGTTTGATCATAACTTTGACTAGTCATAACTTACACATACAGACTCCATTTTTTGAACTGTAATATGTGCCAAAAAACTCTCAACAAGATCTAAACCATGGAAATAGTTTATAAACATTATAATATCATCAATTTTTCTAGTTTTACTAGTCTTTACCACTTGTTAATCTACTTTGACTAGAACTTTGACTAGTTACACAAGGAGTAAATAAACTCTATTTTTGGAGTTCCACATATTGTTTAAAATCTCTTGATAGGATATTCACAATGGTGTAAGCTTTGGTATGATCTAGGACCTTCTTCAAATTGGCCTCCAGATCAATCATCCTCATTAAGAAGGATTTTTATCCTCCAAAAGTTGGTACTAGACCTGGTACTCCATGTGAGGATCTTTACATGTCTCTAACTACTATGAAAATATTGTATGACACCTGGTGTTATAACAATCACCATTTTACAATTTTACTCTTAGGGTCTTACATAGAAACACAATTTATAAATGTTTCCCTTCTTGGGTCTTTATAAACACTGTAAGTATATATAATGATTACAAACATTGCCCATATTTGGGTCTTATGCATTTGTAAACAATGCCTATATTTAGGTATTACAACATGGATACATATTTGTACATACTAAAACATATAGTTTAAAAGATATAACCTATATTTTGGGGTGTTCTTGATGCTTCTCATGATGGCATCTTCATGTTTCCCTACAGTGTTCATGTCTATAACATACATGAGTAAAAATGACATTGAAGGCACTATTTTTTTGTAATGGTTATTGCCAATGTGCTTGCACAAGATATTCTATCCCATCCTTTACAATGTTATACTGATTTTCCTTCTTGGAAAAAATTTCCTTTCTCAGAGACAAATATGGTTTCCCTATGATAATGTTATTAAAATGGAGTGGGACCACATCTAATTCAACTTCATCTACAAAGTTGGAGGTAATTGAAAACCCTATTTTACATGTTTTACTTACATGTACATTATTACCATCATCTATCTTATCCAAAGAATATGGTTGGAGATGTGGCTTAGTTTTCAAATCTAGAGTTTTTAAAACATCTTCAATAATTATATTTCTTTGATAATTTTTATCAAAGATAACATCTATCTTAGAATGATTAACTATTATTCTTGTAAAGAAGTGTTGTTTACCTTTCCAGGGTGACAATCTCTGAACTATCAGTGTCTCATTGACTGCCATCTTCCTTGTTGATGTTATCTCTAGTTTTGATTGACAAGACTCTATCTATTACCTAACTAAAGTTAAATTTACAACCTTTATCTTAGGTTGTTGCTAAATTTTCCTATCTTATTTATAAAACCTCATTTTGGCAAGTTTATTAAACACCTTTTTAATAATTTATTGGGCATAATAAAAAAATACATATGAGTATTTCATTTTTGCATACCTTGACAAGTCATTTGAAGATGCTTCATGCAATGTAGCTATTGTATCTTCAGAGAGTGATTCTTATAGCTCTTCAAGGTGTTCTATCTAACTGCTTGAGTAATCATTCAACTTAGCTTCTTGGGCAATTTATCCTTCATCTCCATATCCCAATCTTGCATGAAGTGGTCTCTTTGCCACTTGGATAGGTTAGATGATTAATTGACCATTACTTTTAAGGAATTTTCCTTCAAATCTGATTTTAGCCAATAGCTTAGAACCTATTCCATTTGTGTGATTTTTAAATGTATCAACAAATGGATTTGATAATTGTTTAGGTTTAAAACATTTGGTATCCATAACATTTTCAACATAACTAGAAGAGCTGATTTCATTATTTTCATCTTAAAAATGTACATCTAAAGATACATTAATAATTAGAGCATTATTTACTTCTATCCTTACAACATCATTTTCATTAATAAGACCAGCAAGGGTATAAAAATTAGAGGAATCATTTCTATAACCAAAATGTACCTTAATTTTTTGGCTTGTTCTAAATTGAACATTTTAGGTATGATTGGTAGTCAGTTGGATTCCTTCTCCTGATGTAGTGTCTATAGCATGCTGAGATGTGATATAATAATGACCCAAAGTGATCTCCTCAACTTCTCCTAGAAATATGTTAAGAGCTACTTGATCAAAGAATAGCTCTCCAATGCCAAAATATAGGATGCCATAATGGGTCGCATGTCCATGTACTATGCCACCAAGATTCCTTTGAATGTCTTAGTATGAGGTAATGGAAGAGATTTTACCCTCAAACATTATACAAGATTTTTAGTAATATAACTAGCTCTAGAACTCTAGTTAAAATAGATATGCATGAACTTCCCTTCAGTAATAGCAGTACAGTTCTACCTTTGAGTTTCTTTAGAGCACAACATAATTTCTAGCACTTTAACTAGTAGCAACTATTTTATTAGATATTTTAGAGTTGTTTGGTGATGTACTACTAGTCAAGTTGATTGATGGCTGCTAGACATAGCTGGTGCCTTACGTCTCTCCTTGTTTCACTTCTTGAACCATAATGGAGCCTGACTGGGGTGTAGTATCTAGAATTTCTTGGAAATATGACCTCATCAGGCATAATATCCATAAGTCTCTACATTTTCATGCATCATTTTCTCTAGTCAACATTATTGTTATAGTTCTGCTCATAGCATATCAATGTTTTGTTGGAGTTTTTTGATTTGTTCCTCTTGTCTTCACTCCACCGCTTGCCGATATTGCTCTTGGGATTGTAGGTATTGTATTATTATAGTGATGAGGGTATTTAGTAATAACTAAATTTGTGCTAGCATTGGGTCCATTATATTATAATAGATGAATTTAGCTAAAAATTAAACCACAAATACACTAGCACAAACTTAGCTCTGATACCAACATGATCCATAAACTTTAGCAATAATATGATTACATATTTAATTTTTGCTTAATAATAATAATTTATAGAAATAATTTAACATTTAACTTGAAAATATATTTATAATAGTAATTTTTTAAGTATACAAAGGAGACACCATTAAAAAATGAACAAGATAATCAACTAAAACTTGAACTACATCTTTAGGTCCTACTCAAAGGTGGAACCAATTGATTATTGGTGAAAAATTTATTTATACATCACCTTATCCCCAATAGGGGTTTTTGATATGTAAATAAATGTTTTGATGCCATTAGCTCTAGCTCTAGCAACTAGATCTAGCTCTTAGCTTTCAGCTCTTGACTTTAGATCTTGACTCTCAGATCTTGGCTCTTGGCTCTAGCTCTAGATTTTAGGTCTTAGGTCTTAGGTCTCAACTCTTGGCTCTTAGCTCTGGCTCTGACTCTCAGCTCTAGCTCTTGGCTTGACTCTTGACTCTTTAGCTCTTAGCTCTTTGTCTCTATAATGAGAGATTTGAAACTTTTTAATGAAATGAAATTCACATATGACCCCTTTATATAATAGTTATGGGTCCACTTTTTCCAATTGAGATGATTATCCATAATCTATTTTAATAAATTTTATAATTATCCCATTAGTTAGATATCTATTACATTTAAAAATATGGGGTGATAATTATTCCCAAAAATATGATGGTTTATGTTTATCCCCATTTACTAAGGTGGGATTTATAATTATTAAATACTTGGGTTGAGCCATATTGTGACATCATCTTTTTTATCGAGTTTGACCATAACTTTGACTGGTCATAACTTGCACATATAGACTCTATTTTTTGAATCATAAAATGTGCTATAAATATATAAAAGAGATCTAAACCATGGAATCGGTTCACAAACATTCTAAGATCATCATATTTTATAGTTTAACCAATGTTGACCACCTCTTGACTTGATTTGACTAGAACTTTGACTGATTGCACAAAGAGCAAACAAGCTCTATTTTTGGAGTTCTGCATACCATCAAAAAGCTCTTGATGGGATATTCATAATGGTGTATTCGTAGGTCTGATCTAGGACCTTCTATAAATTTAACTTTGAATTAATTTGATTGAGAAGAGAGGAACAATAGCCCCAAAGTCTTATGAGAAAGGACTAAAAACTAGTCAAGAAAGGACTAGAGAAGATAGTGTGAAGGGAGAGAATTAGAGCTCACTAAGAGAGAAGAGTAAATATATTATAAAAAATAGAGTAAATAAGGATAAGGAGAGTTCATATAAAGAGGACTAAAAGAAGATGAAATACCCAATAGAGGTCTAAGAGGTAAGCTAATAAGCTTGTTGAGAGGAAGGTCTAGATAGGCCTAGAAAGCAAAGAAGTGAGAAGATGGGTGTAGAGAGAGAAGTGGAAGATATGAGAAGAGATTTGGGTTAGAGTATTGAGAAGATAGAGATCATGGTGAAGTTTTTAAGAGGATAATGAAGCTAATTGCTTGGCTGTAATGTGGAAAGAAGAGTGAAGTGGCCACTAGAGTCACTTATAAAAGAGAGAATGCATAATATGAGTGTTTTGAATAATCAAAAAAAGAAAGAGAGTTCATCCTAAAGATGCATGAGGGATGAGATGTTTCCAAGTGAGAAATAAGATAAATAGATAGAGAAGAGGGTTATAATTGAAGAGAATAATAATAAGAATAAGATAGAAGTACTAAGAGGAGCACTTGAAAATAAAGATAAGAATAAGAGATCAAAAATTTCTATGCAAGAGACATTAAAAGAGATGATATGGTCTCTTAATTTTATATTCTAATGTTATTATTAAGCATTTTTATGTAGGTATGAAGGCGATTTTGGTGAAGGCCAAGTATGAAGCCTTAAAGCTAGTAAAGGATGGGCCAAGAACATCACCCATCAAGTGGAAAGAGGATGATAAAGAAATAAAACCTCTTATAGAAGACAAATTGATGAAAATTGAAGGCATTACACATGTTGAAGATGAGGTAGAAGAGGAGTTATATGATGCTTTGCCAAGCATTACACCTGAAATAAGAGAAGAAGAATATAAAGAAGACAAAATTTCTAACCATGTAGACAAAAAGACAAAACATGAAGACATAAATGAAGAGATAAGATTGTATCAGTCATATTTGGAGGTAAATAAATGTCTAATCATTGATTTTGATTGCACATATGAATAAGAAAAGGCTAATATGTAGATTGGGAGAAAGAAGGACAAGGTGAAACCCTAAAAAAGAGAACAAGGGAATGGATATGTTTGGCCTAACTGGCTTGAGCAAGCAGGTGATGAGAAGGAAGAGGTGAACCTAAATAAAGTGGTCAATCCAAACAAGAATACAGGTGAAAAATAATCATAAGTGTGGAAGCGAAGAACAAAGGACAAAGAAAAACAAGTTGGCATGGTAGATAACCAAGCAAAGAAGCATGAAGGAGATGCAAAGAGAAATAAATGCTAATCTTAGTAGGTACAAATCAGAAAATGTGTGTAAAAGATCATAAAAAGAGAAAAAGAGGATCATGTTGTAAGTATATCCCAAGAAATCATGAAGATTGAGGAAGAGTACAAGCCTACAAAGCAAACAAGAGATAATATAAGCAAACCAAGCCAAATAAGTGAAGGTAAAACCATGTAAGTAAGAAGATGAGTGCATAAAAGATAAGTATTCTCAAGATTTTTTTTCAAATATTTTTTATGATGAGGTGTATGAAGTTGATTAAAGTAATGAAGACCTCTTGTAATGGAAATAATTGCATTGATGAATGAGTGTGTAGAAAGACAAGGTGAGAATGAAGCACCTTAAAGAGTGCTTAACACACAGGGTATGCAGCCAAAGGAGGTTGATATGACTCTCATAAATGAGGTAGTAAAAGGATAAGATAAAGATCAAATTGCACAAGAAGGCAAAGAATAAAGTGGACCAAGATTTGATGAATATTTTGAAGAGGTAGATGCTTTCAAATTGAAAAAAAAACTAGAGATGTTAGAAGACATGTTCAATCCATACAAAGGAATGAAATTATTTGAATTAAAATAGGAAAAGTTCAAGGATGAACTTCAAGAAAAATCAAAAGAGGAGCACCAAATTGAAGCACAAAGAGTTGTGCACACAAAGACACAAGCAAGAAAGATAGTTAGCAAGCAAATGGAGTATGAAGAAGTAAACAAGGTGAGTTATTCAATTGGGAAAGATAAATATGAGTTTATAGTTGATAAAAATGGATATGGAAAGATAAATATTTTTCAAACAATATTGTATTATGTTGAGTATGAATGGAACAAAAAGTTGCTCTTGCACAATGAGTAAGGTCATAGGAAGAGGCATCAAAAAGAGGAGAAATGAGAAGAAGAGGTAGAAAAAGAGAGTAAAATGGAGCAATTTATATAGGTTGACATGAATTTGAGGCTATTAGATCCTAAGTAAGAAGATGATAACATGATCAAGAAGCAAACATCACTAAACAAACAAGCATCAAATGCAAACAAGGAAGGAAAAGGCCATAAAAAAATCATGAGGAGGAATAATACACAAAATTTGGTTACAAATGAGGATTATGAAGGGAAAATGCACTTCTAAAAGATAGAATATAAATAAAATAAAGAGATAAAATAGTTGGAATATGTCATATAGGTAGAAGATGCATGGACAAGAAGAATATAAAAATCCAAAAGGAAGAAATGAAAGAGTTTAGAAAAGAAAAGGGATCAATAAAAGAATAATAAAATACAAGTGAACATGAAATACCCTCAAATTTTGAATTGGAAGGCAAGAAAACGAATTGGTGGCACAAGTTTTCTCCCTTCTAAGGAGTATGATGTAGGAGCATCATACTAGAAGACTTCATTCTTGTGTTATTGGAAATAGGGGTCAAAGTTGGTCAAGTTTTGGTGTCAATGTAAGTTTGGGACATTTTAAGTTCCATTTGTGTTCTTTTATTCCTTTTTGAGTCATATGGATGTGTTATATAAGTTATATGACTTTTCCCTCCTACTAAGAGCCTAGGAGAGCATGAACATGGTTAGATGAGATAATGATGGTGTAAATAGCCAATAATCCTTGTAAAAAGTTTTTTAAGTCATAAATATCTAATTCATAAGAGGAGAAGTCATGTTTTAGTAATGTGACCACAAAACATCACGTTGAAATTGAAATGTAAGAAGATCTTGTCATATAAGTACCTAAACCAACATTAGAGTTGGTTGAATAAGGAAAGTTGTACTTAATTATTGGTAGAGGAGAGAAGGGGAAGAGAAGGATTGGTATCCAAGAAGAGAGAGGAGGATCATAGAGTGGGGAGGATGTCCAAAACCCTCATGAATGATGACAAGTCCAGGTTTGGACTGAAATTATAATATTGCTTTCTTCCCCATGAATAAAGGAAAGTTTGTGATTGTATGTTCTCATTTAAATATAGATTGGTTTATATAATCCACATGGTATTAAAGGGAATTTGAGGCCATGAATTTTTATTTTTTGTAAATTTTGTAGGTTTTGACCAAAGAGTGTAAGTTACAGTCCAAAAATAATAGTAATTATTTGTTTTCTACAAGTTGGTGAGTTGAAACTTGTCATGACATTAAACCATGTATATGTTGAGGTTAAATATAAATTAATGTTATTTAAAGGAAATTTAAAAAGGATAAAATTAGATTAAAATTCAATTGTTTACTTGAAAAACCTACAGACTATTGTTACAGTCAAAGAATGAGAGTAAACATTTAGTTCTTAAGACATAAAATATTAACTTGTTGAGATAGTGAGTAAGGTAAAGCATTTGTTTTAATGATGTTTTTTGAATTCCAAATATGTTATTTATTCCAATACATATAATTCATGACTTAAATAAAGTGATAGTTTTGTTGTTACAGTCATACCCTATTTCACAGTTACGAGACCCCTCTTGGTATGGTCAAGTGCCAAGTAGAAAAAGTGATAGTTAAATAAGTGAGTGATGGTGTTAATTTGGTAAGATATTTACATGTTAAAAGGTGTATTAAAAAAAAAAAAAACTTGGTACAATCTTGAAACTAGTTGGTTACACATAATTCTCCTGACGTATGACACAACCCTAAATGAAGAGTCAGAACGTTGAGATTTATGATGAATAATCATTAATATGTGAGAGAAGAGGACTTTTGAGAATTTTTAGAATGAGTGGGTGGTAATAAATACCTAATAAATGTATTAATTTTTTTAAGGAAATCTATAAATAAATACATTGTAATTTGGAGTCTTCTCTACCTTACATTGTTACTTATTGTGCCTATAATTCTGTGTTTGGGTGTAGTGTAAGAAAATAAAGGTGAATCAAAGGTTATAACTTGTTAAAGAAGTTACATAAATTATAAATAGACATATAAATGTATTTTGGTATCTTTTAAACTCTTTATATCTCAAACAAAGGAATTAGATGACCTCTTGGCCTATGCAGGGTGACCACTTAGGGCTTTAACAAAAAAACCCATATATTTTGATTTAACATCTAAAAAAGGTGAAATTAATAATATAACATATTTTTATATGAGGATATGTAATTAATTGGTTTTGGTGTGTTTCTAGGAGGTGAAATATGGTTTCTAGAACTACGGCTTTGAGATAGGGCTAATTAGGCCTAATAGATGGGTGGTTTGCAAAGGAAGTGTGATTTAGATCTAGAGATAAGTGAAGAAAATTGACACACACATATAAGGAGATAGATTGTGTCTATAAATGGGTTTACATATTCAAAAGAGTGCTTAGTTTTATCAAACAAGGTGAAATTAGATAAAAAAGGCTATAAGCCTACAGAGACCATTGTGAGCCTTGTGTGTAGAATTGAAAGGTGAAGTGTGTTTGAGTACATCCAAGGGGTTAAGGAAAGTGTGAATAGACCACATAAGGACATATATGATATAATATTTATTTATTGAGACCAATATCAAGAATTGGTCCTTGAGAATGAAGAGATGTGTTTAATGGAGAGCTAGTGAAAGAGTTGATTGGTAAAGAGGGGCCAGGGTTATGAAATGAGTTTAGGAGTGAATTAAAATGACAAGAAATATGTCTAATGAGACAAAGAAGTATCTATAAAGTGTATAATGAATAGTTACAAGAAGGGAATGAGGTTATTAAGCCCATTGACCAAGAGAAAGACTAGATTAGAGATGGAACCTTGAAGATAAAACAAAGCATCAAGATAGATCTTTGACAAGACCAAAGATAGTTAAGGATATGTTGGAGAATTTTATATAATACCTCTATATCAAGTTCATTTAGACATATAAGTGGCTAAAAAGGTGTGTTTACTTGTATTTATAGGTTTTTAACTAACTCTAACCCATGTAGTTAGGTTAGGGTTAAGATTGCAACTCTAAATGCAATTAATCAAGGCTCTAATTCTACATTTATGGAGGCATGGCTAAAAATTTCTGATTTTTATGAAATTTATGTTGATATTTTGTGATTATTGATTTTGAGGATGATGCCATCATCATGAGCTCATAGTTTGTTGAAAATTTCTTTTAATAAATTACACATTCACTAATTCAACTTGGTATTTTCACTTAAGGATTTAATTGGTATTTGATTGGTTAATTAATTATACTTAACCTTTTGGTCATTTGAAGAATTGGGTTAAGTGTCACTCTTAATTGGTTAAAAATGTCAGTTTACTAGGTCACAACCTAACTAGAGATGAATTCATGATAGGTTATCATTGAATACAAGATAATACCCCAAATAGGTATGCTTTTATGAATTCTAGGCACTTAAATCTAAAGTGTGGATGTATTTGGGATGTTTAATGATTTTTATGTTTAATTTTCATAGTTTGATAGAAATCAATATAAGTCCATTTAGACATGGAAGTGGCTAAAAAAATTGGGTTCACTATAAAGTTTAACCATTTTAATTTAAGTTGTATTAAACTAATGGAATTAAAAGATTGAAATATAAATGTTGATATGTACTGATCAGATATTAAAAATAATCAAATATAATAAACTACAAATTTACAAAAATAATTTTTTTTTGTCAAAATAGTCAAAAGGCCTAAGGATTGCAAGCCTCCTAAAAATAGAAATAGATTTAACTTTGTAGGTTGATTATAAGTGAAATACCATATGAAATGAATTGTAAACATAGACATGTTAGAAAATAGTAATTTTAAACTAGTTGGATGAGTTTGTAGGAGGTGGATAGGGGTGCATTGTGGTCTTGTATGTTGATTTTGGCCTTATCCTACTTGATTTTATTCTTAATTTATTAATATGGGCCTATGCAACTATTTTTTTAGGTTGAATATTGAGCTTAATGTGATGATATGTCATGTGGAAGACCTATAAATAATAAAACCATGATCCTACAAATACACTAGATAGTAATTAGACAATAAAAGGGGACAAAAATGGGTTAGTAAGGATAGCTGATATGGCCTTAGAAATCCCTTGTAATATAAAATTACTTATATGGCCCAAATGGTCCTCACAATGATGTAATTATCACTCTTAGAGTGATTATGTGATCCATGATTATGTAACAAGAATAAATTTAACTAGACGATTGATTGAAATTCTTGAAAATAGATGCCCTTAACCTGTAATAAAAAATATTTAGTCTCGGGTATTTAATTTTAGATTTTTGTAGATTTAAAATAGGAATAAATAATGTTATTTTACTTAGTGTATAGTGTTATTTCATGAGAGATACTATGATGTAAGAATGAGTATCCTCAATGTGATTTTATAGGAGAATCTTTAAAATAATATATATAATTGATTTTACCAAATACGTATGAGAGCCATTGTGAAACATCTTGATTAAAAAAAGTGATAATTAGTGCATGGGAGACAAGGTCATATTAGGATACAAAGACATACTATGTCCCTATCTAGTTAGCATGGACTTGTCTCAGAAGATCATATACTATTTAGACAAATATGACAAGAGCATATAGGCTGAATAGGGATGAATGTAGATGAAATAAATATGGTATTATATTTGAAGTGATTAAAGCTCAGTGAAGGAATTCTGATACATTTTAAGTTGGTAAAATGGTGAATATACTAATTAAAGTTAAATATGCAAATAATAAACATTGTCAAGCAATTCATGGTCAAAGTTTATGTGTCTACACAAGATTAAGCTAAGATATATTTATATTACCACAACCTCCTTTAAATTTAGGTTTTTTAACCTCTTATTTTTTTTGGGGGAAAATTTATGTTTATTTTTAGAACAATTCCACAAAAACTTTGTTATAATAAAATTGATTTTTTTGGATTCCATAATAGATATTATATAAAATGAAATTGTAGTGTAAAACTTGCATAAGTTAATTTTAGCTTGGTTAAGGGATTAATATTCCTTTACAAGAAGGGAGCCTCTTTTGAAATTTATAAATAAGGTCCTCCAATAAATATGTTTTAGACCTTCCTTTAAAAAGTGGATTCATTAAATATTTACTAAGAATGAAATTGATGGGGGAAATCAAAGAGTTTAGAGATGTGAGGTCGATTAAAATTTAAAGTGTTGAGGAATAAGATGTTAATTTTTTTAAAATTAAGATTTTGAGAAAAGCCTTTTGATAGAGACTAGTTATTCTTATAAAATTATTTTCATCATACTTCCTTTTAAGATTCACCAAAATAGTGTCATGAAAAAAACTAATCACATGAGGAAACACTTTAAAGTAATAATAACCTATTTAAATTTATTCAAATCCTTATATTTACTCAATTCTCTTTCTAACATTTCATCCATTATCATAAACAAATAAGGTGAAATAGGATTGCCTTTTTTGATCTTTATTGAATATTGGAAAAAAATTGTAAGAACACCATTAATCAAAATAAACAAGTAGAGTTTATATATACACTAAAAAAAATTGACTATAAAAATATTATGAGAAACCAAATTTTATTATGATTTTGGTTATAAAATTAAAATCAAGTCTATCATAAGATTTACTAATATCCAGCTTGATAAAAATAATAGATTTTTCCTTGAGCTTAACTAAGTTAAATAATTAATGCATCACCACAATACCATCAAGGATTTATCTTCCTTTAATAAAACTAATTACTGAAATGTTATTGTCAATGGAATAAACATATTAATTCTTGTATCCATGAATTTAATAATAATTTTTAATCTATATTACACAAATAAATTTGTTTAAAAAATTCCATAAATTTAACATTATTTTTTTAATTATAAATAAGAGTGATGAAAGTGTTGTTTAAATATTTCAACATATTTCTTAAGAGAATTGATTCATTACCTATATCACAAAGATCCTTCTTAATAATATATTAAAATAAATAGAAAAATTATAAGGAAAACCATTGGGTCTAAGATCTTTTTCCCAATCCATGCTCCCAAAGGAAATATGGATGTATTGTTATGAGAAGAGGCCATAAGAGTCTTATTTTTTAAATCATTAATTGAAGGAAAAAACTAAAAAAATACTACTAAAATATACTTGTATTTATTTTATTATTAAATATTTTATATATAAAATAGTTGGTATTTTCTTTTTAGATAACAAAGAGGTTTTATTAAGTTGTTCATCTCTTCATTTAAGATTCGTAATTGTATTAGAATTTTTATATGTAATTATTTTTTGACAATTTTTCTTTTTTCTTTTTAATTTCTCCTTTAAATGAATTTTATATTAATTTCTATTTTCAAAAAATCTCTTCTTTTTCAAAGACCTATTAATATGTATATATATATATTTTTTCTTTGTGGAATATAAATATCTTAGCATGACTTAATTGAGAGAAAGAACTATTCAAAATTTTAATTCATTTTTTATCTTTATTTTTTATTAAAAATAAAGTTACCATAAATATTTTTCTTTCAATCTTTCAAATGATTTATAACATTTTTTATATTTATAAGCTAATAAAAACATTTTGAAGTTTATGTATAGAAAAAGTTTTTCGCAAAAATTGTTCATTTTATCCATGATATTAGGATATTTGATCTACATGAACTAAAATATAAAACATTTTGATTTAGAAATAAAATTATTTTTTTAATTTAATATTTATAAAATAATTATCGACTTGAGATATTGGGGATATAAGAATATATCTACTATGTATTTTTGAATTAATGATTATAAGTTAGGAACTTATTTATCCTTTCATAAATATAACTAGAGTTAGCTATATTATTTCTTCAAGTGAAGTTGATTTTGATTCAACATTTCATAAATTGTTATTTCCCTCAAATTTTATGAAATCCCTATGAGATTGAGTTTTTATAGATCACAATCCTCTTTTCTCATTAGTTGTAATGATGTAATTAAAACCATTTATAATTATGAAATTATCATGAAAGGTTTGATTTATAAATAGAGATTTTTTTAACCAAATGATTTCCTTAAGAATAAGATTTTAGGAACACAAAAATTAATTATAATTTTTTTTCACTTTTATTTAATCTCTTGGAATTTCACATTCATTAATTTTTTGTGTATGAAACTTATAGCCTTACAATCAATTATTTTCCATTTTAATGTATAATTGGCCTCACAAGTGTCTTATAGGAGCTTAATTTTTCTTATGAAAATAAAGTTTGGATCCATTTATTAGAAGATCCCAATCCTCTACTTTTCAAGGAATAAAACTCCATATTGCCTTGGAAGGGATCACCCCCTTCTATGTTATTTATTATTTTTTTTCTTTTGATATCTTAGAGAAATGTGAAGGGTATAATCTCTCTGTTCTTGATCTCCTTCTACCTTTTAATTTTCATGTAGTATTGTTTTTTAAGGATCATATTAGAGTTTAGAAGATATTTTTAAAAAAAAGAGGATATATTTTTCCATCATATTTTCAGTTTTTATTTCTTAGCGATAAAGAGGTTTTAGGGATCACACTTTTCTAGTCTGAAATCAAATAATTCAAAAAATTATAATAAATACATTTCTTTGAATTTTTATTTACAAAAGACTTGATGGTATATATAAAATCCCTTAATATTTCCCTTCTTGATAGGATTAAGATCTTGATCAAGCTTTTAAATCTTGGTCATAATAAAATTGAAGGCCACCCTATCAATTTATATTGGAAACCTTTTTCACCTTTAAATGGGTCAAAGTTTATTTGTTTTTTTAATAAATGTCTTCTTCCTATTCTACATTTTGGTCTATTTTCTGTACTTATACTTCCTTTGATTAATTTTGTTCTTAGTGAGTATTACTTTCTATTTTGACTAGAGGGGGAAGGTTTCTAGTGAATATAAGGACAAAAACTATTAAGTGTCCAAATAAATCCTTTCATAATCCACCTTCTATAGCCAAGTATAATTAGATCTCTCACTTGAATTAAGAGTTTTAGGAGATCTAAGTTTACACACATCTTAGCACATGAATTGGGCATAGTTTCTACGTCTATTTTTATAATAAACTGTATATTAAACTTCATGAATTTCACTTAATTTTCATTTTAGAATTGTAGAGGGAGTCCATAAAGATTGACCCAAACAAAAACAACCAAATTCATATCTTTCATGCATCAAGAAATATTTTTGATTTTGATAAGAAGAGGCGTAAAATATTATAAAATTAACATCAAAATTTTATCTGTTTGAATTTTATAACTCAAATACATTTTTGGAAAGAAAAATAAGGAAAAAAAATTCATCATATTCTAGTTTTATTTTCCCAAAGAAAAAACTCCTCTTCCATTATCGAAATCCTAAAAAATAATTAATTATGATTTTCATCTCATCTCTAGATCATTTAAGCATCCTTAAATCTTATTTAATTCCAAACATATTTGAAGGTAAATCCTTTTCTTTTGTAAAGGCAATGCTTACCTACAACTTAAGGGTTCTCCAATGTCTCTTTATTTCTCTTAGAGCTAGTCTAACTTGTTTTAGATTGGGGAAGCGGGTCATGAACACTTATATTTTCTCACATTGCTTTGTCCCATTACAATATGTTTCTAATGAACACCTTTGACTCTTTCTTTTTTCTTCCTTCAAAGACATGTGAGGCCTCTACCTTTGCACCGACACCTAGCTACAACTACACTTTCACCCACTCCAATGTCTCCTCTTAAGACTATTGCGAACTTTTCTTAAATTTTGAATAAATTCCAATACATATTATTGTTACTACTATTTTTTTTTTAAATTTTTTTTAATGATACTTAGTTTTTTAGTATGTTGTTGGTTTCATTGTTTTTTTTTTTGTTTTTTTAAATTTTTTTCTTTTCCTTCTTTTTATTATTATAGATGTGATTGCTAATAATTATTAGTATAAATATCTTAAATATTTATTTAAAATTTAAAAATAAAATAAAATTATTATAATATAATTGTTAGTAATTTTTAGTATAAATATTTTAACCATCATAAATAAAGCAAATCCAACATGATGACCCAATTACATGATAACCCAATTACATATTTATCATGCAGATGAGGGTTCTAATCTCTCTACTAAAAACAGAATGAAGAAATGACTGTCCAAAAATGAAAATTATTTATAAGCCACCACCCTTTTTCCAATTGTTATATAAAATTTTATTTAATTCCATTAATAAACAACTAAATAGGATGTAAAACTCTAAATATAAAACAATAAATGTTAGTGCCGACATAAAATTGAGGCTAACTATCAAGCCTAAATTTCAATGATATTAAAGATAAAAGTTAATCGAAGTGTATAAAATCACAAGAGATACCTCATTTCTGCCTAAATTCAAATCGCAATTTGACCGAAGAAAATATCTTGTCTGCTGTTCCACAGACGATTTTAAAAAACCAAAAAAAACATGGAGAGAGCATTGGCTTCGTGGATGGAGGAGAACCAGGAAAGACTCAAAACTTCGTCGTTGGAGGGCTCCAAGTTCCAGCTTATAGTGCCCTCTAAGCTTATGACGATGGGTCCGGACAATGCTGATGATTTCTTCATGGCTTTTAGTCTAGGAAAACCTGAAGAAAATAGCAATGAATTTGAAGAGAGGGTAAAGTTCCTGAACGAAAAGCTTCTTAACGTCCAACCTGAACTAGGCCTCAGAGCGCTGGAAATGGTTATGGATCACATCTTCAACACGTTTGCTATAGAACAGCGAGAATTTAAGGAGCTTGATAAAAAAGTAGAGAGACAGGTTAGCTCTGGAGCAAATAGTGGCTAAGGTTGGGGCTGGGGCTTGTACTCAGTATGACTCCGCGGATTTTATCAGTGGCATTGCAGTGGAGATGCCAGATGAAATTGATTTATGTATGTGTCATGTAAGGATGAATATGAGCCTGTTTAAAGAGAGCCCGGACTTGCATGAAGATCCGCAGAAATATGCTTCCAAGACTATAAATAATGGCCATGAGAAAGAAAAAGGAGGTGTATTGCTGGAGGTGTCCTTCCCGAAGGATATCCATTTGCGCCGCCTTTTGTCCGTGTAATTAGCCCTAAGTTTCGCTTTCACACGGGACATGTGACCCTCGGAGGTTCCATTTGCACGGAGGTTTTGACACCTAGTGGATGGCTGCCGTCATTTTCGATGGAGAATGTGCTGGTGCAGATCCGACACTCCCTTGTGGAGGGAGGACGGCGGCTGGAGTTGGAGGCCTCCGCATCTGATATTCACAGGGATTACACTCTGGGTGAAGCTCGCTCATCGTTCCTACGAGTGGCTCCCGACCATGGTTGGCTGAACTGAAGTTAGTTATATATATTTCAACTGGAATATTTACTTTTGTCATCTATTCATTTATTAGAAATGCTTAGGCTTTTGGAAACAATTGTATATTTTTTTTAGTTTTATTTTGAAAATTTATTAATTGAAATTTGCAAACCATGAAAAAACTATTTCTTATATTAACCTCAAAATTATAATTATTCATTTATTTTTAGTTATTAAAATTAAAGTTGAAAAGTGTAATAAGACCTTTTTTTAAATATGCCCAAAGCATTACTTGAAATTATAGAATGTTGGCATCTCTACTCATATTTAGAAAATAAATATATAATATATTTACAAATCTCTTTATTAATGTGACATTTTATACATGTTAATGATTATTATTATTATTATTAATTATAAATAATAAATATTTTAATTTAGAAATAGAAAAGTAATTATTTTTTATTATGATAATAAATCTATTTATTTTATAAGACATTGGCCTATATTTTATATGATTATATATATATATATATATATATATATATATATATATATATATATATATTTATTTTAAATTAATTAGGTGTGTTATTATTTTTGATAAGAGGTAAAATATGGGTTTTAAGAGGTTCCCAAGCCTTACAAAGTCAAGGAGCACGGATAAACGTGAAATTATCCCCAAAAGGACCATTATAAAATAGGCTAAGGAAAAGACCACAAAAAACTAGAATAAATAAGTTATAACCAACAAAACTACATCAAATACACAATCTAGAAAAGAATAATATAATTCACAGTCGATAAGAGCTTTGGCCACCTCCCATTCCTCAGACATGAACTTGAGGTATTCCTTGACAATCCTAGAATCCATCTCCTTGATTTTAATTGCTTTTCCTTTTTATTTCATCCTAATTCTCTTGTTGACACTTGTTCCCACCATTTTTTCTTTTTTTGTTTGAGACTACAAACATAATAATGATACTCGGTGCACAATTTTTTATTATAGTCTTGCTGATTTGAATTGGCTTGTTTTTATTCACTTGGAACTTATTCCTTTCGTTATCCATTTGATTCATTTTGTTTTCCATCTGAGACATTTTACTTTTTAAATCCCCAACTATTGCAGTTAAAGCCCCTATTTCCTTGTTCAAAGTCAGATTCTCATGATAATCTTTCCCATAAACTTGTAGATTCATTTGATTGATTTGGTTCTGAGGTCTTCATTTTCCTTCAACACAAATTTCAAGGTTACCTTATGGATGTTAACCTTCTTTTACAAATATCTAATTATCAAACAACTTATCCCTTGGAGACAATGCATTGATAGATGAAGCAACACAAGGATCTTGGCTAAAAAAACACCCAATTGGTCATCCAAATATAAAGGTTCCTTAGTTGAGGCTTGGGAAACATTTTTAGATAGTTTTATTTTTGAGGTTCTTTTGATATGAATAGTGTCTATAGGAGGGATAATAATGGAGATAAGTATAATAGATTTAGGTTTAATAGTAGGGTTTATAACAACACCCACAACAAGATTCATAGAGCCTTCTAGATAATTGTTCTCAATGAGATTGATTTATGGGTTGGGAAGAGGGCTGTAGGCTTGGGCTTTGCATAGTGGAATAGAAGATAGATAAAAACTTGATGGAGAGGGAGTGGACACTTTTTGTGTTGAATATCTGAAACAAAGTTTTCCATAAACATAAACACATGGAAAGGATTGCTTAACATTTTTGTGTCTGGAAGTGATTTAAAAAGATAAAATGATAAGATAATTTTTTTTTGTATCCTCCTAATGTGACATGCCTCATTAATTGGTGAAGGATCTCATTCCATGACTTTGGGATAAAATATCTAAGATACCCCCCTTAAAATTCAATCAAATTTTCATTTCTAGACAAAAAATCCACAACTTGTTCTTTTTCTTCATTTTTTGCTTATAGTATTAGATGCATTCCATGTTCAAGCTAGTGAATTGAACAATGCTCTCCTTAAATGCCTCAAAGGAAAAACTTAACTATGACCTTACAGATGTTCCATGACTTTGAAAACTAAATAGAAACATATGGGTTATAAACCATGATCCTAATTATGTATTTTGTTAAACCCCCATGTTTGAGAGTCCTCTAAATAACGATCTTTTTTTTCTTATTATTTTAGGTGTCACGAGTTCAACTCTACATCTACATCCTCCCATGATTTGAGAAATGCAAAATCTTCTAACCCTGTTGTTAACCCCTATTTTAGCAGACGAAGAAGATATAATTGGAAACTTCCCTTCACTTATTACATCATCATTAAGGTTGTTCGAACTCATACAAAAAACAATGAATGATTTGTATGTGTCATGTATTAATCCAACATGATTACTTGTTTTGAAATCAAATTTGGCATGCTTGGAGATATTATTGAGGACCTTCCTTCTTAAACTTTTTTTATACCAATAAGTCTCATAATGAATACCTTTGGTCACAATTTTCATTATGTTAAGTGAGTAAGGGGTGGAGATAATTTGATCATGCTATTCCTTCAAATTGATATTTTAATTTAAGGTTTTATACCTACTGATAATTAACATATCAAAATTTATTTTTGTCAGAATCATTCCTAATAAATCCTTTGTCTCAAACTTTAAGCTATGAAGATCACTTGTGTTTGTCCTTTTTCAGTAGTTGGATAACCTTGTAAGGTAGCTCCTAAATTCCAATACATTTATTAAAAGTATCATTAAGAACCCCTTGATTAGTGAACTAGTTAGCCACTTTATTATTTTCTATGTACACATGGGTTATCAAGACCTATTCAAAAGATTGAAAAATACTTATATAATCTAAAATTAGATTTTTTATAGCCTAACTTGAAGGGATTATATTTGCTAGGTAATTGGTTATATTAAGAGAATTTGTTTCAATCACTAAATGAGTTGCATTTATATAAATTTTAATATTTGTATAACCTACAAGGTAACTTTTAATTTTGCTAAATGATTGGTTTGAACTCCCATATTTATGGCATAATGATCTGGTAAGAATCCTCTATTATTTATAATTATTCTTCCTACTCCTCCTACCAAGCCCAAATTACCTTTTGAGGATTGATAAAATTTCACTTTGAACCATCCTAGGTAAGGACATAACCATTTAACTAATTTTTTTGTTTATCTTCCTTTGATCTTTCTCTAATTTTTCTTCCTTTATAAAGTTCAAATTTTCAACTATTTTGTATTCAAAATCTATCATTATATCATTTTTCTTATTTTTTTAAGTTAAGAAAATTTAATATGGTTTGATTATTGTTGTGCATGTTATTTAGTTTACTGAATTGTAATATGGGTAGTAATATTAAAATTTATTTAAAATCCATTTATCTATAATATATTTTTGTGAAATCTTACTCTTTCATGCCTTCGGTAATGTTAAATAGTACTTAATATTGTGATAAATTATATGAATTTCTCAAGGTTAATTATTTGTCATGATTTGAAAAAACTAAATTTGTTATAGTTAAATATAAATTTATTAATTATTTTAAGGATTAATTTTGTTTCATACCCTTTAACCTAATCAATCCATTTCATTCCAATAACCCTGGATTAATTTTGATCCTAAGATCCGTATTTATTCAAATTTGAATTTGTTTGATCCCAACGCCCATATCCTCTCAAAATTTGAAAACATTTTTAATATGAGTATACTTATGATGGCACACTCTTTAGATGCATTTTTTCAAGGCTTAAAATTTCTTTTATGAATGCCATGTAAAGATTTTAAAATGATCTAGAAATAGTGATTTTGATGATTATGATAATGTGGATTTACCATAACCCATGTTTTCCTTTTAAACTCATGAAATAGGTATAAATGGATTCAAGAAACTATCTTTTTAAAATACATGTTTATGTGATATTATACATTTGTGTATGGTTGTATACTCTTGACTTACTTGGTAGATATACATGAACAAGTGTTTATGGCCATAACCCTTAAAACCATAAACCTTATTTTTGATTCAAATAAGAATGAGGGGGCATATTAAATAGTTTCCTTACTCCACATTGGGTGTGCCATTCACTAAATTTCAAGGACACAAACAAAAACACAATATTTTTAGATGAAAACTAAAATTATTTCTTTACGTATGATCAACAATGTTACATAGTTTCATACACACTCCATCACACTCTATCACATGATTGGTTTACATGAATATACATCACTGATTTAGATTTTTTTAGGCCCTTGGATATGCTTAAATTCTCTATACTCTCCTCTTTTCTAGAGTTTGCAATGCATTTTTCCAACTTTCTTAAATGATCCAACTAACCTCCAACTCATCTCCAAAACTGATTTGAATCTTTGTTTACATGATATTGAATCCTAACAACATCTTCAAGCTTGAATTATATTATAAAATGGTCTTAATATAAACATTTACTCTCCTTATTCCTCACACAAACAAAAACACTATTTATTTTATATCATTTGTTATGCAACCACAAGTTATGCAACAACAAATTAAGAAAATATTTTGTCACCATACTAATAAAATATAAACATAACCAATGTAATATGATCAAAACTATCCTTACTTCACTTTCCTACCTTTTTAGACTCTTGATGATGTTATTTGGCTTGTCAATGATCTTCACTCACGTGCACAATGTTGTCACAAATTATTAAAAGTCACACAACTAAAAATAAATGGGCATACGTGTTCACAAGAACATGAACCCATGTTTATGGATTATTTAATATTGTTTATTAACCCAAATGATCATGTATTATATATACAAGATAAATGAAAATGTTCATGAGCTCCTACTCATGAACCTCTTGTGAGTTCGTGAATGGTTGTTTCATGTTTGGAAAATCCAGATGCACTCATCCAAGCTGCTTCTTCAACTAATTTATTATTCCACTTAACCAATAAATCCATGTACTCTCTACATATTTTATTCTTACTGATTATTTAAACCAATAGTGCCTCTAATTCCTATCTCCTTTTCTCAAAAAATTTCTACTTCCAATCTAAACTAGAATGATCTAAACTTGATCATTCAATAATACCTTGTATCTTAAAGTAAGGGTAAAAATCTAATACATTTAATATAAGTGATATTTCCATGTCATACAATAGTTATATCTCATATGAATTCATTGAGAATAATATAAAAACTATGGAAGGTCTAATCTTCTTCCACTTAAGCATGATATATGTTCCATTGGGAAACCTCTCCTTCCACAAATATTCCAAAACCAAGTAAAAAAATTAAAAATATTTATCTCTTCTTGTCTCATTAACATGCTTCTTTTAATTCATTCTACTGTATGTACTCAATTATATTTGGTATAGTTACCTTTTTCATTATGTATTTTCCATGATTTTTCACACTTGGATATACTTTCCTTTTATGTTGGGTCATGTGTCATCACCCATAACTTAGGTATTCATCATAAAATAATGTTTATAATTTTTGGCCAATGATAGTATATCCATTCAATGCATAGTATATAAAAACTTACATATCGACTATTCATTTTGCCTTAAATGACCCCAATTACTCTTAGAATGTCCAAATTATTATTTCAAGGTCTTTTCCTAATTCTTAGTCAACATATATGACTACCTAATAAGTTAGGGGTCTTTTGTGCCTTTATTTTAATTTTTACCATCATTTATTATTTACCCATGTTTTATGCCCTTAAGGAGCCTATACATACAACTTCACCCTTAATCATTTTAGGATCTATTGTTATCATCCAAGCCTCTTGTAGGTCATGTATTTCATACCTATTTTATCAAGTATTATCAAGAGATCATCACATATTATTAAGGAGTGTTTGAATTGATTAATTTTTTTCATCATGCATCTAGTGCCAAGGTTTTATATTGAAATAAGGTATAGTATGAGCATGTAATTGTATTACATTATTACAAAGAGGAGACAGATCCATTTCCCTTACTAGTGTTAGTTTTACATTCACATGTATAATATAAATGCATTAAATTTGATTCTAAGCATGTTGGATATGTATCTACAACTTATTAAGAGGTTTCACAAGTCAACTAGTTTTCACAGACTCTTTTTCTACATCATTGTTGAGGATTGGGTCAAAGACCAATGGAGAAGCTAAATAATCAAATATACCTATTAATTTTGAGAAGAAAATCTATAGATTTTTTTTTAATTAATAAATAAAGTAATATAAAAATTTATAATATAAAACTAAGATAAGTACACAATCATCAAAAAATGTAAAAATGATAGGAATAGAGGTGAAGAATTAGAATCCTATTGATTTTATCTAGTACACAATCAACACTTCATCTATTTTATCCTAGTGACAATTCATTTTTTTATATTCATTGTGGTAGAATAGTTACCTCTAAATTCACATTATAATCTCAAAATTTCATAGTTCTACCCATTTGTGTCAAATTATATATTTTTCATTTCCTTTCATTGTCCTTGATTTAGTATTTATTTGTCTATATTTTATGCTTGAGATAAATATGATTATTATTTTATATTACATTATTAAAAATATGTATTTTTCCTTATTTTAAATTAGTTTTACACATAATGTTATGTATCCTTAGGCACAAAATAGTTTAAATTTTTTGGCGAACATGGTACTAGTGATAATATAACCCAAGGTTTCATAACCTTGATCCAACTAGGATCTATTTTTTTTGAATTTTATAATTTGTTTTAGAGTTTCATTCAAATTCTCTATTTTATTGTGACTTATAATTAGGATTCCCTTGGATTGGAACATATTATCTTTGCTTAGAATTATGTTTTTTCTCTTTTATCATGGGTAAATCATATTTATATGTTACATTCATTTATAAAATGGAATGGCCTTACGTAGATTTTACATGTTATTAAGCTTGACTATATGGTCATTATATATATATATATATATATATATATATATATATATATATATATATATATATTAATAATTATTTCTTTGCATTTATGATAGAATACTAGCTTATAAATTGAGACATGATAAGATAATTTTTTATTCTTTATCTCATAACACAATGTACTTATAATTTTATTTCCATCCTTTTAGTGATATCCTTTGTATTTTTTATTCATTATGAAGTATATGTCATAACAACCCCAAGGGGTAGGACACAATGTTATTTTATTAATCTAAATTTGGTCATGAATACTTGATCGTACATGTATTATCTCTTTTTACTATTAATCGACATATGCACTTAATTGACACTTATTTCACTAATTTGACTTATCTTAAGCATAATAAGAGACCTAATTTCATTAAAATAGAATCTAATTTAACCTAAAAAATGATCTTACTAGTAAAAACACATTTATGCATCTATATGTCTTGACTCAGACCCACAAATTTATACTTTTCCTAATCAGATAGTAACGCTCAATAGAACAAAAGTGCCCAATGTTCATCACCATATTTATCGATTATTTCCTTCCATCACAAATAATTAAAATGAAAAATTAAAATTTACCAATATTTATAAACTCCCCAATGGGTCTTTTACCCTCTTAAATCACTATAAAATTGCATTCATTTTTTTCATTTCAATAATCTTGGCAAGCTTGTCGATATTATCATAAGAGCTTATTCACACAAGTGCACAAAAGATGAAAGTTACCCATTATTTCCAAATAAACTTAAAATATATTCAAGAAATCATGAGTAAAGTCTGAGTTCAATCTTGCATAACCCTAGCCCAAGTATGATAAAAAAATTCAAGATAATTCTAGATTCACTCATATAGTCAAAGGAACACAATTACACAAAGCACTTAAGTGGGATAAATACATAAAGGTTTAATACATCTTAAAATTATTGGTATGTATAAAGTGATAAATAGAATGGGATATTGAGTTATAGAAAAACTCCAATTGTTAACCCATTTTTACTCTTTCACATCCATTTATCTTCTTGTAGCACAAGTTAGGGTTTTGAGCTTCAAGAAGACATTTTCCAGTATCTCATACATTAGAAAAGATAAATTTATCATAAACATGGATATTTTACATAGTCACATAATACTATTCTATAATTTTAAGCATTCTATAAAAATAAAAAATGCCAACCAAGTATAATAATGCCCATTGCTATTGACCTTATTGGACACTCATGTCTAGATAGATTCTAAGGTTCAACTTCTGGGTTTTCATATTTAGCTCTATTTTTACAGTTTTTCTAGTCAACATAATCAGTCAAACACATCACAAAAATAAGTATATTTATTTTTGGTATAGTTTATTATTGATTACATTCATTCTACTTCAATAATTCCAATTGATTGATTTCATTTTCTTGTTTATAAGTGTATTTACAACACCACACTTTATTCAATTCAATATATCTAATTAAGAGTTACTATTTCATTAATTAACACTTTATATCTAATGTTTGGTGAAAATGCTTTTTCTTAGAACCTTAAAAAACCCTAGGTCTTCCATAGGATTTTTAAAAAATTGGTCATAGGGTTTCAAAAATAATATCTTAAGATTTCTAAAATTTTTCTTTGTTTGCATGAATCTCATTTTTGCCTCTATTAAAATATATTTTTCATGTTTGTTACAATGGATGATATGTATATTTTTGATGACTATGATAAGATAACTATCCAAAATTTTACACAAACTTCATTAATGCAATTTTTTTATCAAGTCAAGTATAACATGGGAACAATAACAAACCTTATATAAGATCTCCTCTTAACTCTTAGGATGGTGATAACTACTAACCCTATAAAAAGTTGTGTTGTAACTATTCCAAGAGGTAAGTTGAGAAACCCTATATTGTCAAATGAATGTAATCAACATATCCTTCCTGAGTCCCCTACACCTACCACACATCCTCTTGATGGTGTTTGTATGCATATTCAATCATAAATTCCTAGGGTTTGTGTTTGTGAAGCCTTCAAAGATCAAATAATCACTACAAGAAGGTCAATATAAGAGTTACAAAAGAAATATTAGTATTTGGTTTTAAAGATCACATTTACAAAGAATCCATAGTATGCAATGTTAATCATGTGTTTGATATAGAAATAGTGAATTTTTTGACCATTTTTTTCAAAGATAAGATTGTTAGGAGCTTAAACATATATTATATTACTATTGCATTTTTGTTTAATCCCTTGGAATTTAATTCTCATGAATTTTATGTGTTTACAATTGATAACTCCATAGATTATGATCCTATTAGAAAAACAACATATAACTCCCAAAATTTCATACAAGAATTATAGCCTTACAGTAAATTATTTTCCATTAAATCTCTATGTGTCCTCACAAGTGTTTTATATGATGTTAGTATTTTATATAAAAATAATGTCCAGATAAGTCATTTGAAGTATCCTTTTAAACAATTCCCATTTATTAGAGGATCCCAATCCTCAATTTTTCTAGGTAAATAAATTAATACTGCCTTGGATGGGATCTCACCCTTCTAACTTATTTATTGTTTATTCATTTTGAATTTTTTGAGACCTATTATGGGTATATGCTCTCTTTTCTTTGTCTCCCTCTAAATTTTAATTTTAAAGTATTATGGTTTTCTTGATGATAATATTAGAGTTCAAAAGAGACTTTTTTTGAGACAAGATCTAGTTTTCCATTATATTTTGAGTTGTTATATCCATTCTCTTTCTTGGTAATAAATGGATTTCAGGGATCACATGTTTTTGAGTTTGAATACAAATAATAATTTTTTTTAGGATAATTGAGCTTCCCTAAATTTTTCCTTATGAAAGACTTGGGGTTAGATCTAGAGTCTTTGAATATTTTCCCATTCAATAGGGTCAAGAGTCTTGATCAGTCATTTTTATCTTGGTCATAATAGATCAAAGGTCACCCTATCCATTTTAGTTGGTAATAAGACATTAAATTTTCCAACCTTTGAAGGAATAAAATGTTGGGGGATCAAACCAACAATAGATTACACTTGTGAAAGCAATAAATGCGGAAATAAATCAGATAGATAAGTAACTGAAATGATAAATAGCACAGAACAAGATATACAAGAAAACACCCTGAAAACTTGTATTGAAACTCTTTACAATAGGAATACAATTTGAAGAAACTTCGTTCTTCCACACCTCTCTCAGATGCACACAAGATCTCTCACTAGATCTCTATTCCTCAAGAGCTCTCTCTCAAGTACACTCAAATCCAACAACCTGGATTGATGCAACTCTATACTGTCCTTCAGACATTCACAATGTTCTACTCTTACAGTTCTACACATCAACACTCTACAATTCTAAGCTAAGAAGATCTTTCCTACATATAGAATTAGGAGACTTGAGCATGTTCTTACAACAGACAGTTAAGCCTCTTCAACAGGGGCTCTAAAAATAGTAATGCTAATAATAGAGATGCAAGCTTGAGTCCACGACTCAAACTTATCATGCAAACACTCGCTGCTGTCCACGGAAATAGCTTTCTGGACACGCAGGTAACTGACGTCGGTTCCTGCCTGTTCGCCTGTGACCGTCGTTGGCCGACCCTACTGACCGACGTCGGTGCCTCTGCAACTGCTACTGACCGACGTCGGTCGCTCCTGACCGACGCCGGCGTCTGTGTAGACCCGAACCTGTTTTAGTATGCTCCTTGGTGAAGCTTTTAGCTCCACACCCTAACAATCTCCCACTTGGAGATAAACCAGCTGCACCAACCTGTACAGCAACATCTTCTAGCTCCTCCATCTTCAACTCAATCATGAAGACCAATAGAAGTTGAATGCAAGTTCAACTTCTCCTTAGTAACCGGCTTTGTTAGCATATCAGTAGGATTCTTGTCTGTATGGATCTTCTCCAGCTTCAACTCACCATCTTCCAATACCTACCGTATGAAGTGGTACCTTAGCTGTATGTGCTTGGTTCTTGAGTGAAAAGCTGAGTTCTTAGCTAAATGGATTGCACTCTGACTGTCACTATACAATCTGTAACTCCCATGCTCCCTTCCAAGCTCTTCCATGAACCGTGTCATCCATATCATCTCCTTGCTAGCTTATGTAGCTGCAATATACTCTGCTTCTGTAGTTGACAAGGCTACAACCTTCTACAACTTAGATATCCAACTAACTGCCGTTCCACCTACAGTAAAAACATAACCTGTAGTGCTTCTCCTGCCATCCAAATCCCCTGCCATATCTGAATCTACATAACCATGTAGAGAAGTATCTGAACCTCCATAGCACAAATGCTTGCTGCTGGTTCCTCTCAGATATCTAAGGATCCATTGAACTGCCTTCCAATGTTCCTTACCTGGATTGGCCATATACTTACTTACTACTCCCACTGCTTGGGCAATATCTGGTCTAGTACACACCATTGCATACATCAAACTTCCTACTGCAGAAGAATATGGAACCTTACTCATGTACTCTACCTCATCATGTGAATTGGGACATTGTACTTTACTTAACTTAAAATGTCCAGCCATAGGTGTACTTACCGGTTTTGCATCCTGCATATTAAACCTCTCCAACACCTTGTTCACATAATCTTCTTGAGACAATATCAACCTGTGATTTTTCCTGTCTCTCCTAATGCTCATGCCAAGGATCTTCTTCGCTGCTCCCAAATCCTTCATAGCAAATGTATGAGCTAACTTCACCTTAAGCTCTGAGATATCCTACATGTGAGACCCTGCAACCAGCATGTCATCTACATACAACAATAGAATAATATATCTACCATTATCAAATCTCTTGAAATACACACAATGGTCTGATTGACACCTACTATAGCCATGCTCAGTCATAAACCTGTCAAATTTTAAGTACCATTGCCTTGGAACTTGCTTGAGGCCATACAAGCTTTTCTTTAACCTGCACACTAACTTCTCCTTACCCTTGACCTCAAAACCTTCTGGCTGTTCCATGTATATTTCCTCATCCAAATCACCATGAAGAAACACTGTCTTAACATCTAGCTGCTCGAGATGCAAATCCTCAAAAGCAACCAAAGACAATACAACCCTTATTGAAGTCATTTTAACAACAGGAGAAAAAATTTCACCAAAGTCAATACCTGGCTTTTGTGCAAATCCTTTTACTACTAATCTGGCCTTATATCACATCTGTCCATCCTCACCTTCCTTCAACCTGTAGGTCCATCTGTTCTTCAGTGTTCTCTTACCAGCTGGCAATTCAACCAAATCCCATGTTTGGTTCTCTCTTAAGGACTCCATCTCCTCAACCATGCCACGCTCCCACTTACTCCTGGACTCCACCTGTATTGCTTCTTCAAAACTCTCTGGTTCTCCACCATCAGTTAGCAACAAATAATATAAGGAAGGAGAATATCTAATTGGAGGCTTACTTACCCTTTCAGACCTCCTGGTGGGTGTCTTGGACTCGTTCTCAACAATCTGTCCACCCAAATTTTTTGACAGTGACCGACCTCGGCCACCTGTAGACCTGTTACTAGCCGACGCCGGTTCTACCTGGCCGACGTCAGTTCCTGGTCTGCCGACGTCAGTCTCTGTATGACCGACATCGATTTTTGAACTGCCGACGCCGGTTCCTAACCTGCCGACGTCGGTCTCTGTGTTTTCCTGCAAGTGATTATTTCTTTTTCCCACGAGCTCATTTTGGACCATAACTTCGTCCAATTCACTATTGCTTTGCCCAGATTGATCCAGCTTCCTTATCTGATCACTGTACATCACTCTTTCATTGAAAACAACATCACGACTCTTGATTACCTTGTTAGTTCCTAGATTCCAAAATCTGAAACCAAAATCATCTGAGCCATAGCCTATAAACGTGCACCTCATAGACTTAGGATCAAGCTTCTTTCTATTTCCTTATCTATGTGCACAAAGGCTTCACTACCAAAAACTTTGAGATATGAGAGATCTACCTTTTTACCTGTCCATGCCTCTTCTAGAATTCCACCATCCAGAGCTGTAGAGGGTCCTCTATTAATCAGGTACACTGTGGTGTCAACTGCTTCTGCCCAAAACTCTAAGGGCAACCCTGCATGCAATCTCATACATCTTGCATGCTCCATGATAGTTCTATTCATCCTTTCAGCAATACCATTCTGCTGAGGTGTCCTTGGAACCGTCCTTTGCCTTCGGATTTTGTGAGTGTAACAATACCAGTTAAACTTAAGACTGTAGAACTCACCGCCATTATCAGATCTCAAGCACTTTAATCTTCTGCCTGTTTCATTCTCAACCATGGCTTTCCAAATCTTAAAAGTTTCAAAAACATCAGATTTCTTTTTAATACAGTAGATCCATACCTTTCTTGTGGCATCATCTATGAATGTAACATAGTACTGTGATCCGCCAATAGAGGCTACTTGAGCCGGTCCCCACACGTCTGTGTGAACAAGCTGCAACTTCTGCCTTTTCTTAGTAGACCCAGTCTTGAGAAAACTAACCCTTTTCTGTTTTCCAAATACACAATGCTCACAAAATTCTAGATCCATACGTTTCAAATCTGAAAGCATACCTTTAGACTTAAGAATTGACATCCCCTTCTCACTCATGTGGCCAAGCCTTGAGTGCCACAATTTAAAATCCACATCTGAAGTAGATAAAAATGAAGGAGATTTGTTAGTAACACAATTACACAAATAGAGAGTACCTTCTCTCTTACCTCTGGCCATAATGAGTGCACCCTTGGTCACCTTCCAAGAATCTGCTGTGAGAGTTACTGTACAACCCTCATCACCTAGCTTACCTGCAGAAATCAAATTTCTCTTCAAACTAGGAACATGCATCACATCTCTCAACACCCATGTGTTGCCATTCTACATCTTCAGCTGCACTTTACCTTTACCAGTAATCTTACAAGGCTCATCATCCCCTAAGTACACTATTCCAAAATCTCCATGGATATAATCACTGAAATATTCTCTGTTAGGGGTAGCATGGAAAGATGCACCAGAATCTAATACCCAAGATTCTATGTTATTATGCAAAGAGAAAATTAAAGCATCTTGTGCAATACCTGCAACCTTGGCTTCTTCCTTTCCTTCGTGTTGATTGTCCTCCTTAGGCTTTGACCAACAATCTCTGCTTATGTGCCCCATCTTTCCACAATTCCAGCATTGTGGCTTCCTGCCATTTCTGGATTTAGATCTGCCTTTCCCCTTAGACTTAGATCTTGATCTTCTCTTGCTCTTTTCTTTTTGCCTTCCCCTGTTCTCAAAATTTAAAGCGTTCCCAGATGTCTCTTCTTTGCTTTTCCTGCGTATTTCCTCATTCAAGATAACACTAACAACATCCTCTACTTTCAAAATATTTGATGCAGATGCAGTATTAGAAACTGCCATTACTAAGCCATGCCAGCTTTCAGGCAAAGAACATAATATTAAAAGAGCTTTTATCTCATCATCAAACACTATATTTACTGAGCTTAATTGATTCACAATACCATTGAAATCATTCAGATGAGTAGAAACAGATCCACCTTCATTCATATGCAAATTAAATAACTGCTTCATAAGATATACCTTATTTGAAGCTGAGGGTTTTTCATACATATTTGCTAACGTAGTCATCAACTCTACCGTTGTTTTTGCCTGTGACAAATTAGATATCACAGTGGAGGCCAGACTCAGTCTTATAGACCCAAGAGCCTTTCTATCAAGAACTTCCCATTCTTCATCCTCCATGTCCTTGGGCTTCTTTGCTATCCCACCTAACGGTAAGTAAAGATCCTTCTGATACAGATAGTCCTCTATCTGCATTCTCCAATGTTGGTAGTTCTTGCCATTAAACTTTTCCATTCTCAACTTACTTTCTTCTGCCATTTCTTCTCCCACTCAAACAGAAATCCCTGCAGAAACTCCTGTGAGCAACCTGTAATCTGTAACCTGTAACCTGTAACCAAGGCTCTGATACCACTTGTTGGGGGATCAAACCAACAATATATTACACTTGTGAAAGCAATAAATGTGGAAATAAATCAGATAGATAAGTAACTGAAATGATAAATAGCACAGAACAAGATATACAAGAAAACACCCTAAAAACTTGTATTGAAACTCTTTACAATAGGAATACAATTTGAAGAAACTTCGTTCTTCCACACCTCTCTCAGATGCACACAAGATCTCTCACTAGATCTCTATTCCTCAAGAGCTCTCTCTCAAGTACACTCAAATCCAACAACCTGGATTGATGCAACTCTATACTGTCCTTCAAACATTCACAATGTTCTACTCTTACAGTTCTACACATCAACACTCTACAATTCTAAGCTAAGAAGATCTTTCCTACATATAGAATTAGGAGACTTGAGCATGTTCTTACAACAGACAGTTAAGCCTCTTCAACAGGGGCTCTAAAAATAGTAATGCTAATAATAGAGACGCAAGCTTGAGTCCACGACTCAAACTTATCATGCAAACACTCGCTACTGTCCACAGAAATAGCTTTCTGGACACGCAGGTAACCGACGTCGGTTCCTGCCTGTTCGCCTGTGACCGTCGTCGATCGACCCTATTGCCGACGTCGGCGCCTCTGCAACTGCTACTGACCGATGTCGGTCGCTCTTGACCGACGCCGGCGTCTGTGTAGACCTGAACCTATTTTAGTATGCTCCTTGGTGAAGCTTTTAGCTCCACACCCTAACATAAAATTTTATTTGTTTTTCCACACCACCATCTTCCTATTATATTTTTTTCCATGTTTTTTTGTGCATATACATCCTTTGCTTCCTTTTTGTTTCTAGTAGGACTAATTTTTATTTTGACTAGAGGGGAAAGTGTTTAAATTGGATCAAGGGAAAATATTCTTAAGTGCCCAAAGGAATCCTTTCATAATCCACCTTATAGAACCAAGTTTGACCTTTTGAAATTAGAGCTATCTCCTAAATCAATATCTTTTGTAGATCTACATTTACTCACATCTTAGCACTAATCCTTTCAAATTGGGCATGGTTTTTAAGTATATTTCTATAAGGGAGCACACATTATCCCCTAAAACTTTTAATACATAATTATTACATAATTCTAGAGGGAGTCCATAAAGCTTGACCCACACTAGGACAACCAAAATATTCTCTTTTCATGAATCAAAACTTATATTCCATTTAAACATGAAGAGACCCAAAATTTTATAGAACTATCATAAAAATGTTATCCTTTTCCATTTTAAAATTAAAATACACATTAAAAAAATCCTTTACAAAAAAAATATAGAGAGAAAGAGGTCACCATTTTTTTGCTTTTTGTTTCTAAAGAGAAAGCTCTTCTTCCATTAAATAAATTTGATGAAAATGTCTGATTATGATTTTCATCTAGAAATTATTTAAATGCTCTTGGATATTTCATTCTTACAAGTGTAATTTGAGATTATATTTTCTTATGTAAAGGCAACATTTAATTTTACCTTAAGAATTATCCATGGTATCTTTAAGAGTTCTCAAGGTTCTCTTTATTTCTCTAAATTTTAGTCTACCTTGTGGTAGACCTAGAAAGTGGGTCATGAACATAATTGTTTTATAATGTTTCTTTGTCACATTATGATATGTTTATAATTACCACATTTAAAATTTCATTCACTCATCCTCAAAATACATGTGAAGCCTCATCATTTTCAGCTATACTTATTACACCTACACTTTAACCTACTCCACCCACACTAGCGCCACCTCCACTGACCATTGGTAATATTTCAAAAAAAAATGTAAATTCTAATTATAATAAAGTTAATACCATTTTATTTTATATTAACTAGAAAAAAAATTGTGCCACTATTGATGTGATTATGTATAATTATAACTAATAATATTTTATTTGTTATATTTTTTATTAGAAATGTATTTCTATATGTATTAATTGGAAAATATAAAGATAAAAGTATAGGATGATTTATAATAAAAATGTGGTTGAGTGGTATTTATGGTCAGAAATAAATGATTAGTGGAAAAAATTATGGTTGAAAAATAATTATCTCAAAACACATAACTAACATTAAATATCAAGCACAACCAATAACACTAGACATAAAAAGGGGCGGATCATCCTTGTGATGGATGTAAACCCAAGAAGAGGGTTCTTTTCATAGAAGATTTAGTGCCACAACCATGCTGAGTATTATCTTACACATCCATAGGTACAATCTCTCCTCACCTAGACAAAGTGGGAATGAGAAGCCTATTGGTGCTTGAATGTAGTAATAACTTTAACAGGGTCCATGATTTTGGAATGCAACAAAATAATATTGAAGTATAGAAATTGTATGGAGTAGCATTTGCCACCATGATACACACAACATAGTCACATGGGTAGTAAAACAATATGTAAATGTTTAAAATTTTTATTATAAAAGTGTGGGCCCCAGTTGAAAGAGGTATGGTGGAGATTCTAGGTTTGATTGGTACATTGAATGGGAACATTGCAGATTACAGGGACTAGATTATAATTTGTACCTAGGAACAATGTGCAATGTGTTCACAAACTTCTACATCCCATGAAATAAAAAGTGTAGAAGCATGATGGGGATTTGGAGGTTGACTATAAAGTCAAAAAGTGCAAATAGGGTAATGTAACTATGCATAAGAGAAATGACTTGGTGGAAGGCAGAAGGTGAGACGCACTTTGCACTAACATTTGGTGCAAATTACAAAGTGCTTATGCAACTCTGCTTTCCATAAAACCATGAAGTAAAAAGGGTAAATAAATGAAATTGGGATTATTTTATGCACATTTCACCAACACATTATGAAAAGTGCAATGTGCACCTCCATCTCTATATCACAAAACACAAGCATAAGACAAACAAGTAAGAAAATCAATGAGATAAAGGTACACAATTGGTGGGCATAAGGAATACACTACTATAAAAAGATAGAATTTATTTGCCATCAAGCTCAATTATTTCAACTGAAGCATCAAAGAACAAACACAAAAGTGCATAAAGAGATGTTTGATGACATTGCAAAGGATCTGCTCATCAAATCATATACAGATAAAGCCATTCATGTTTGGAAGTTGAGTTTTGAATAAACCTTGTTTACAAGAAAGTGGGTACCATTCTTACTATAATAATGTAGTGGCATTTTCCATCATCATTATCTTTTGATCATTCTTCTTAATTTTATGAAGACATTTCCAATAGAAATGGGTTTACCTAGTAGAAAAAATGGATGCTTCTACAAATGGAAAAACTAAAGCATTAACGCATAATAGATAATAAGATTTTATATCTGACTTATTTTGTAAAGGTGTAAATGGAAATAATGGTTAGAGAAAGCATGGATTCTAGAAAGAATTTATATAGAGCACCCTACTAGAATGATGATGACAGGTTTTGGGTTGGCTCTAATGATGAACCCTATTGATACTCATCTTAGCACTTTTGTCAATGATGATTTTGGTGATTTGGGTTATGTGGCACTATAATGCATGCATACCTTACTCATTATTTTGAAGGAGGAATGCCAAGAAAGGGATAGATTTCACCAAAGACATACATGAGGAAAGATGATATTTGTGGTATAGAATTTGGTAGCTATAATGAGAGCCAAGTGGTGGTGTTTATGATGCACTGCAAAAAATATGGGGTTTGAAAAATATCCATGGCTATAGGGCAGTGAAGAATTTCATTGGTAAATGCTAAATGATATGAATGCACTATGCACAAAGTATAAATCTTTGAGTTAAATAATGGATACATGGAAAGAATTGAGATAATTTCTAGAAAAAATCATATATAGGAGTATTGTACCGAACTAGGTGGCTAAAAATAGAATTAGGTGGGAAAATTGAAAAATCCAAAAAAATTACAAGTTTCCAAAAAAGGTACAAATGAGACCTCTAAACCCCCAGGGGAATCTTAATAAGAGGTAAAACATGAAAAATGAAATTTACTTAATTGCACTGAAATGCACCATGAAAAATACTTGAAATTTTTTGGATCCCATGGAAAATGGCATAAAGAGTAGTGTGGCAGAAATGAGAGGCTAATGTGCACTTTGTACTAACTCAAGGTGCAATGTGTAAAGTGCTCTTGTAGTTTTGCATTCCATGAAAGGGAAGAGTAATGAATTTTGATAGAAATGGGAGGTTGACTTGCATTTTTCACCAACACAATGTGCAAAGTGTAAATTTCATCCCCATCTCTGGATCTCAAGGGCTGCAAAGGGAGATGTGAGTGGGAAAAACATCATGCAAATTGCACTTGGTGTAAATTGCACTTCATGCAAATTTAAATAAAAGGGTGATGATTCCCTCAAAAGGTGAAAATAATACATTTATGCATTTAAAAGGAAATATGGAGGAAACTACAAAATTTTTTTTTGTAAAAAAGCAAATGTAAAGATTGAAGAGTGTAGAAGTGCAAATTGTAAAATGTGAAAATACAAGTTTGGAGTGAAAAAGTAAAAAATTGAAAATAACCTAAGCTATTATATTTTAATTTGTTTTGTTTATCCAATCTTCTCCATGGAAGGATATTTTAGGTTTGCAAGTCTAAGGTGGGCCACTCCAAAGAAGATCATTCAAAGGACCATGGATCCAAAATATTCCCATGCCATCTTTATAAGAGCATGTTGTTCCCTGGCATGAATAAGAGGAAGGACTACTATCCAGGAGGTTCCAACTATGATAATGAGTGGTCAAAGGGCATCTCTAGTCAGTTACATAAGAAGACAGTTTTTTTGGCCTTTCACCATGAAGATTCTCTTTCTAGCTCATGTGAAATGCATATATAGCCAATAAATCAAGGGGTTTATTATAAATATCTATCATTTCTTGTAGAAGAAGTTAGAAGAATCATTTTTCTTATAAATACATGAAGATTCTAAGTGTGATAAAGGGAAATTTTCTAGCTGGGAGCATCTTGGTAGAACTTGGAGAGGTGTTTTACACTTTTGTAAATTGTAACCCTCATTCTTGTTATGAAAAGGGTAAAAATATAGAAATAGAAGGCTTGTCTTCTATTCAAGGGTTGTTAGTTGTTGTTGATCTTTTCTTCTCTCTCTAAATATAGGCTCTTCAAGATTTTTGAGATCACTGTTGTGTGTGCATTTTGCCTCTCTTGATAAGGTGGTTACAACTTATACAACCATTAACAAGCTCTGAGAACATTTCTATATGTCTCCCTTGTCTAATATGGAGCAAATCCACCATGCTTATCTCCATGGCAAAATTTTGAAACATTGATGTATGTAAGATTTTATTTCAAGTTAATGGAAAAATACATGTGGTTCTTTACTATATCCTGTTAATGAAATGCAATGAGATGTTTTACATGCTATGATGATTGGATATATAGCTTTATGTTCACTGTTGGTTATCATTTTGGGCATAAATCTGGGTTATAAACTCCTTTTTACATAGAAGTTTAGAAATATTTTGTTGAATACCTCATTAGAGCACCCTGGATTCATGAATTTATTAGGAGAATTTATTGGAGATTCTAGTTTCAGTGTATGTTCTAGGTTTTCATGGATCATTTGGGTATTTGTATTATATTGGCACCAATGGATGCAATTTTCTACTAGTAGTTTCTATGGCTCATATTTTATTTTTTCCTATAGATTTGCAATAAATGATGTTATGTATATTGAGAGAAACCCTACTATTTGAAAACCACTAGCAAACCACCCTCATTTTTATAACTAATAAACTATCCTACCCTACATTTAACATACCCTTTGCATACTATGAGTGTTATTTGTCTTACAAACACATAAGATCTTGTATATTTGAGATGTGTTTGTAGTTTATGTTTTAAAGACCTAACACTATAGTTTTTAATTTATCCTTTCTTGTTGAAGATTTTTTAGAATGAAGATTGCAATCACTTTCATATCTATCTTTAGTATCTTGTATGTGACTTAGTGCATTTGTTCATTCCATGTTCTTAGGTTGATTAAACAAGCTTGGTTATGCCTTGGTTGTATTTGTGTCCCTTTATGCCAATAATCCCCATGGAGGTTGAATTGCATAATATATTTGTGTGAATAAGATACCCCATAGGTCCTCTCACCTTGGTTTAGGTAGAGCTAGAAGCAGCAGGAAGATGACCATACCCTCTATAAATGCCTCTCAGTCATTTTCTCCATTCGGTTCATTCCTGATGCCAAACCCTCCCTTGGATACAATGACATACTATTAGGTTTGTCATCTTTGTTTGCCATTTTTATTCAAGTGTGAAAGATAGAGGGAAAGAGGTGTAAAACTGAGAACCAACACAACCCAACATCCAAACCATCACAATCAAGGGAGGTTCAATGTGATGACCTAAATTCATATTTATTTCATAGATGAGGACTAACAACTCCATTAAAAAGGTATAATGGAGAAGAGACTATGTACAATGATATGCTTTCTTCCTTACCCCACCCTTTATTCATTTATTATATAAAACTATAATTAAGTCTATAAATCCATAATTAAATAAAATTTTAAATTTCAAATAATATGTAAAAAATTATTATTTTTGGTTAATTTATCTTGGAGCAGGCCACTATCAAAAATTCAACTTTTATGACTTGGTGGTAGGCTCCAAATTCATACTAATCCACTCAAACCTTAGGGCTTGATATAGTTAGCCCCAATTTTAATGATATTAAAAATAGATTTAATTAAAGTGTATAACATAACAAGATATTCCACATCTTTGGATAGGGCTTATTTAGATTAGAAGGTGATAGGTTCTAGTTATACATGCAATAGAGAAGCTACTATGTCCACAAGAAAATATACCCCACATATGTAAAAAGGCTTGTAATTTTGTAGTATTCAGACTGACCATTGGCCATTAAAATAAAATATAGTCAGGTCCCATATTTTTTGGTGTGTCATTCAAAATAGGGGAATTTATTTATGAAGGTAGGGGAAAAGTTTCATCAAAGGCTAGAATGGTATATGTATCTAAGGGAGGTAACTAATTTGAGAATGACCATAGAAGTGGGTCAAAGATAACAAAAGTACGGTGACTCTCCTATACTTATGTGGCTATAAAAAATGAGTTTAAGACTTTAATGACTAATAAAGTAAGCCCCTCTATTTAGTTGGGAGGGAAGGAACTAGAATTGGTTCTATAGAGGGAGGAATAAATCTCTTCTAGGTGTATGATCTGCTATTTTTTTGGGATTTAGACAACCCTTATAGATCTACATGGGTGGATTACAGGGCATTGGTAAGCTTTAATAGATGGTAAGATTGAAATTTTTCCATATGCCAATGGTATTTTGATTGTGATTTTTGACACTATTGAAGATAAAGAGGCTATTTTCAATGATTATTTATGGGATTGGGGGAATCACATGATCATGGCAAATCCATGACATCCTATTTTCAACCCTGACATAGAAAATTTTAATATAAAATTGATTTGGATCTAGTTTCCAAACCTTCCCTATAAGTTTTCAGATAATAGTATTTTTAGATCAATAAGAAATGTTACACAAGTGAATTTTGGTATGTTGATCCCATTAATGACTAAAGAGGCCACTCTATTTATGCCTGTATACTAGTTAATGTTGACCTTACAAAGGATCTCCCTACTTAGGTGGATTTGAAAGTTAGGGATAGAACCCAGACTCATCCCCTTGACTATGAAGGGTCACCCTTTTGGTGTTGAAGATGCTTTTAAACATGAAATTTTATGAATGAATTTTTGAGTTCCATATGCAAAAGTGAAAATTCATGGTAGGAGGGAACATATAATATTCCAAACTATTGAAAGTGAGGATAAAAGTGTAGTCGTAGACTCAACAAATTTTAGAGAAGGTAAGAGGATCATGATACCAAGGAAGAGGAACAAAAATTATTGGAAAACATTTTTGGAAAAATTTAGGTGTTGAGTGATTATTTTGAGGCAATGAAAATTTTGGAGGAATTATCATCGAGGGAAGTAGATGCACAAAGCTCATAAATAAACTCTCAACCTTTAGATTTATTTGAGATTTCCATTCCCATTTTCTAGATTTAGAATTTGAAGGTAACTGGATCATGCTTATCAAGAGGAAGAATGGTTGTTTTAAAAACATTATTAAACCATTAAATAAGATCCCTTCATCCTAAAAATATAATTACTATGTGAGGTTCTAGTTTTGTTTATAATTTTGGTTATTCTTAAGCCTTTGGTGACTATTTTGTTGACTTTTTCCTCTTGGTTTTGCTGTAGGGAAATAGTTCTTTTAGGAATATGAGGCTCAATTTTTCTACTATTTAGTGTTTTTATGGCTGTGTTTGAATTTATTCAATGATGTTATTATTTATCTTAGATTCTAGGCCTTTTCAACATTTTTTCTTTTACAGGGTCAGAGCCTTGGTTTTAAAAAACATATGTTTAGTGACACTTTAAAAAATAAAATATTCCTCATATCTGCTATAATCAAATAGAAAGTTACCTAGGGGAAGGGGACCAGTATTTTGGACCCCTAATTTTAAGGACCTATAATTTTCAAAATGTCATGTTATAACTCACCATTTAGGATTTACATAATTTAACTAGTTATTAGTCAAAATAAGTCATCCAAGAGGAATTTTAGCATTCTTCAAAGTCGTATGATGAATTTTCCCTAGACATGTAGTTTTTAAGGTGTAAAAAATAGTTGGGACCTTGATGTCCAATTATTTTCATAAATTTAACCAATAATAATATACAAATAAACATTTTTTTACGTTGGCTTAAATGTTTGTGCAGTTAGGCATGTTGTCAAGATATTAGGTGTCATTAAAAAAATATTGAGGGACATGTTGGAATATGCATGGTTAATTAATATGCAATGATGAGCCATGCTTAATAACTTATAGAGGGATTTGTTTCCATTAAATTTTCTAATAAATGTTATCATGTGTGCCATCAACTACCTGTTCGACATGATTTTTGACACTTTTCTCCCAACTAGTCATGTAACCCTTACCTCTCTTCCTCTATCTTAAAAATTTCATAGATATTATAGTGTTGAATTTATATGGAATGAAGCATTATTCCATGGTGTATGCCTTGTGCCTGTAATTGAACCCACAATAGTCTTCTATTTTTTCGTAGCTATAATGCATGATTGTCATTGTTATTTTAATGGTTTTTAACATGCTTTTACATATGAGTCAACTTTTACTAGTATGTTCATGGAGTGGCCTTAGGGTTTTCATTTACATATCAGTAAATTTTATTATTTTTATATCAAACCATATTATTTTATAAATTCACTGAGCATGTTGGAACTCACTTGTGTTATTAATATACAACAAAGGGCCATGGTGGAGGATGATTATGTTATTAATATGAAAAAAATATTTTAAAAGATGTTTGGTGGCATGTTAATGTCACCATGCATTCCATCTAAAGCCTATTCAGTGTGGCTTGTTTGAGTCACTCTCCCCAAAATATAATGGAACCCAAATACTAGTTATTATCATTATAATTGTTTTTACATGATTTTACATATCAGTGAGTTTTACTAGTATGTAAATGAAAATACAAAGATTTTTATTCACATACCAGTAAATGAAATTATTTATTTAATTGCATATGCATTGAAGGGACATGTTTGAGCATGTTTGATGAGATTTTTTCCATTAATGTTTCCAATGAATGTCTCTATGCATGCCATCAACCACCTATCTAGCATGGATTGACACTCTTCTCCCCATAAAAGTCATGGAACCCTTATGAGTCTTTTTCCATATGTAGCATTTCATAGAGATTGTAACATTAGAATTTCAGAGGAAATCAGTATTATTTCAAGATGTGCTCCTTGTGCCTATAACTGAACCCATGATTATCTTCTATTTTTATAGCATGCTTATAATACATGTTTTTTGTTGTGATTTTAATGGTTTTCATTCACATACCAATAAATAATATCATTTTTTTAATAAAATATGCAATGAATGGTCATGTTTGAAGTCTCTTGGTAGATTTTGTTTCTTTTAATGTGTCTGATTAATAATGCCAAAGATAAACTCTAGAACTTGTTCATCTTGCCTTATTCAAGTCACTCTCCCCTCATAATCATGGAACCCAAATTCCTCTTTTATAGAATGTATCATCTCATAAATATTGTAACGTAATCATGTTAGAGGGATGAAATGTTACCCATAGGTGAACCCATAATATTAGCATGTTTTCAATAATAAAATACAAATGAATAAATATTCTTTACATTGGATAATAAAATTATGAACTTAGGCACCCCATCATGATTTTGTATTTGATTTCATGTTGATCTATTATTTATATTTTTGACAAATTTGTATTACGTTGCAAAGAAGTTCCATGTTAATATTTTTCAATGTGTCATGTTAAAATTTAACTCACTTGGAGTAAATTTTTGATGAATGATGATTGAACCCAACATCATTTTATACAAAATGCACTCTTAAAAAATATTGTAGTTTTGACATGTTACAAGGATGAAATGGTACCTACCTTTAACAACTTAAAAATTGAGCATGTGTTAGTGAACATTTTTTGGTATGTGGATGGACGCCATGAAGGTTTTCACTCACATACCAACAAATTTTATTATTTTTTTTTATCAAATTTAAGATTATCATTCACATACCATTAAATGTTGAGTCAGATTTAAAAAACCATATCATTATGTCAATTCATGTTATTGTGCTATTGCTATGGCCATGAAATTATTACTTTCTTGGATGGAAATGGATTTAAAATTGGTATGGAAGGTTTAAAATTTACTAGTATTTGGATGGAATCCTTCAATTTTTCATTCATAGACTAGTAAATGTTATTGTTTTTGTATCAAAATTAAGGTTTTCATTAACATACCAGTAAAATTTATTTTCTTTGTATCAAAATTAAGGTTTTTAAGTACATATATGTAAAATTAGGATTGATTCCAATCATTTTTATAAATTTGAGCAATTGTAATATGTGGATGGAAGTTGAGTTGGAAGACGAGCATCCATATGACTCAATATTCACTAGTATGTGGATGAAATCCCTAAATATTTTCATTCACATACCAGTAAATTTAATTTTCATTGAATAAAAATTAATATTTTAATTGACATACGAATCAATGTAGAGTCAGGTGTATAAAACTAAATCATTGTGTGACATAATATGAAAAATGCTTTGTCCCTTTAAAATGTTGACACTACAAGCTCTGCGAAACATTACAGATGAAGAAAGAGGCATAAGGGTCCCATGACTGTTTAGGAATAAGAGTGTCAAAAATTCATGCCAAATAGGTAGTTGATAGCTTGGATGGTAGCTTTTACTAAAAATATTAATGGAAACAAAGATTTCCAAGTGTCTTCAAATATATGCATAATCAAATAAGTAGTGTAGTCATAATAAAGTATTTGTGTATATATAAATATTGTAATGTCTTCCATCCCAAGTTCAAATTCCTTTTAATCCAAACAAGCATTTGCATGTATACCTGTAAATGTTTCATCTTCCATCCCAAGTTCAAATACATTTCTATCCAAACAATAAATTTTTAGTGGGTGCTTGTATAGGCCATGGAAATTTGGAGGCAAGGAAATAGAAATGCATCACATATATAAAAAATACAACAATGTGATTGGAAAATATATGGACCCAACGATCTTTTATGCAAAATGCATTGTTTAACATCGATTGTAGCTTCAACATGTTAGATGGATATTGTATCTCAAAAATAATTTTGAATTTTGAATGTGCATAAGAATGGAGAGGCTTATAAATTATTTAAAACTTCAATCTTAAAGGTGGACAAAATTAATGAAGGAGATTTGTTGCTAATGTTGCATATTATATAGCCAATTATTGGAGCCAAATATTTAAATTTTGAATATGACAAGATGTAATAAAAGTGTAAGTGTATGAGATATTGAAGATTTTGTCTTCTATAACTAACAATCAAGATGTACAATTTTGACTTTGTGTCTATCATTTAATTTATAAAATTGATGTTTTCAAAATATTGATAGATAAAAATATTTGTAAAGGATATAATGTTTTACAAAGTGTATTTAATTTTGAATAAAATATACATTATTTTAATATTATATTACTTTTTTAAAGTTATGATATTTAATTATTTATAATTTATAGGACATATTTTTTATACAAGTTCATAATTTTTATATTATTTATCCAAACAATAATAAGCTCTGCGTGTATAAATTAATTTGATTAAAAGTATACAAATACTTATAATATTTTAATTGTAATTAGAGAATCATTCATCATGGAGTTACAACTATTACACCTCACCCAACTACTAATCCCCTTTCCATTATAAATATATGGTATTCTCTTCACCATCTTCCATAGACAATCTTTAAAATTCAAGGAACCATGAAAAGAGCATTAGTTTGGTGGATGGAGGAGAACCAGGAAAGAATCAAAGCTTTACTGGTCCCCTTTCCATAATAAAAATATCTGGCCTTCGCTTTGCCTTAGTTGTCACCATCTTCCATGGACAATCTTTATAAAACAAATAAGGAAACGTAGAGAGAGCATTGGCTTCGTGGATGGAGGAGAACCATGAAAGACTCAAAGCTGCGTCGTTAGAGGTAGCGTTGATCGAGGAGCAGGGTGTGCAGAGTGTGGAGTTTTGCCTTGGTTGTCTCCATCTTCCAGCTTATAGTGCCCTCTGCTACTCTTTTCCACGATGACGAAGGGGACAATGCTGATGATTTCTTCATAGCTTTAAGTCTAGGAAAATAAGAAGAAAATAGTAATGAATTTGAAGAGAGGGTAAGTTCGCAGAATGAAAAGCTTCTTAATGTCCAACCTGACCTAGGCCTCAGAGCGATGGAAATGGTTATGGATCACATTGTCAACACGTTTTTTGGGGGAACAACGAGAGTTTAAGGAACTTGATAAAAAAGTAGAGAGACAGGTTAGCTCTGGAGCAACTAGTGGCGTATCGAAGTGGTGATGACAGAGTTCAAAAAGCTATCACGAGCTGGGGCTAAGGTTGGTGCTGGGGCTTGTACTCAATACGACTCTGGGGATTTTATCAGTGGCATTGCAGTGGAATTGCCAGATGAATATGAGTCTGTTTAAATAGAGCCCAAAATTGCATGAAGCTCTGTAAAAATATGCTTCCAAGACTCTTAAGTAATGAGATTGAGAAAGAGAAAGGTGGTGTATTGCTGGAGGTGTCCTTCCCTAACGACGATCCATTTGCACCGCCCTTTGTCCGTATAATTAGCCCTAAGTTTCGCATTCACACGGGACATGTGACCCTCGGAGGTTCCATTTGTACGAAGGTTTTGACACCCAATGAATGTCTGCCTTCATTTTCCATGGAGAATGTGCGGGTGCAAATCCAACATTCCATTGTGGATTGTGGCTGGAGTTGGAGGCCTCCGCATCTGATATTCACAGGGATTACACTCTGCATGAAGCTCGCTCAGCTTTTCTACGGGTGGCTCGCAACCACGGTTGGCCGAGCTGAATATATATAACTGAAAGATTTATTTTTTCATTTGTTCATTTATTAGAAATAGATTGGGTGCTAGTTTTTTTTTTTTCACCTTAAAAAATTACTATTAAAAATTTGCACACCATGTATTTCTGATATTAACCTTAAATATTAATTATTCATTATTCGAGCGCCTATCCGTTTGACTCTTCGTTATATTCTAATATTCATATTTAATTTTGTAATTTTCTCTACACTTTATGCTTAATTCAATTTGATGTTCCAATAAAATATGATTATTTATTTACAATTCCTTAAATAATTTTACCATTTGCAAGTAGATGTATCGTATGATTGTTTTTATTGTTAATTTTTTTTGTTGAGATAATTAAAAACATATCCAAAAGGAAAAACAAAGGAAAAAATAGCCTAAGGAAAACCTCTTCAACAGGCCAAAAACAAAGCAAGATTCAGAGCCATCAAAAAAATAAATGAGATGTTATCTTATTGACGGGATCATAAACGATCAAAAAGTTCGAAAGAAACTGAGAAAATCCTCCTCTAATAGAGGGAAAACATCGATCACAAGCCCACAATTCAAATCAACTGAGGATTTGAGACTGAAATCTGGATCACATATATTAACTGCAAGAGTATTGTTTTTGACAGGTTGGTAGCAGTTCAAAAGAAAAAAATCCAAGGGAGACTGAAAGGGAGAATTACACAGATCCTTCAGTAGAAACATATACAGTAATATCCAAAAAATAAAAAGATAGCTAAATACTTGGCACCAGTCCACTCGATCACAATCATCTCCTCCTTAGCTTCCATTTTAGTCGCCTTTGCATCAACAAATCTAAAATCATTATCACCTTTCTGGTCGTGTGGCTTGACGTGCTCCTTAATGCAGCAGGTAGGGAGCTTGACCACACACTCCTTGGGCAATTGGGTTCCCAACTTCTCAGCAAGAGAGGCTTATTCTTTATTGACTCTCATTAACCATTCCAATCTTTGGTAGCTACGATCCTCCGACTCCAACCCAAAATAGTGGCCACATTTGAGATATATTATCTCCATTTATTGCTTGTGCCATTTCAAAGACATATCTATATCCCCACCGTCTGCTTCGAGTCCAGCATGAGAGCCTTAAAAAACTTTGTAATGTCCTTGCTCTCTACCTCATCCATTTTGGTCACTGCATTCCATAATTTATTCATCCAAATTCAGATTAAAGGTTTCTTGATCTCATTATCGATCCATTCAAGAAGCAAAGTTATTAACAGTCACTTCTCTTGTTAGTTAATACGAAGGTGTCGGGGCATTCCAAGCTCAGTTCCTTGACAGAGTAGGCTCCTCTGATTTGAAACCTTTACCCTTTTCCGCTGCTGCTAAAATCTCAACTTGATATTCTTCATCACAAATAGCTATAGCCAGATTCATTCACCAAGACAATGCCGCCTTCACATCAAACATTGAAAGTGTCGAACCAGAGGTTGGGGATAACAACCTCGCATTCAATCAGATCATGTGATCTTGCCAATTGCCATGTGCTCTCTCATTATTAATTACCTCCTCATTTTGATCTCAAATGGAAGTGAGGCAACAGATTATAATCACAGTCCTCCTAAGTAGGTATCACCTATGTACCTCATTGGGAAGAGGGGGTTTTCACAACCATAGATTAACATTCTTAGTTTGTCAAAGATTAAACCCTTGATTAGCTGCCTAATCTGACACTACATTTCTTTCCCTTTAGGTATAAATATACACAATCTAATCAAACAATGGATTTAATTGGGTTATCTTATTTATAATGAATTAGATTTTCCATGTTTTGGTTGTACCATTTGACATGATATTGATGATTGTTAAGAATCTCCTTCTTTTACTAGATCTACATACCTTTCAAGAGCGTTCAAAGTTGTGCCACATTGTTTATATTCGAACCAATTTTTAGAGAGGATCAAGATTGATTGAGCCACATGATGTTTGAACACCCCACCACATCTTTAAGTTAAATCAGAATTATTTTTTGAAGCACTATCGAAATCAAATTTAATTTTTCCTGATTCAAAAACATGCAATAATTTGTTGAACTTTTATACAAATGTCCAATCTTATCAAACCCCTTATCAAAGGATGTTTCTATTGTTTACGATTATTGTTAATTATAAATAAATATTATTTTTATTCTGACAATAAACATATTGATGTTGTAAGACATTAACTTAAATTTGATGTGAATATTTTTTATATTATATTTTCAATTGGTTACGGTTATTATATATTTACATATTATTTAGTTTAATTAATTATAACATTAATATGTTAATATGATAATTTAATTAAAATCCATGTATTTATATTATTATTTTGTGAAGCTTTATTTTTTCATCTTTTTTATGATTTTTTAAAGGTTAATTATTATGCATGTTCTTTTATAATTTTTTAAATCTTAAATTTGTTGTAGATAAATATTATTTTATTAAAAAAATGATGATTGATTTTAGTCCATGCCCTTTAATCCATTATCCCTATCTTCATTTCGATTCTAAGCTCCATATCATTTTAAAACTGCTTTTTGAACACCCTATGTGAGATAATGATTATGATGATTGAGATAATGATTATGATGATTGAAATAGTGATTTATAATGGTATATATGTCATGTAAATATTTTAAAATGATATATAAATAATGATTATGATGATTGAGATAGTGTGGATTATGTCATAACCATTGTTTTCCTTTCATTCTCATGAAATAGATATAAAAGGGATCCATGAAAGTTCAAGTGAATGTGCACCTTTGGATATGACCATATACCTATGACCTATTTGGCATATTTATAAATAGATGGTTATGGACATAATAATTATAGTTGTAATCCATATTTTTGAATCAAAAAAGAATGAGGGGGTTCAAGTGATTAGTTTCCTTAATCTCTAGTGGTTATTATACTCACTCACTCTTAAAGACACACACGAACACTATATATATATGTGTGTGTTTATATAATATATATATATATATATATATATATATGTGTGTGTGTGTGTGTGTGTGTGTGTGTGTGTGTGTGTGTGTGTGTGTGTGTGTTTTTGTATAATATATGTTTATTAATGTTACTGTGATTTATACACACATACACACTCTCTCTTCCTACTTATTATGAAGAAAACACACACTTTATCTTATGACTACTTTACATGAACATACATAATTGAACTAGAATGTTTTAGGTCCCTCTCTCTCTCTACCTAAGATAAACTCAACCTCTCTACTCTACTCTTCTCGAGAGTTTGGAATTCCTTTTTACCACTTTACTGAATGATCCAACTAACCTTAAACTCATCTTAAAAAATGATTTTAATATTTAGTGACTAGACTTTGACATCCTTCTACCCTATTTGAACTTACTTTGTCTTATAAAATGTTCTTAGTCACAACAATTACTCTCTTTATACCTAATGCATAATCAAATCCACTAGTTATTAGATATTTATGTTTACGTTTAACTACTAGTCAATATAAACTTGTAATTTTCAAACCGTTCCCTATAAACTAATCAAAGATTTTCTCACTACCAAATTAAAGCTTAATCTAACCAATGTAAGATGACCTAAACTATCTTTCCTTTACTTTTCTACCTTGTTGGACTCTTGACAATGTTCTTTGGTTGTCTATGATCTTCCCTGATGTGCATAATATTTTTGTAAATTATAAAAAGCCACACAACTCAAAATAAATATACATAAATACACACAAAAACATGATCCCTTATTTTGGATGATGCAAAATTATTTATAAACTCAGATGCTCCTATATTAGACACCTAGGGTAAACAATATTTTCCATGAGTTTGTACTCATGAACCTTCTAAGAGTTCCTAAATGGTTGTTTTATGTTTGGATATTTTGGATACACTCATGTAAGATATGTCTTTAGTTGCTTTGTTTTTCCATTTAACCAGTTAATTTATGTACTCTCTACCTATCTTATTCTTATTTATTATTGAAACTAATATTTTCCTTAATTCCTCTCTTGTTTCTTAGGAAACTTCCACTTCCAATCTAAACTTAATCATTCACAACTACTTTGTCCATTATAATAAGGTTACAAATATGATACATAAAAAAACATGTGATATATCCATGCTATCCATTCTTTCTTGATCAAAATGCTTCTTATACTTCATGTTACTTTATGTATACAACCAATTTTAAAATAAGAACCTTTTTCATTAGGTATTTTCCATACTTCTTCACACTAGATCCATGTGGACATATTTGACTATTTTTAATATAAATTCCTCTTATGTTAGGTCCATAGCGTCATCCCCTAACTTAAGTATTCTTGATAATATATATTCATTTGATGTACAATATAAGAAAATATACACATCGACTAATCATTTTTCCTTAGGGTGAGGGAATCACCTTCCAAGAAAACTTTGCACTGTATAAAAAACCTATTTCTTTGTATTAGCCTTAAATATCATTTATTCATTTATTTTTCATTGTTTAAACTAAGGTTTAAAAATGTTTAATACCTTTTTATAATTTCTAATCTTCTTTACTTTTTTTTCTAAATTCAATTTGATGTTATAAAAAAATATGATTATTTATTTGTAATTCCTTGCTTTATTTTATCATTTAGAAGTAGATGTATTAATTTTAAAGTGGTTAGCCTCATATAATATGATAAAATATAAATATAATTACTTAATTAATATAAATATTTAGATTAAGGTAAGCCTATTTATGACTATTGTGGAACTTGAACTGATCACATTAGGAGGTTCGAGTCTTCCCTTGGTATACACAAGAGAGAAGAAAATAAAGCTCACCAAGAAGATAAAAAGGACCCTACCAAAAAAGGAAACAATAGTGAAAAGAAAAGATAAGACCTAAGCAAAGAAATAATAGTGGAAAGAGTAACAACCACTTTTACTTGGTGTAGGAATGAGTTGGTTTTAGATGGACTAGAAACCAACTTAGACTAGTGGAGTAAGCGGCCCAGGTCTCTAAAAGAAACATTGAGATCCCCTAAGGGACCCTATATTATGGAATTTGACTGGATCTAAAACCAACCTAGGTATAGAAGGAGTCCCATGTTTTATAGCATGACAAAACAAACCCAATTGAAAGAGAATACAATGGGTCCCTAATAGGACCCAAAACCCCCAAACAAATTCCCAATGGTAAATCTATCATAATAGATCAATAGGTGATCTTCTAGAAGAGTGAGCATATAATTTTTTTGCAATAACAGTGACCCTGCTTGTATTCAAAAACATGTAAGAAGAGGATGTGCAATAATTATCTGATGTATTAAACTACCTTGCTCACTAATTATCTTTTCTATTATAATAGTTTGGTAAAGAGGAGTATAAATAAGGAGTAGGAGGAGTTAACTCATAGGATAATTCATTATGGGACTGAGTGTAACTCACTATGGAACTCATAGGAGAACTTAGAATGGTACTCAATTGAACTTCATGTGGAACTCTAGGTGGAACTCACCCTCTTACCCACTTAACTTCTTATCACACCTAGGTAAGCTGAAGCCAAATGTGTAGAGATGATCTATTTAATAAGTAAATAGAATAATAGATATCCTACATCACCAACCTACCTAATCATATTGTTGGTGGGAAAAAAAAAATATGGGTCTTGGCAAAAAGCCCTGATGAGGTACCTACATACAATGTAACTCTTACAAAGTAGAGTAAAAAGAGAAAACCTAGTGGGAAAAAATCCCTTCAAAAAAGAGATAAAGAAAAGAGGACAGGACTAGAAAGTTCACACCAACACCCCCATAATCATAGCTTAGATGGGTTGTAAAATTAGGTCCCAACAACGAAGCTTGATGAGGTACCCAAGTCCATAGTGATGATCCCAATATCCTACAAAATATGAAGGATGTGTGTCTCCACAAACAAGAGAGAGAAGGTAAGCATAAAATGTTGCATGACGAAGGTTGTAGTAGGTCCCTCTAAAATAAATGTTGTATCTTACTTTTTAAAGAAATAAACTATGAGCTATCAAATTGCTAAATTACCCCTCAAGTGGAATCATATATGACTCATGATGCAGATCTTTGAAAAATACTCAAAAGTCTCTTTGATAATGCTTGAAAGTTGCAAAGTTTGATCAAATATCACAGGACTAATAGTAGAATATGGCAAAAAAAAAAAAACATATAATGAATGGGAGAGAATAACCTAAGAAGAAGATAAACATGGAACATTCACTAAAGAAATTTTCATAGGAAGAGGAGAAAAAGGCTCAACAATCATCATAACTGAAGACTGGTCTACAAATGAAGCACTCAAATCTGCAAGATGAATTTTAAATGCCATTGAAATCAATAAATTCCTCTAAAATAAAAGTCTATGAAGGCTTTGGAAGAGAAACAATCTGTACAAAAACAAATGTAGAGTTTGTAATGAGATAACGAAGGTTTGGAAGAATCTCGCCTTGTAGTGGGGGATCGATAGAAGGAATAACACTATCTTCCATGGATGTATCATCACAATAAAAAATAGGAGAGAGTAAAATAGTCTCAAAAGAGACAATAGGAAGAGGAGGAGGTGCGATGTATGTCACAGTAGGATTTTCAAAATGAGACTATAGGATGCTACAAATAGTATAAGGACACTCTGTATATTCCACATGGCAACAAATATCCATGAAAACATATAGTAATAGGGTGGAAAAAAACCTTTTCATAAGTATTATTCCACTTATCATAACAAACAAGATCAGTGGGTGTAGGAATATGTCCATATAGGAATGGAATACGATTCTTGTGTGTGAGCAAGTATTCCATGTAAGCATGACACAAAGCATAATTGACCTTTTCAAGAAGAACCATTAGTTTCAAATCAACTTTCCTCCTCTAAAATCTTTAAAATGGAATTGTCATGACTGCGAGAAGACACCATGGAAGTGCAAGATAACACAAGATACTATTCAATGAACCTTTGAAACACGCTCATGAATGAAACATTAGATACAACAAAAAATGCATTCAAGTGAGAAATCAATGCTGGATTGATGAGGGATAATGCACACTCAGAATGAAGATGTCAAACATAGATGAAAATGCATCCATGTGTGACCAATAGGTGCATGAAGTATAATGCAGAAAGTAGTAGGACCCATAGCATAGATAACCCTCCCTGAATATGACACTTTATAACTTTAGTATGTTTTACAATGTAAATAGATCCAATGCATGAAAAATTTAAAAACATGAACTTTTATAAAAGACGGTGCTCAATTTAAACTACCAATCAAAAGTTATAACACAATAAAGTCTTCGTAAACAAAGCCTATTTAATAAAAACTACACCAGAAATTTAAAAAACATGACCTAACAAGGGGTAAGGTAGCCTTCCAACCACTTATTAGAATTGAAAAGGAGAGCCTTACCTTTTCAAAACAACAAAAAACAAAAATACCCCTGCGCATATACTTCTATGTGCACTTTTCTAGGAAACGCTTATAAAAGATGTTTTAATTGTTAAAAATAAAGCTACTTTAAATAGAATTAAAACAAGCTATAATTTTTAATATTTTTAGAAATGAAAAACTGCTATATAAAAATGGTAACAAATAAGATATTTTCCAAAAAGATTTTAGGGCAAATTTTTTAAGGTTTTTTAAGCAAGGGAGAATAAAGTGGGAAGTGAAGGCGCCGCCGTCATGCACAGGTCTGGAACTGAACAAAATGCCATGAACAGATATGTAAACGATCTTTGCATGCCATGTGGAGGGTCTTGAGAGCATTGTTGGAAAAGATAAACCAGTTGGCTCTACTTCCTACTTCCTAATGCATACGATCGTGGATCTGGTGAATGAAACCGAGCTTGACGGTGAGGAATTCTTTGTTGCAGGAATTACAATGATGAGTAAGCGCAATAGAAGCTCACTAATACTGCCCAACAAATACACTAAAACTGTCCAACAAGTACACTTAATGTCCCCCTGATTTCCAAATATTGGTTTCTCTATACCCGTCATTTCAGCCCTATGTTTATGGCAATGGCTGCCCCAGAATTGAGTGGGCTGACTTCAATGCTACCAAGGAGCTCACACGGGTTCTCGTCCATCATCAATTTGCTATTCATTGGTGGATTCCGGATGGTCAGTTGTGCCCTACAGTGTCCAATCGATTAAATTACATACATTGGATCCAGGATCTTCTTTCATCACAAGAATTGGCCAATAGGTGATCGGTGTTTATCTAGATCAGTAGAAGATCTGAACGTAGACGAGTAGATTGGTATTGAAATATAAGAGCGCTAAAAAGCATGCAATTATTGGACCTGAGAGCATGAAACCATGGGCCTGAGAAACCTTTTCACAAAATTTGCTTCAATGCTCGATTTACAATTCAAACTCTTTGTTTGAGCCGTTGGTTTAGATCTGTAGCTATGGAGCTCATGTGACTCAGAGGAAGGACGTGAGACAACTAACAAGGAGAGCTTGTTGGAGAACGCAACGCAAAAAATGCAGACTCATCTACCATGAAAGAATCTCTAAAACCATGGGTTTGTAAGCAAAACCAGGTTACTCAAGCATTCAAACCCATGCATCCAACTCACAAATCTGCAATTAAAATCATACAAATGGCTAATGCAAAATCACGCAAATGCAAATGCCAATACAGACAATATGCAGATTCCTCTTTATTAATTAGAAAGATAGAAAATAGAAATCAAAGTGACAAATTGATGCTCGTTACCAGAACCTAGAGATCAAATATAAATGGTAACAAGTCAAGTCACTTCGACAGGGGCAAACTCAAATTCAAAATCAAAATTAAAACCTCAACCGATGTCATTTAGCCACTAAACAGTGGTCAAACCAAACTCAAAGCCCGAAGAATTTATGACAGTTGGAAATCATTAATGCAGCTTGGATCAAATATCAGGGATCGGGCTTTCCACAGAAAGGATGAAACCGTCTTCTAAGTCTGTCATCTTGAGGGTCCAGAAGGGGTCCTTCCTAATTTCTTCAAACTAGTTTCGTAGACCTTACCAAGTGTGCAGAAATCAGAGGATCCCTTTTTAATGGAACACTTAATTTTTTTTCAAGAGTGCTAACACACTATCCAGACTAGCATTGCACTTGTCAAAGGGATCCTCATCACTATCTGAAGTCTTGTCCCCATTATTGCCAAGGGGATTTATATCTAAATAAATTGGGATTAGGACGTTGATGCCTATTTCAATTATGCCCATACTATCATCTAAGTTATTCTCATACAGGACCTTAATCATAACTAGGGAATGATCGTGTTCTAACGTAGAATCTATCTGAACTAGAAAGTTTTGAAACATTGCATCCTTGGATTGTAAAAAGATCACAACCTTCCTACTACCATTGTGCGGTACCACCTTCGTTATTTATTCCACTAAACCATAATCATCCAACAATCACTCATCTTTCTTGGCAGGTCCATTATCTAGATAGGTCCTCTATTTTTGTTGTGGAAGCAGGTCATTCATATCAGAATTGGCGGCAGGCACTGCACCCTGGAAATGGTCATTTGGGGATTTGACTTCCCCTAGATAGCCTTTGCTCCCCAACATCACCATTGTTCGAACCTCAGATTCATGTTTTTTATCATTCTCTCATGATTCAAATCCTCCAACTTACCATCGGTATTCTTCAACACCTCCTTTGCCCTGACTTGCTGATATCCAAACAAATTTGTTGCACATTTATGCCCAAAGATATAATTACTAGGGCAGATTTCGTTGGCGCATTCATATACTATATTGTGGTCCAAATACCTAATTTAGATTTAAACTTATGAAATTTGGAAGAGCCTTATCAACTGCTACATTAACACAAATTCTATCAAATGTGAGTCTTCTTCTTGATTTTGTAACAGAATCAATGGCTACAGGCATCCCAATGGATTTCACAATCCCCATAAGAATAATATCCTACCATAATTCCAACGGAAGATCTGGGAGTCTGATCCAAAGTGGGAACTTCATTCCAAGACTTCTTGAGAGTGTTAATACCGTAATGCCATCTTTGTAAGATCAGAAAGGACATAGCCAGTATCCACAGTCCTTAAGGAACGTAGAGGCAATCTTCTTGGTTCATAAAGGAAAACAGAATGGAACCGTTAGCCATGGCTGCTATCTCCACCTTCTTCGGTACCAATCCCTCACCACATCAATGTTATGTTTCAAGCCTAGTAATTTTCCAATGAGTCTGTTCTGGTATTGAATCTCTACCCTATCAATTTCTTCATCCGTAATTTCCAGCAGCACTTATTTACCTTAAATAGTCGGGAAGCATTCCTTGCATGTATCTTCAGGAGTGGGTGCAGTCTTGACCAGATCAGCCCAGGAAGATGAAGGCCACCGCACACCCTCTCCTTCGTCTTCTGCCTTGCTATCATCACCTTCCGTAGCCCCCGCTGCACCGGCCATAGACATCTCAAAAGGTTTTAATTAATATAATTGTTTCTACATGTTTATGATTATTATTTATAAATAAATATTATTCTAATTTAGTAATAAGAAGATCGTTGTATTTTTATTATAATGATCAACATTCTTATTTTGTAAGATATTAGCACAAATTTTATGTGAATGTTTTTATTTTATTTTAATCTAAGTATCTAAATATGATTATTATTTTGTGCATGTTAATTAGTTTAATTAATTGTAATATGAGTATGAACATTAAAATATATTTATTTATAGTATATTTTTGTGAACTCTTATTCTTTTATAACTATTTTAATATTAAAACTCTTTTAATCTTTTGATAGAATATATAAATTTCTCAAAAGTTAATTATTTGGTATGTTTTTTATCGTTTCAAAAACCTTAATTTATTATAGTTATTAAATCTAAAATTTATTATTTTTATCTAACATTAATTTTATTCCATGCCATTAAATCTACTAGCCCTAGATTCAATTTAATCCTAAGCTGTATATCATTTCAAACATGAATTTATTTGATCACAATCCCCATATCCTTTAATAAATTTAATAGCTTTATAATATGTAGTACTTGTGATGGCACACATTGCAGATATGTTTTCTCAATATTCAAAAATTCTTCTATGAATTTCATGTAAATATTTTATTGATTTTATCTCACATGTAATTTTTTTTCATAAATTATGAAAAGTTTCACAACCCAAAACAAATATGCATAAGTGTGCACATGAACTTAAACCAATGTTTTTAGATAATGCAAGATTATTTATGAACTCAGAGGCTCCTACATTAGATACATGTATAAATGAAAATTTTCATGAACTCCTACTCATGAGCCTAATTTAATCTCTAAATGGATGTTTCGTGTTCAAAATTTTTGGATGCACTCTTACAAGCTGTATCTTTTACTGCTTTATTTTTCACTTTCACTAGGTACTTAGTTTATTATCTACTTCGTTACTTCTTATTGATTCTTGAATCAAATATTTCCTCTAATTCCTCTCTTGTTTGAAAATTTATAATTTCAATCTAAAATATAAGAATCAAAAGTGCATTAAAATTTGAGTCTATTAATCACACACTTATTCTAGTTGATTATGATGAAAATATTGTGCCTTATATTCCTATGTCTCTTAAATAATATGAGATATATTAATTTGGATTGTGCCAATCAAAATTCTTTGCTTCTCTTCTTTTGTTTTTGAAGCTTTAAGGGTAGTTTGAAAAATTAAAAACCTTCAAAAAATAGAGGAGTGTAATGGGCTAAGATCACCTCAATCAACCCCTTGATGATTGACAATTTCTTATATATATATATATATATATATATATATATATATATATATATATATATATATATATATATATATATATATATATATATATATAAATATATAATACAAGGAGAAAAATTAATCCCATGTGGTTATTGCACATAGATTGATTGTGTAATTATGCTCCTCAACTATGTGTATGCAACTCGAAAAATAGGTTTGATACTTGATAGTGATAGTTAATGACATACTTTGAGATGCTTTAGAATTGGATCATGGTTATTGCTTGTGAATTATCTTGAATTTAGAAAGAATATAGAATATTTTCTTAATGTGCAATAGTGTGTAAATTAGAAACAAAATGATAGCAAGTGGTGATAATGAAATAATTTTGATGTGTATTTATAGGTGAATATTTTGACTATTACCTTTATAGGAGGAAGAATTGGACCTGAGTATATAAAACACACTTGTTTCCTTTAGAGGATACTTAAATTGTGTAGAGCTCTCAAATTTAGTACACCCCCAAAAAATACATCAAGTAGTCATTTCTCCATTTTAATGAAGTTAAACTTCTAAAATTATAAAATTTTAATGTGATCAAAGATGGAGACACCTATACGAAGATTAAATCATCTTTTTAAAATTGTAACTGATAATGGAGAATAGTGCCTCCTTGTTGAACCACTTAAAGAATTTAAAACCATGGAAAATTGAGAGTGCTCAAATCCCACTTTTAAATAAATAATAAATCCTTTGTGTTTGAACATGCATTATTCTAACTCTCATTAATATGAAGTAGTACCTAATGTACAAATCAAAAAAGATGAAAGCATGATAGATTCTCTAGAAGTGATTCTAAGTCTATTCAATGTCACTAAATTTTAATATACATCCATTTTAATATAAGAAGGAACTAAATAATGTATTTTTTAGAAGTGATACTAAAGTCATTGAGAGTCACTAGACTTGAATGTACATTCCCCACAATTGATTTGAATCTTGACGTAGACTAAAGAATTTTTGTGTGGAGTAAATTGAACCTTTGTAAAGATAACATGTATCTCTTCAAGATATCCACTAAATAGTTTGAAAAATATTAAAATAAAGTTTCTAATATAAGTAAAATAAAATGCAAAATAAAAAGGGAAAGATTTTTATTTTAGAAAAAAACACAGATTTCAACCTAAAATTGAAAGAAAGATATTCTATATTAGAATGATCCAAGTTGACATGATAATATCTTTAGTGTCATAGTTAATCCAATGTTAAATAAATTGAATCATTTTGTGTATAATTTTATCCAAGGTCTAAGGTTATTTTATTTTATTTTTAGAAATTTATAGAAATTTGAAATAAATCCTATCTAAAAATTCAAGGATAAAAAACAAATAATGTTCTAAAAAAATTGGGTTCACTAGAATGTTTAATAATTTTAATTTAATTTGTCTTAAACTAATGTAATAAAAATACTAAAATAGAAATGTTGATATGTGTATCATTGGAATCCAAGGGGTTGTATTAGTCACTTTTAAGTAGAATAACACATCAAGAATAAGCTTAAGACAAGCATTCCTAAGCCTAGATACTTGGGGGAGAAATAACAGAACAAAGTCAACTACAATGATAAAATAAATGGGAGATTACCTTCACCTTCCTTGTCAAATAAGCTTGTTTTTTGGAATACGTATGTGTTTTTGCTCGAATTACGTCCAATAGAGGCTTTATCAATGCTATTGCTTTGTGGGAAACATTTCCCATTATCCACATGTGGCTTGGATTTGGTATGTATTAGGATTGAAGCTCTCTCTTCTAATTTGGAATTATTAGTTTGGCTTAAAGAGACTTTTTAGTAATGGGCATGACACTTGTCTTTATAGGTTTTCACCTGACTCTAACTCAAGTGTAGTTATCTTAGGGTTAAGTTTAGAACTCCAAATGTAATTAATGAAGGCTTTAATTATGCAATTATGGAAGCATGGCTTAACATTTCTAATTTTTATGAAATTTATTTTGGTATTTTGAGATTATTGATTTTTAGGATGATGAAATCATCATAACCTCATATTTTGTTGAAAAATTACATATTCACTAATTCAACATGGTATTTTCACTTAAGCATTTAATTTTATTTGCTTGGTTAATTAATTTTGCTTAGCCTTTTTGTCATTTCAAGAAATGGGTTAAGTGCCCCACTTAATTGGTCAAAAATATCAGTTTGCTAGGTGACAACCTGAATGGGGATGAATTTATGATAATTTATCATTATAGATAGGGTAATACCCAAAATAGTGATGATTTAATGTAATTATGCTCACTTACATATAACGTGCAAATGAATTTATGATGCTTAATGATTTCTAGGCTTAATTTGCATAGATTGATAGAAATCGATTCGAAATCCATTTATACATGAAAGTGGTAAAAAAGGAGTGTCTAAATTTTTCCCTTGTTTGAGTAGGTGTTGAAATACATATACATAGTAATGTCTTCTCAAATAATGAAAATTTTTTTATGTTGAAAATTTTAATGTTTGTAAAAGTGATGTGTTGACAACCATAAGTTGTTAACAAGCCAACAGTCTTAGGTTGCTACCCCAAAGGGTTGTTGATGATCCATAGATGCCCCTATAGGGAGTGGATGGAAAATAATGTTGTCAAATAAGCCCTAAAAAAGAAGAAAATTACAACATAATAATAATGGATGTTGAAATAATTATTTGTCCAAAGGTGGTTATAATCATTGGCATGGTGAAGGTGCCCTAGTAGGCTGTATGTAAGCATGATATAATTATACTTTGCCCCTGTAAGGAGGTTATGATTAGTGATTAACATTAATAATTTATCGTATTATGGAAACTTGGCAAAGGGAATTCATGTAATGAAACTGTAAGTATAGATTAATGGTGAGCTGACATAGAGGTTATGTATGAATTTGGGCTACTTGCTAGTACGGAGATGCATGTCCTAACTAGTAGTGATTGATTTTCATTTGTGGTTTAATTACTATGTGTTTGGGTAGTGTTTAGGTAGGTCCGTAGGGAACAAGAGGAAATACCACTGGAATCATCGCTTAATATATCATTTGGCTAGATTCTTATTGTAGCATGTGACATTAGGCATCATATTTATAAACAAACCAAATAACAATGTGTGTCATATGTATGGAAAAAATTAATTTAAACATAAATATAATCAACTTAGGCATTAGATATGATTGACCAAATCCCAAGTATAATGATAATGTGATATAAAAAATAGAGGATTAAATACAAATAGTCATAACTTAACATCTTGTAGATAGAACAAATCAATACTCAAGTATAAAAATAATGTAATAAAATTATGGAAACTAAAGGGAAGGAAGACAAACAAATTTTAGTAATCAACTAATAAAAATAAGCAAACCTAATGAACACAAAAATAACCTAAGTAAAAAATTATACCAAGGAAAATGTAAGTCATCAATCAAATTTTAAAAACCAAATAAAGTTAACAACTAAACTAAGGCACAATCAATAAACAACTAGGCTAAAAAAAACAACAAACGATGGATTTTAAGAAAGAGCAATAGACAACCTAAGTTAAGGCAAATAAATAAAAAAATAAGCTAAAGCACAAGTAATAAATAATTAATCTAAAGCCAAAGAAATAAACAAACTATTTTAAGGCACATAAGCAAAATAATGGTAATAAACTAATCTAAGATGAATGAAATTTACAATATAATATAGAAAAGAAGTGAAATACAACTACTTAATGACAATATTTATGCATGTGTAATAGAAGTGTTATGCTTGTCAAATAGTTTCCCTTGGGTTATAGGTAATAATGAATAAGTAAGATGATATGGCAAGGTGGCTCCTTAGATATAAGAAATGATGACACAAAAGGGTTGCCCCTAGGATATAGGAAAAACAACATAGGAATGATTAGGGGAAATATAAGAATAATTAAGAGGTGGCTAAGATGACTTTAGTTGCACTAGGAAAATGGATGTTGTCTACATAGTCCCATGGACACAAGTTACAACATGGACTTCAAGATAAATGTAGTTTTCCTAGGATGTGGGAAAATAAGAAAATTGATGAAAAGGAAATAATTGATTATAAAAGAAAATAGGAATGGGCTCACAAAATGATGAGAATGTGAAACAAAAAGGGTTGATACTCATGATTTTGATAATATAAGGCACAAGAATTCATGAAACTAAGAGAGTGTAATTTAGGTTGAAACCACACTAAAAGACAAAGGGAGAGTGTTCAAAAATGAAATTGGTTAATAATGCATAATTTTCACTAGATCTAAGGCTTATAACAAGAATAATCTCTTAAAATGGAGAGATCATAAATGACTAAAAAAATGGCGAGAACATAAATGACTCATAAAATGGTGAGAGTGTAAATGACTCATAAAATGGTGAGAGTGTAAATGACTCATAAAATGATGAGAGTGTAAATGACTCACAAAATGACAATAGCATAGTTTAGGTTGCTCGTAAAATGGAAAGAGTATAAAAGACTCACAAAATAGTGAGAACTATCTTAGGTTGCTTGCAAAATAAGGAGAGCATTGAAATAAAGGTGGCTGAGATGACCTAAGAAACTAATGATCTCTACCTAAATAGTCTAAATGAACCTCAAACCACTAGAATTTACCCTAAAATGAAGAATCTAACTAAGTAACAACAAGTTTGTGAATAGTCAAATGGCATAAGGAATGACATGGAAAGGTAAAGCTTGAAAATAAAAGCAATAGAAACCATCTTATCATCAACCAAGTTAATACCTATATGTGAAGGTTCAATAGATTGATAAACATATGATTTCCCCAAACAAGAATATATGCAAGGCAATGACATGTGGAGATAAGATATCCTGGTATAATTTACATGCTTTACGCTAGCCCATTAGGGTGAAAATTACACGCTTGGCCTAAAAGTGTGAATCCAATGGTGCCCTTAATCAAGTATACTACAAAGGGAAGGACACACGAACAAAATGGATAAAGGGATTTGGAACCAACAATGAATTTACCATTTTAGAGCATATTTGGGAAGGACACATCCTAATAATGTCTAAAATAATTTTCTCAATGACTAAGTTACCCCAAAGTGGGAAGATTGAGGATTGTTGACTAGATTTAAGACATGACAAATGTTTTTGAATTTTATGGCTTTATATCTCTCTAGGAAATTTTAATCTATTTTCAAATGTTTAGGGTATTTAGGTTATTTTGAATGTTTTTGGGTTATCTTAACTCATTAGATACTAGTAAGATGCAAATGGTGATGGATCATAAAATAGTGATAGTGTTAGATTAAGTTGCTCATAAAACAATGAGAGAATGGAAATATGTCATGAAATAACAAGGTAGGGTAAAGGGAAAGGTATAAAACAATGGTAATGTAAGGCAAATGGAAAGGCAAGACATGAAATGATGGTAAGGAAAATGGTAAGGCATGATTATGTTGATCCTGCTAATGTGGATATGCATCTCTTGATTATTATATGACACAACTAGAATAATCAATGATCTTGATCTCTATCCCACACCCACTCTGAATAATTAATCTATTAAAAACCTATAATTGATGTAAATTATAATAATGTTGTTTTTTTGATCTTCATTGGTTGTTGATTTTGTTTCCTCCAAACCTCTAGACAATATGTCTTCATATCCTCAATGAAGGAAAAGGTATCAAAGAATGGTAAATAATGATAGGCATTGGATAAAAGGTCTAATTAGGAAATGGAATATAGGTCTATAATGGAATGTATAATAGTGGGGTAATAAATGATGATAGAGATTTTTAGTCACACACAATATTTTTGATTCTATATTTGAAATAATCTTTATTGTGGTAGGGCTAAAGACTTCTGAATATGTTCTTTATAGGACCACTAGATGTTTTTCTTGTTTGGGCCTGAGAGATGCTATAATTTGATTATGCTTTGGATTAGTAATTTTACTAATTTAGACTTCAATAATTTATTCATAAAGTAATGAATAACTATTGTGCTTAGTTATTGATGCCCTTAAGAGGTTTTCACCAATAAAATTGTCTTGATTGTCCCATAACACTTCTGAGAAGGTTTCACTAAGGAATGTTGACTTTTGACTTTGATTATCTTCTATCACCTCAAACAAGGTTTGACTAGAAATGCTAAGTTTGGACATTGATTGTCCCCTAAAACCTTTGAAAAGGTTTCATTAGGATATTATTCTTATTATACATGAACGTGGTCTTGGTCCCCTTGATTTTATGCAATTAGTATGTTTTCATTGATGTAGTTCAACAATGTGTGATTCTGTCAATCCTGATTGATGCTTATGGGAGGTGGAATGTTAATATAATGGATATGTTGATTGGTTTTAATAAAAATTATAATTTTAAAAGGAAACATAATCATCATAGAGGATACTAGGAGAACTTGTGTTGATGCTAAATAAAATGTCCTTAATAACTATTCAAGGATCATAACTATTTGATAATTTTGATGTTGATTTAGACTCAATAGATCTGAATCTGATGTTAAGATTGATGTTGATTCTAATTTTTATGATAAATTTGATATTGGTTCAAAAATAAAACTTTATTCTAATGTTGATTTTCTTTGTGATGTATATTAAGTTGCAAAGATGTCTCATTGAATATTTGGAAATGGATGAGTAATGACCTGTGATAAAATAATAGGCCATTGTTTAGAAATAGGCTAATCTAAGAGTGAATCAAAAAAGACTAGATTGTCAAAGTGATCCCCCTGAAAGGTAAAGGAATGGTCAAAGGGTGATTCAATAAAGACTATCTTATCAAAGTGAAATGTCTCAAATGTAAGGGAATAGTCTAAACGTGACTCAACAAAGACTGGATTTTCAATGTAAGGCTCCAAAAAGGTAGGGGAATGGTTGAAAGATGATTTATCACATGATAACACATCACAAATTGGTGTTTCAATAAAAACATCAATGATTGGTTGGTTATCTTGTCCTTGGCTTACTCTTGTTTACAAAATCTCATATTTGCACAAATTTTGTTCTCTAATAAATGACATCTCTTAGAGAGGTAAGGATTGACTTTGTTATGGATTAAGACTAGATTAAATGTTGGAAGTGTTTATTCTTTCTTAAGAAGGTTATTCAATCATTATTTACAAAATTTAGATGGGATTTTGACTCCAAATTTCAATGATTTTAGAAGAGATACCCCTCTTTTCTAAATAAGCCATTTATCAAAATGGATCTAAAAATGAGTTGGCGATGTGATAACTAACTTAGGTGTATGGGAGTTATAAGGTAATGATTGGTGTGGTTGTGGCTCAAGAGTGATATCCCCATGGTAAATCAAGGATTAAACATGTTGTGCTAGCTCACACATCAATTAAGTGAATGGCTTTGAATCCCATGATACTCAATATTTGTCTATTCGATACTAGGGAGGTTTGAGATCATTTTCAACAAAAGGTTGAGCATGTGGACCCACAATTATGTTCATTGTGACAAATTTATAAAATGTGTCTCACAAGGCTTTGTTGGGTAAATTTTCCATTTAGGGCCATGATTGGTTTAAAAGTCTTGGTATATGAAGTTGAAATGAGCCCAAAGAGGGAAATCTTATCTTTGGTCTTGGTAATTGGTCCAAAGAGGATAGTTTTGGTCTTGGTAATTGGAATGGACCCAAATAAGGTGAATTTGGTCATGGTAATTGGGCCAAATAAGGGTAGTTTTTGCATATGATAATTAACATAACTTATTTTAACAATTATAAATTATCCCATAGAGGGTAGTCTTGACACTTGATAAGAAACTAGCCCAAATAAAGGTAAACTTGGTATAAATTAGAAATGGGCCTAAATAAGGAAAACTTGGTACTTTAATATAAATGTGGCATGTAGGTTCAAAATGAACCTTAATTCGACATTAGAATGGCTTAGAAATAGGCATATGGGTTCAAAACAAACCTTGTTTCAACATTGTTTGGATTATGATTGGTATGTGGGTTTAAACATGAACCCTGATTGGATTGGAATGTAGGTTAAAAACAAATCCAAATTTGGCATGGTTTGGAATGTGGATTCTGAAGGAGCCTTGATTCTAGCATGGTTGTGAAAGTTGGTTTAAATACTTAATGTTTGGAAAATGTCTACATGAAATTGGCTTTGAACTTGGTCAATTTGGACATGAAACTTAGCACATGTGAATTTGGTTTGGTTTGAGAAAATGGTTTAAAGTGAAATTAACTTATTTTAGGTTTAACATGAAATTAGAATGGTCTAGGTCCAACGATCTTGATTTGAAACAAAAAGGCATACTTGGTCTAGTTTAGAAACAAGAAAAAGTTTAGTCTTAGTCTAAAAGGGAACTTGATCTAGGCAAAAGTATTTAAACCAAACAAAAAATTGATCCAAGTTGCACAATCTAAACACAAAAGGTGAACAACTCAAGCCCAAGTTGTAGGCAACACTCAAGTGTAAACCAATCATCTTTAAATCTGAACTTTAAAAGATGGATTTTGAGCTTGGTTTTAAAGACTTGGATTTTTCAAATGAGTAATGGTTTAAACTAAAATTGGAAATGTAATAATGTCTTTCATAAACAAAAGGCATGTATTGGTTTTTGAGTTCCTTTGTCCAAGGCAAATGGTTTGGGTGATTTTGGTAGCCTAACTCTTATTTGTATAAATGGTGTATCTAACATGTGCTTTTTTGAATTGTTTGATTTTGAAGTGTGATTTTATACTCAAACAATACAAGTAAAATAAGAATTATAACCTAATTCATGCTCCTACATTAAAATTGACATAAAGTGTGCATAGTATTTGCTAACCTTCCATCGATATACTAATTCTTGAAGTAATTAATTGTTAATATAATAAATAAAGAGAATATGTAGGTATATTTTTTTAATCCCTTTATCTCCTAAGAGTTGATACATGGCATGGAAATTAGAGCACCAATTCAACTCAACATTAGGAGGACAATTCACAACATGTGGGGTCAATTAATCTATATTTTTTTAGTTGGATTTTCTAGATGATCTATAAGTGCCCCAAAATACTTGGGCATAATATTCATGTTAATTAGATTAAAATGGTCTATCTTATTATGAAGGGGTCTTGTCCCTTTCACAATGACTTCAGCCTTATAAAACTTGGTGAATTTTGATGTCCAAACCTCCACATGATCTGGGAATACATTGAGCTTGTCAGGCTAACTGCTCAACCACTATCCAATCCAATAGTGTGCCCAATTTATATCCCCCACTAGAGAGTGGGGTTGGAATGATGCTAGGAGATGAAACCCTGGGTCAATGCTCTCCTAAAGAACTCAAGAGGAGGTGATGAACTCCCACTCACAAGACAAAAATAAAAATAAAACTAGGTTGTTTCTAGGAGATCCAAGTCCCTAGGAATAAGGAGAGAGAATACGCAACTTTTGTTTAGGTTTTGACTCAAAGAAACAATCAAAAAAATACATTTTTAGTCACCTAAAGTTCCCTAAAGGGGACAAGGGGAGATTGTAGGTGCATACTTTTACTAACAATAAATGAAACTAAGTACTTTAGAAAATTTAAAAAAAAAAGAAAAGTGTTATTAAGAGCTCTTAGTCTAAATGTGAATGTTATTTGTAGGCACCTATTTGAAACATGATTTGAATTTGGCCTTTGTTTGAAACTTTTAAATGATAAAAGGGGAAAGTTGTTTTGCTATTGTTTGAAAATCACCAAAATACAATGTGAAATGGCCTTGTTAATGTGTTAAACTCCTCATTTAATTAATACTCCACAAGAAACATTATAGGATTTTTTTGTGAGCTCAAAACCATGAAAATATTCTCTATGGAATGATTTCACAATTACACAATAAAAGGTAAACTATGAAATTGTTTAGGTAAATAAAATCTAGAAAAACAATATAAAACTCGAGAACTCACAGTGAATGATTTTGTAGTTTTAGAATGTTTTCACTGTTGACTTTGCCAATTTCATAGTTTTATGTTTCAATTTCATAAGTAGGATTTAACTATTTAATGTTTTACTTAGACTATTTCATAGCTTTCTAGAAACCTACACAAAAATAGACAAGATAATTTTATAACTGTGTATGATAATTTCACAACTATTAGTCATTATTTCATAATTGCAGATCATAATTTTATTGTCAACTAAGTCAATTTCATAGTTTAGATAATTTCATAATTTCCTCCATATTTTTGTGATTATTATCATCAATTTCATAATTACCAAAGAAACCTACATAGAAGACATAGAAATAAAGAAGAATAATTTTGTGATGATATGGAAAAATTTCACATCTATTATTTTCAAATTTGCAAATACGTAAAAAGGAAAAGTAAATAACAAAAACTAAGAACAAATATGTAGTTAATACCAATGATTTCACAAATAAAAGATTCAAATTCATAAATACACAATTTTAAGGGTCCAAACTAATAGTATTATCAGAGTCTTCAGAAATTCATACAAGATATATTGGAGTTAAACATAGACAATCTCATAATTATTTTAAACGCACCATAATATTATTCCACACTCTCTAATAATTATTCATATGAGATATTATAAATTTTATATAAGAAAATAATTTCCTATAATTGGGGAGATATAATCTCCACCAATATCTCTCACAAATAAACTAAAATTCCACTAACCCATTAATAGAGATATGGGTATAAGTAAAATATATTATTTATATAAACAATATATTTTACTAACCAACGAACTATATGTGATATATTGTTAATATATCAATGTAAATAACTATTGAATTACTATTTGGTAATTACTATTAATTAAATAGTAATTTAGTTAAAATAAAAACATAAATATGAGCACTAATGTAAGGTTATCCCTAACATTCTCCCTTTAGTATGAACATGGGGAAGACATCATCCTATACTGCAACTCTCGTAAAAACTCCAATGATGGTTTTTCATTCAGATAACCACCAACCTACAAATAAAGGATGGTTTTACATATGGTTAACCAACAACCAAAAAAATCTAGAAGATTTTACAGGTTAACCCACAACCTATATAATGATACAACATTCTATTAGTACTCACCACAATTTTTACTTCAAGGGGAAATACATAAATAGATGCTCACTTATTTCAATACTTGAACATGTATGTAATTTTGTTCTTATTTTGAAAACACACAACAAAAAATATGAAAAATCACACCACACAAAAGATGTCACCAAATCATTTTGGGCCCCATCATTGGTGACTGATGAGAGGCTCTGAAAACCTCCTTCCTCTGTGTATCCTCCAACCTCTAGTTGAAGAAGTTGCTTACTCAGCAAAATATCAATGAATCTCAAATGCATGTCACTTTGAATGGAATGGGCCCCCCCCCCCCATAATACTGACATATTCAACATTTGACATAGGATGTCATATACAAGTGATAATGCATCATTTAAAAATAGGTTTTTATATTTGACACTTTAACCTTTAATATTGACATACAATAGACTAAGAACTATTGACATGAACCGAACAACTCAACTATATGATTTTTAAGAAAATAATTTGACAAATTATAACTCTCGACACTTTTAAGATGACTCTTTAATCTTATCTCAAAACTAATATTTGAAATAAACATTTAAATAATAAAATATTATATAAGTGTTAATATTCAACAAGTAAAACTTAAATACTCAATGACACTTAATGACATACTATTGACAGACCAAACTCAAAATATTGCTTATATAAAACTAAATCAATGACATCAATTTAGAATTTATTTACATATACCAAATTAAAAAAAAAATAACTAAGCCCAAAACTAAAAAATATGGCATTGACCCACTAATTAATAACAAATATTATGACATTGATAATTATAGACTCTACATAATCTATTAATCTTAGATTTGATGAAAAAATTAAATAGCAGTGGTGAATTCGACTCACTATTTTGGGGAAGCTTGAAGTTTGATAAGACCATAGAGAAAAAAATACTCAGATGGGTCAAAAAAAAAAGACCAAAATTAATGTTTAGTGTAGAAGCTTTGCATAGAGATAAATGGTGATCATAAGAGTATTTTTGTACAGCACCTCTTGAATATCATCATATTCAAGTGATAAAGCTTTATTCATGGATTTTTTAGATGGATTTGCATGAGCCATGTAATATTTTTGATGTAGAACTATGCTTTTATTTTAAAATATTTCTCCAAATGCTTTTTGCATTTTGGGATTTGGCAATGATAAATAGAAAATAATATTACTTTGAATCATCCGTCACTTCCACAACAAGTAGTTGTATATCAAGAGCATGGAAATGATCCTTGAGTTTATAGTGCATCCTATCCTGAATCAATATATACAATATCTAAAAATATCAACTATCTTTCAAGATATTAAATTTAATGTGGTCAATGAATGACCAGGCAATGAAAACATGAGTGCATAAGACTGATTTAAATATCCCAATCCAATCTCCCTATGATCCTTGAAATGTTATCTCCAATACACTATAAATATATTTCTAATAAATATTCATAAAATTATTTCATACAAATTAAATAATCTACATTACAAGATCTTTACTTAGTGGCATTAGAAATGATCCATACATGGGTAATTGATAACAATCCTAGAGCTACCCCATTCAATTCTCAAGCTCTCATGCTACTCTGATAATAGATGATAGTATTTATTAGTCTTCACAAATTCATATGATATATAATGGATCTGAACATAGTCAATCTCATAATTATTTTAAACACACCATAATATTATTCCATACTCTTTGATAATTATTCATACAAGATATTACAAAGTTTATATAGGAAAACTATTTCCTATAATTGGGGAGATATAATCTCCACCAATGTCTCTCACAAATAAACTAACAAACCACTAACATGTTAATAAAGATACAGGTATAAGTAAAATATGTTGTTTCTATAAACAATATATTTTACTTACTATACAATAATTACTATTAAGTAAATAGTAATTTACCTAATAGTATAAACATAAATGTGAGCACTAACGTTAGACTATCCCTAACACAAACATAATAAATTTCATGATTTTATTAGATGACTTTGTTAAATAGAGCTTTTAATCTATAAATATATAGAGAACAAATTCACAAATCTAAAATAAGTTATAAACACAACAAAATTAGGCAAAAAAGGTAAAAAGAAGGTCATTAATGAGTTTTTATTGGTACCTAAGAGGTCCAAAAATACTCTTTTGATTCTTGTGGGGTGTGTGGTCCCATCGAGTACCCCAAGATGTATGATATTAATCCAATGGATTACATTAGTCACTTTTTAGTATAATAAAAAATCAAGAACAAGCTTAAGACAACCATTCTAAAACCTAGATACTTGGAGAGCATGCAATTAAATTAATTAGATGTTCACACTGAATGATTTTATATCACACAAAATAAGCAAATATAAGAGTTCACACAACAATATTTAATAGTAGAGCAGAATATTGGATAATATAACAACCACTTCGAGGGGGAAACCTCCACAAAAATGCACTAATAGAAGAATACTTAACATGATGATCAAAGACTAACCACTACTTATTATATATAGTCTACTTAGCCATGGTTATTCCATAAGCCAATGTAACTAATAACATAGAGAAATGTAACAAGAATATAAAAGAGGTATGTAAGCCACAAGTCGGCCACACATATCCAAAGACACATCAAAGGTTAAGGGCGTAACATGCCCCTTTCCTTAAAAAGAAACATTGTCCTCAACATTGAGTCAACTCTAGATGTTGATGCACAAAAGATTCATCCTCCCATGTAGCATCTTTACAGGGCAAATTCTTCCATTTGATCAGGTACTCAATCGCTTGAGACCATAACTACTTAGTGCATATTAGAAGGATCACCTTAGGATCAAGAATAAATCTTCCTTCCTCATCCACTTCTGGTAACTCAATTTGGGTAGCCACTTTGTTTCTAATGACTTTCTTTAGGCATGATACATGAAATATTGGATGTATAAGAGTGGAAGAAGGAAACTCTAACTTGTTGGTCACACTACCAATTTTTTATAAAATCTGATAAGGCCCATAATACTTAGGGGACTTGTTATCCTTTTTCTATTTCTTTAAGGACATCTAATTATATGGATATAAGTGAAAAAAAACCCAATCACCAATGTCAAAGTGCCTCTCATTCCTATGTTGATCTGCCTACTGTTTCATGTGATTCTGGGTCATGGCTAAATTTTTATGCAAATTAGAAAGGACCTCCTATTGATGGTGAATATGTTCTTCAACTACATGAACCTTAGGATGGACCTTCAAAGTTGAAGTGATGGATGGTGGGTGGTATCCATATAGTGTCAGAAAAGGAGATATTTTTAAATAACTATGAATAGAAGTATTATACCATCATTTAGCAAGTGGCAACCAATGAACCCATTTATCTTGTTTATAACAAATAAAAGAATAGAGATATCCTTCAATATATTTTTTGACTACCTTAGTTTTTCCATCTAATTGAGGATGATATGATGAACTATGAGCCAACTAGGTACCCAAAAATACAAATAAATCAGTCCAAAAATTACTAGTAAAGATGGGATCTAGATCATTGACAATGATTTTAGGGGTACCATGCAATTTCTAAATTGTATTGAAAAAAGTAGAAGTTATTATACTAGAAACAAATGGTTATGATAAAGAATAAAATTGAGCGTACTTATTGAGATGATCTACCATAACTATGATAACATTTTGACCGTCAGATCTCAGTAATCCTGTAATGAAATCCATAGACACCTCTTTCCAATGTTAGTTCGGGATGGATAAAGGATATAAAATACATGGGGTTTTAATGATTTCTCCTTTATTTTGTTTACAAATCATACATTTAGCCACATATTTCTGGACATCCCCCTTGAGTCCTTCCCAAAAAAAAACCCTACTTGATTCTATGATAGGTTTTCAAAAATCTTGAATGATCCCCAATTAGAGTTGCATGAATTTATTGAAGGATTTTTTTGTTTAAGAAGATAATCATTACATAGGTATAATCTATCTTTATACCATAATGAATCACCCTTCCATGTTAATTTTTCAAATCCATCCAAACCTTACTAAAGATTTTGAATCGAATCATGGGTAGCACTATCCTTATCCCATTTTTATCATGCTTCTTCTAGTCAATCTACCTGTAGAATGGACATAACATATAGCAAGGCCTCAACTGATTCATCCTTCCTAGATAGTGCATCTACCGCTACATTGTCCTTGCCTTTCTTTTAAACTATTTCAAAATCATAGTCTAACATCTTAGTTACCCATTTCTATTGTTCTTCAGATGATAACCTTTGTTTCAAAAAATATTTGAGATTGTCATGATCAGTTTTTACTTGAAAGTGACAACCCATCAAATAAGTCCTCCATTATTTGAATGCATGTAAAATGTCCATCATTTGTTTCTCATAAATGGGCTTATGATGATTTTTACCCTTTAGTTGATAACTTTCAAATGCAAGTGGTATACCTTCTTGCATGAGTACAACACCCATACCATACCTAGATGCATCACATTTAACCACAAAAGTCTTGGAAAATTGAAGATTAGACAACACTGGAGTGGTGCACATCACCAATTTTAATTATTCAAATGCCTTGATACATGTATCAGTCCACTGAAAAGAGTCTTTCTTCAAAAAATATGTGAGTGGGGTTGCAATGCTACCATAATTTTTTACAAACCTGTGATAGTAACCAGTGAGCCCCAAAAATCCTCTTAGTTGCTTGAGTGTCTTAAGAATTGGCCAGTCCATCATTTCTTAGATTTTTTTAGGATCCACTTTTAATCTTGTATGTGAAACTAGATGACCCAAATACTTAACCTCACAAGCTCTAAAAGTACATTTGGAAGGTTTTCCATACAACTGATGTTGTTCTAAAATTAAGAGTATCTATTTCACATGGTGCAAATGGTCTTCCCAATTTTTACTATAAATGAGGATATCATAAAAAAATATCAAATCAAATTTCCTCAAAAATGGTATAAAAATGGTATTCATCAAACTCTGAAAGGTAGATGGTGTATTTGTTATCCTAAAAGGCATAAAAAAAAACTTGTAATGGCCCTCATGAATCCTAAAAGTAGTTTTGGGTATGTCTTCATCATGAATCCAAATGTGATGATACCTAGAACATAGATCTAACTTGGTAAAATAAAGAGCACCATTTAATTCATCTAGAAAATCATCAATGACAAGAATGGGAAACTTATCTTTGATAGTGTACTTGTTGAGTTCCTTGTAGTCAAGGCACATCCTCCAAGTGTCATCTTTATTTCACACAATGATAAATGGTAAAGAGTATTCACTTTGGCTATGGTAAATGATTCTTGGATCTAAAATTTCCTATACCATATTTTTAATTTTAATTGTTTGAGCATAGAGATACCTGTATGGCCTAATGTTGGGTGGTTTAATACCAAGAATAAGTTTGATAGAATGATCATGTGTGTAGCTAGGTGGAATTCCTTTCAATATGTCACAAACAACTGAATGGGCATCAATCACTTGTAGATCAAGAGGTGTAGATGGATGAGTTGGATGAACTTAAAAGGAAAACAAATGAGCTACAAATCCTTCAACACCCTTTCATAGAATATTTATCATTTGATGGGAGATAACAAGTTGTGGATATTTATCCCTTAATCCTCTTAGCTCAAATGTCTTTCCCTCAAAATGAAAATACATGAATAATTCTTAAAAATTCATCTCAATAGTGCCCAAAGTGGTGAGCCACTATACTCCCAAAATAATGTCAGCTTGCTCCATAGGAATAGAAAACATAAGAGAATCCAATAAGTAGTCTCCCATGGCTAGCTTAATACTATGGCATTTTCTTGAGTAGTTGACAGTACCACCATCTACAATCATGACCTAAAAATTTAGAGTGTGATAAATGAAATAGTTCAAGTGAGCAGCTAGCTTATTATTGATGAAGTTGTGTACGCTCCCAAAATCAATCAGAATAGTGACCTTCTATTTTTTAGAAAACCCACCACCTTAAGAGTTTAGTGAGTACTAATACCTGAAAGGTAATGATAGGAAATAGTAGGGTGAGAGTCTTCAAATTTCTCCTTAAGACCTTGTTCATCCTTGCCAAGTGCCTCATCATCATCATCATCATCATCATCATCATCATCATCATCATCATCCTCATTGGCACCTTTGATGTAAAATAGTTTATTTTCAATGTAACAATGTCCTTTTCTCCTTTTTCTATCATAACCATAACACAACCCTTTGGCTCACTTCTCCTAAATTTTTTGAGGTGTTAGTCTAGTGGGTTGAGGATATGATGGTGTTGGAAAGGTGTGATCACAACTAGTAGTGAAGGTTTTCCATTTGACCATCTCTTTTTACTCTACTATGCATGCCCATGGGATAGTTTATGATACATATGTTAGGTTAAACATTAAAACCTTAAATTTGATTCTATCTTTGAGACCATAAAAATAGATTAGTCAAATTTTCCTCAGTGATGTCTTCCACCTATAAGGATAGATTCTAAAACTAATGAATATAATCATTCATAGTTTTCGTTTATCATAGTTTGGCTAACTAGTTGAAGTAGTTCTTAGATAAATTATTTTGATAATGATACAATAACTCATACATTGAAAATAAACCATGTAATAGAAGCACCATTATTTTTCTTTTGAGCACATAACTAATGATACCAAATGAACTGCTCAGGTTCTAGATATAGAGACACCATGATCAGCGTCTGAGAACTAGGTGTTTGATGCAAATCAAATAAATTCTCAAGTTGGGTAATCCAAGTGAGAGGATCCTTACCATCAAAATTATGCATGTACACTTTGGTTAACATCAGTTTCATACTAGAATCGGAGTTGTTAGTGTTGAGAGGAGGAGGGCCCGAATGCTGAAGTGGAGGGGTGTTTGACTGTAACTAAGATGAAAGAGTAGCCAATGAAGTAGTGATCTAATTAAATTGATTATGAACCCCATTAATCTCTCTATGCATCCCTAAAAAATTAGTTTTAACTGAAACAAAGTCATCATACTATACTAAGCCTTTTATGTTAGCTTGAAGTTGAGAAATCAATGAATCTAAAGTTCTAGATTCTATGTCACTACTAGAATGAGTATTAGGATTTTTTTACCCCCTTTTCATCCTCATGTAGAAGGACAAACCATATACAAACCCTATAAGGGGTTTTACCCTCAAAAATGTGTAAAAGGGGATGGTAACATTGTGATCACCTCACCAAAATGAATCTAATGACTACCTTTACACACTAAGGTAAAAAATTTTGGCACAAAAAGTATACCAGTGGACTATACTGTTATGATCATTTCATCGAGATGAATCTAATGACTGCAAATGTGAAAGGTAAAATTTTTTTTCTAGACTTTTTTTAATTATTTTTTTTTCAAAAAAGCATTTCGAACAATACTATGCTGACAGAAAAAATTAATTCTTCCCAGATTGCAAGTTATTTTTTTTGCTCCTTCCCCTTACAAAAGTTGTACCTCACCTGATCCAAAAACATAATGCCATAGAAAGATTTCCTAAATCAAATCTCTGATACCAATTTTAATGAAATTAATTTTATGTTCACACAAAATGATTTTATATCACACAAAATAAGCAAGTATAAGAGTTCACACATCAATAATTGATAGTAGAGCAGAATATTAGATAATATAGCAAAGTCACTTCGAGAGGGAAACCTCCATAATAATGCACTACTATTATAATACTTAACATGATGATTAAAGACTAACCATTACCTCATATATATAGTCTACTTAGCCATGGTTATTTCATAGGTTGACCTAACTAAGAACATGGAGAAATATAACAAGAATATAAAAGAGTTATGTAAGCCAAAAGTTAGCCACACATATCCCAAGACATGCCAAAGGTTAAGGGTGTATCAAAGTAATAAAAAAATAAAATAAAATACAATGAGAAGATAAAGGGGAGATTACATTCACTTTCCTTGCCAAATGAGCTTGTTTGTTGGCATACATACATGTTTATACTCAGCTTGTGTCAAATGGAGTCTTTATCAATGCTCTTACTTTATGGATAGCATTTCTCCTTGTCCACGTGTGGCTTGGATTTGGCATGTATTAGAAATGAATCTCTTTCTTTAAGAATTTGACATTATATGTTTGGCTTAAAGAGTTTTTTAGGAATGGGCATGACACTTATATTTATAGGTTTTTAACTAACACTAACCCAAGTGTAGTTAGGCTAGTTTTAAGATAGGAACTCCAAATATAATTAACAAAGGATTTAATTATGAATTTATGGAGGCATGGCTCAACATTTATAATTTTTATGGTATTTATGTTGATATTTTTCAAATCTTGATTTTGAAGATGATGACATCATCATAACCTCATATTTTGTTAAAAAATAATTATTAGAAATTATATATTCTTTATTCAACATGGTATTTTCACTTAAGAATTTAGTTTTATTTTCCTAGTTAATTAATTCTGCTTAGCCTTTTGGTCATTTCAGGAATTGGGTTAAGTGCCCTTCTTAATTGGTTAAAAATGTTAGTTTGTTAGGTCACAACATAATTGCAAATGAATTTGTGAATGGTTATCCTTGTGTATAGGGTAATAACACAAATAGGGATGTGTTGACACAATTATGGGAACTTATATCTAATGTTTAGATGAATTTGGGATGTTTAGTATTAAATTGACTTAATATGCATAATTTGGTAGAAATCAGTCCAAAGTTTTGACATAGGAACATCAAGCTAAAAGACTTCATTTTTGTGTTATTGGCAATAGGAAGTTGGTCAAGTTTTAGGTGTCAATGTGACTGTGTGACCTTTTAAGTTCCATTTGTGTTTTTTGAGTCACAGGTATGTGTTAGATAGGTTCCAATAGGTTTCCCTCCAAAACTAGGAATTTTAAAATTCTAATGTTTGCTAAGAGCCTAGAAGAGCATGAACATTATCTAAGATGGTTAGATGAGGTAATGATGGTTTAAAGAGACAAGAATCATTGTAAAAGGTGTTTTAAGACATACATATCTAATTCATAAGATGAAAAGTCATGTTTTATTAATGTGACCACAAGATATCATGTTGAAGTTGAAATGTAAGAATATCTTGTCATGTAATTACCTAAACCAACATTGGAGTTGGTTGAAGAAGGAAAGTTGTACATAATTATTGGTAGAGGAGAGAAGGGGGAGATAAGGACTAGTCTCCAAGAAGAGATAGGAGGATCAGAGAGTGGGGAGGATGTCCAAAAACCTCATGAATGATGATAAGTCTAGATTTGGACTGAAATTGTAATGTTGATTTCTTCCCAACGAATGAAGGAAAGTTTGTGATTATATGTTATAATTTAACTATATATTGTTTAGAATAATAAACATGGTCATAAAAACCTAATAAATGTATTATAAATTTTTAATTAAATCTAAAAACAAATACATTATAATTTGGAGTCTTCTATGCCTTGCATAGTCACCTATTATGCCCATAATTATATGTTTGTGTGTAGTGTAAAAAAATAAAGGTGATTCAAAGGTTATAACATATTGGAGAAGTTACATAAATTAAAAAAATACCTAAAAATGTCTTTTTTTCTCTTTTAAACTCTTTATAACTCAAGCAAAGGAATTATATAACCTCTCAGCCTGTGCAGGGTGACCACCTAGGGTTTCAACAAGAAAACTCCATATCTTTTGATTTAACCATCCAAAAAGGTGAAATTTCATAATATAACATATTTTTATATGAGGATAGAGAATAAATTTGTTTTGGTGTGTTTCCAAGACATACAATATGTTTTCTATAATTGAGGGTTTAAGATAGGGCTAATTAGGCCTAATAAATGGGTGGTTTGTAAAAAAAGTATGATTTAGATATGGAATTAGGTTGTGAAACTTTAAAAACACCATAAGGAGATAGAGGGTGGATAAAATTGGGTTTAAATCTTTAAAATAATTCTTAATTTGATCAAATATGGTGAAATTATAAAAAAGGCTACAAGCCTAAAGAGACCATTGTGAGCCTTATGTATAGAAGTAAAGGGTGAAATGTGTTTGAATACATTTAAAGGGTTAAGACAAGTGTGAATTGAACAAATAAGAACATATATGATATAATATTGACTCCTTGAGACCTATATTGAGAATTGGTCCTTAAAACCTAAGAGATGTGTTTAATGGAGAGGTAGTGAAAGAGTTGATTGGTAAATAAAGGCTAGGGTTATGAAATGAGTTTAGGAGTGAATGTGAATGATATTAAATATGTCTAATGAGACCAATAATTGTCTATAAAGTGTATAAGTAATAGGTACAAGAAAGAAGGAGGCTATTAAGCCCACAAACCAAGAGAAAGACTTGATTAGAGATGAAACCTTGAAGATAAAACAAAGAATCAAGTGAGATCTTTGACAAGACTAGAGCCAATTGTCTCTCTTAATTTACTCTCACTTCTTAATTTTGGAAGAAGATAAGAAAATAGTAATAAGGGTGTGGTATAAATACCTAGTTGGTGATGTGTGCATAATTTAGATGAACATGGAGAACTCCTCTTTGGCTAGGAAGGAATAACCTATAAATAAGAAAGTACTAATAAAAGGGGATTGTTGGCAAGATAGTTAAGTGAAATACCTAGTGTGAGATAGATCCAAGAAGCATATACTTTTTAGGAGGCTGTCAATCTACTATTGATAACAATCAAGTTAGAAATGATAAAATTAATGTACTTTCATAAAGTAAATGAAATTCAATATAAGAAGGAAAGTATAATACTTGTTAAATAAAATGACTAAATATAGCAAAAATAGGTCGATACTTATACTAAGCTAGGTGAAGTTAGGTTTAAAAAATTAAAAAATGGTTTGTTAACAGGTAGGAACATAGAAAGTTAGGTTTGGTTGGGGTCAAGGGGCTAAAAATAACTTGTTATTATTTTATACCATAGTGACCATCGATAATTAGGTGAACCATCAATTATTAGACTGACCGTCGGTGGTTGGGTAACCATTAGCAGTTGGGGGTGACCATCAGTGGTTGTGCTAACCATGGATGATTACCTATGGGTTTCTTAAGGTTACTAAAAGATAAGTTTTAAAATAAGTGAATGGTTAGATAATGTTTCTAATAAGGATCTAGTGGGGAGAAAACAAGGTGCAGATAGGTTTGATCAGGTTTAGGGGGTTAAAAGTCTAAAATAATAATGCTAAAGTACTGATATACCTATATCTTACTATTTGGTTTATGGTTGAAGGCTGAAGCAATTTTGCTAGAGTAAAAATACTTTGGCCTCAAATAAATTTGATATAGGTTTGGGTCTCTTTTGTAGTTGTTGAGTTGCTGAAGGAAGACTGGATGCTAGAGAGCTTGAATACCTATGTTCAAGAACAATCGATATCTTTAACATGGATTCATTTCACCTCCTACTCCCCTCCTTTTATAGGCAAAGAGAGATGGTGGATGGAAGGTTCCCTAGAGGGTGAGGTTGTTGATTATGATGCTTGAAAGTTCATTAGCACTAAATAAGGAAAATGTATTAAATTTTGCCTCATTATATCAAACATATCTAGTGATGTGTTAAGAAGGTGAGGAATTAAGGAGACCTGACCATCAATGATCAGGCTAACCATCAATAGTTAAGCTAACCATTGATGATTGAGTGTCTAAGGGAAAAAGGGTCAAATCAAGTTAAAAATGGGTTGGTTAAAAGGTTAAGTTAGTAAGTTAGTGAGTTAGCTAACTAGGTGGTCAACTAGACTCAAGGTCCGATAGGGGTCCTAAGGCATTTTGACAACTAGAACTATCATGTGTCATTTTCTAGTGTCTAAACTTGTTAAGGATTTGTTGGACAATTTTACCTAATACCTCTACATTATTTGGTATCAAAGCATGGTAAGCTCTTGGTTTGCATTTGTTGTGAATTATTTAAGTTTGTTGATTTGAGATAGACAAGATATGATATGAGGAATGCTTGAGATAACATTGTAGGGTATTGTGGGAGAAGAGAATGTTTTAGGTTTGATCTATAAAGGTCAGTACAAAGGAATATCAGATTGAGAAGAGAGGAATAATAGCCCCAAAGTCCTATGATAAAGGACTAAAAACTAGTCAGGAAAAGACTAGAGAAGATAGTATGAAGAGAGAGCATTGGAGCTTAAGAAGAGATAAGAGTAAAGATATTCTATAAAAGAGAGTCAAGAATGATAAGGAGAGGTCCTATATAGAGGAATAAAATAAGAGGAAATATCCAATAGAGGTCTAAGAGGTAAATTGATAAGCTTTTTGAGAGGAAGATCTAGATAGGCCTAGAAATCAAAGAAGAAGTGAGAAGATAGGTATAGAGAGAGAAGTGGAAGTTATGAGAAGAGAGTTGGGGAAGAGTATTGAGAAGATAGAGTTCATGGTAAAGCTCTTGAGAGGACAAGGAAGCCAATGGACTGGCTATTTTGTGACAAGAAGAGTGAAGTGGCCACTAGAGTCACTTGTAAAAGAGAGAAGACACAATATGAGTGTCTTTAATAATGAGAAAAATAAAGAGAGTGAAGCCCAAAGAGGCATGAGGGATGAGATGTTTCCAAGTGAGAAACAAGATAAATAGATAGAGAAGAGGGTTCTCATTGAAGAGAATAAGAAGAAGATGAAAGTGCTAAGAAGAGAACTTGAAAATGAAGACTAGAAGAAGAGATGGAAAATGTATATGAAAGAGACATTCAAAGAGATGATATAGTCTCTTGTTTTATATTATAATGTTTTTTTTAAGATTTTATATGTAGGTATGAAGAAAATTTTGGTGAAGGCCAAGCATGAGACCTAAAATCTAGTGAAGGATGGGCCAAGAACATCATCCATCAAGTGGAAAGAGGACGACAAAGAAATAAAATCTCTTGTAGAAGATAAATTGATGCAAGTTGACAGCATTCCACATGTTGAAGATGAGATAGAAGAGGAGTTATATGATGCTTTGACAAGAATTACACCTAAAATAAGAGAAGATGCATGCAAAGAAGATAAGATATCTAACCATGTAGACAAGAAGCCAAAACATGAGGAGATAAATGAAGAGATAAGATTTCAGCATTCATCTTTTGAGGTAAATGAATGTATAATTACTAATTTTGATTTCACATATGAAGAAGAAAAGGCTAATATGCAGATTAGGAGAAAGAATGACAAGGCGAATCGCTCAAAAAGAGAACAAGGGCATGGATATGTTTGTCCTAAATGGCTCAAGTAATTAGGGGATGAGAAGGAAGAAGTGAACCTAAATCAAGAGGTAAATCTAAATAATAATACATGTGGAAAATAAGAATAAGTTTTTAAGCAAAAAATAAAGGATAAATAACAAGAAGTTGGCATGGTAGATAACTAAGGCAAGAAGCATGAAGGAGATGCAAAGAGAAATAAATGGTAATATAATGAGGTACAACTCATCAAATGGATTGAAAAGAGCATAAAAAGAGTAAAAGAGGATCATGTTGTATGTATATCCCAAGAAATCATGAAGATTGAGGAAGAGTCCAAGCCTACAAAGCAAACAAGAGAGATAATGCATGAAAACCAAGCCAAAAAAGTGAAGGTACATCCATGTAAGAAAGAATATGAGTACATAAAATATAGAACTCTCAAGATTTTATTTTAAATTTTGTTTATGATGAGGTTTATGAAGTTTATTAAAGTAATGAAGACCTCTTGTACATGAAAATAATTGCATTGATGAATGAGTGTGTAGAAAGACAAGGTGAGAATGAGGCACCTTAAAGAGTTCTTAACACACAGGGTATGTCAAAAAATGAGGTTGATATGAATCTCATAAATTAGGGAGTCAAAGGACAAGACAAATATCAAATTTCACAAGAAGGTAAAGAATAAAGTGGACCAATATTTGATGAAGATTTTGAAGAGATAGATGATTTCAAATTGTAAGAAGAATTGGAGATGTTAGAAGACATGTTAAATCCATCCAAGGGGATAAAATTAGATTAAGTACAAAAATAAAAGGTCAAGGATGAAATCCAAGAAACATGAAAAGAGGAGCATCAAATAGAAGCACAAGGAGTTATGAACACAAAGCCATAAGCAAGCAAGATAGTTAGCAAGAAAATGGATTATGAGAAAGTGAAAAAGGTGAGTTATTAAATTGGGAAAGATAAATATGAGTTGATATTTTATAAACATGGATATGGAAAGACAAATATTTGAAAAACAATATTGTACCATGTTGAGTATTAATAGAACAAAAAGTTTCTCTTGCGCAATGAGTAAGGTCATAGGACAAGGCATCAAAAAGAGGAGAAATGTGAAGAATAGGTAGAAAAAGAGATTAAAATGGAGAAATTGATAGATTTTGACATGCATGTTAGTCCATTAGATTGTAAGGAAGAAGATGTTAGCATGGTCAAGAATCAAACATCACTAAGCAAATAAGCATCAAATGCAAACAAGGAAGGAGAAGGCCATTAAAAAATCATGACGAGGAATAATAAGCACCATTTGGTTGAAGATAAGGATGATTGAGGGAAAAAAATACTTATAAAAGATGCAATATGTAGAAAATAAGGAGCTACAATAGTTGGAATACCTTATAGAGGTAGAAGAGGCATGGATAAGGAGTATAGAAAAATCCAAAAGGAAGAAATGCAAGAATTTAGCAAAGAAAAGGGAACAAGAAAGGAATAATAACATAAAATTGAACATGAAAGACCCTAAAATTTTGAATTGGAAGACAAGAAATAAAGTTGGTGGCACAAGTTTTCTTCCTCCTAGGGAGTATGATGCAAGAGCATCAAGCTAGAAGACCTCATTATTGTGTTATTGGTAATAGGGGTTAAAGTTTGTCAGGTTTTTGGTGTAAATTTAAGTTTGGGAAATTTTAAGGTCAATTTGTGTTCTTTGAGTCCTTTTTGAGTCATAAGGATGTGTTATATAGGTTCTAGGATTTTTCCCTCCAAAATTGGGAATTTGAAAATTTAAATGTTTACTAAGAGCCTAGGAGAGCATGAACATGGTCTAAGATGGTTAGATGAGAGAATGATGGTGTAAATAGAAAATAATCCTTGTAAAATGTGTTTTAATTCATACATATCTAATTAATAATATGAGAAGTCATGTTTTAGGAATGTGGCCACAAAAGATCATGTTGAAGTTGAAATGTAAGAAGATCTTGTCATGTAACTACCTAAACCAACATTGGAGTTGGATAAATAAGGAAAGTTGTATGCAATTATTGGTAGATGAGAGAAGGGGGAGAGAAGGAGTGGTATTAAATAAGAGAGAGGAGGATCAGAGAATGGGGAAGATGTCCAAAACCCTCATGAATGATGATAAGTCCAGGTTTGGATTGAAATTATAATATTGCTTTCTTCCCAATGAATAAAGGAAAGTTTGTGATTGTATGTTATACTTTAAATATATATTGGTTTATATAATCCACATGGTCTTGAATGGAATTTTAGTCCATGAATTTTTTATTGTTTGAAAATGTTGTAGGTTTGGACCAAAGAGTGTAAGTTACAGTCCAAAAATAATAACTATTTATTTTATACAAGTTGGTGAGTTGAAACTTGTCATGACATTAATACATGTATATGTTGAGGTTAGATAGAACTTAAGGTGATTTAAATGACCTTTAAAATTGATAAACTCAGAGTAAAAGGAAATTATGTACTTAAAAATCTATAGACTATTGTTACAGTCAAAGAATAAGAGTAAACATTTGATTCTTAAGACATAGAATACTAATCTATTGAGATAGTGGGTAAGGTGAAGAATTTATTTTAATGATGTTTTATTAATTCAAAATATTTTATGGATTCCAATACACATAATTCAATAAAGTGATAGTTTTATTTTTACAGTCATACCTTGTTTCATAGTTATGAGACCCCTACTAGTATGGTCAAGTGCCAAGTAGAAAAAGTGATACTTAAAGGAGTGAGTGATGGTGTTGGTTTGATAAGGTATTTAAATTTTAAAATGTGTATAAACATATAAAAATAACCTTGGTATAATTTTTAAACTAGTTGGTTACACACAGTTCTCCTTAGTTATGACACAGTCTTAAATAAGGACTCAAAACCTTGAGATTTGTGATGAATAATCATTAATATGTGAGAGAAGATGAATTTTGAGAATTTTTAGAGTGAATGGGTGGTAATAAAAACCTAATAAATGTCTTAATTTTTTTCAAGGAAATCTATAAACAAATACATTGCAATTTGAAGTCTTCTCTACCTTGCACAGTTACTTATTATGCCCATAATTTTGTGTTTGGGTGTAGTGTAAGAAAAGAAAGGTGAATCAAAGGTTATAACCTATTGGATAAGTTACATAAAGTTTAAATAGACCTATAAATGTATTTTTGTCTCTTTTAAACTCTTATAACTCAAGCAAAGGAATTATATGACCTCTTGGCCTGTGTAGGGTGACCACCTAGGGCTTTAATAAAAAAACACCATATCTTTTGATTTAACCATCCAAAAAGGTGAAATTTCATAATATGAAATATTTTACTATTAGGATAGAAAATAAATTGGTTTTGGTGTTTTTATAGGCTATATAGCATGGTTTCTAGAACTGAGGGTTTGACATAGGGCTAATTAGGCCTAATAGATAGGTGGTTTGCAAAGGAAGTGTGATTTATATCTAGAGATAGGTCATGAAAACTTTCAAACACATATAAGGAGATATAGGGTGTCTATAAATTGGTTTACATATTCAAAAGAGTGCCTAGTTTGATGAAACAAGGTGAAATTACACAAAAAGGCTACAAGCCTAAAGAGACCATTGTGAGCCTTGTGTGTAGAATTGAAGGGTAAAGTGTGTTTGAATATATTAAAGGGGTTAGTTTAGGTGTGAATTTACCACAAAATAACATATATGACATAATATTTACTCCTTGAGACCTATATCAAGAATTGGTGCTTGAGACCTAAGAGATGTGTTAAATGAAGAGCTAGTGAAAGAGTTGATTGGTAAAGAGAGGCCAGGGTTATTAAATGAGTTTATAAATTAATGTGAATGATAATAAATATGTATAATTAGAAAACTAAGTGTATCTAAAGTGTATACATAATAGGTACAATAAGGGAAGGAGGCTGTTAATCCCACAGATTAACAAAAAGACTGGATTAGAGATGGAACCTTGAAGATAAAACAAAGCATCAAGAGAGATCTTTGAAAAGAACACAAATAGTTAAGGATATTTTGGATAATTTTACCTAATAACTCTACATAATTTGGTATCAGATCAAGGTAAACTCTTGGTTTTCATTTATTATGAATTATTCAAGTTTGTTGATTTGAGATAGACAAGATATGCTATGAGGAATGCATGAGATAACCTTGCAAGGTATTATGGGAGAATAGAATGTTTCAGATTTGATATATTGAGGTTAGTGAAAAGGAATATAATATTTATAAGATAGAAAAAATATCCCCAAAGTCCTATGAGAAAGGACTATAAACTAGTCAAGAAAGGACTAGAAACTAGTCAAGAAATGACTAGAGAAGATAGTGTGAAGGGAGAATATTGGAGCTCAAGAAGAGAGAAGATTAAAGATTAAAAAAGAGAATAAATAAGGATAAGGAGATGTCCTATAAATATGACTAAAATAATAGGACATATCCAATAGAGTTCTAAGAGATAGGATTGATAAGCTTACTAAGAGGAAGGTTTAGATAGGCCTAGAAAATAAAGAAGTGAGAAGATGGGTGTAGAGAGAGAAGTGAAAGATATAAAAAGAGAGATGGGGAAGTGTATTGAGAAGATAAAGATCATGGTGAATCTCTTTAGAGGATAAGGAATATAATGGATTGGTTGTAGTGTGAAAATAAGAGTGAAGTGGTCACTAGAGTCACTTGTAAAAGAGAGAAGGAACAAATGAGCATCTTGAATAATGAGAAAAAAATAGAGTGTATCCCAAAGACGCATGAGGCATGAGATGTTTCCAAGTGAGAAATAAGATAAAGAGATAGAGAAGAGGGTTCCAATTGAAGACAACAACAAGAAGATGGAAGTGCCAAGAGGAACACTTGAAAATGAAGATAAGAAGAAGAGATAGAAAATGTCTATCCAAGAGACATTCAAAGAGACTATATGGTCTCTTTTTTTATATATGAATGTAATTTTTAAGCTTGTGTATACATGTATGAAGACAATTTTTGTGAAGGCCAATAATTAGGCCTTAAATCTAGTTAAATATGGGCCAAAAACATCACCCCATCAAGTTGAAAGAGGATGATAAAGAAAGAGAACCTCTTTTAGAATACAAAGTGATGAAATTTGAAGGCATTACACATGTTAGGGATGAGGTATAAGAGGATTTCTATGATGATTTTTGAAACATTACACTTGAAACAAGAGAAGAAGAATGAAAAGAAGACAAAACATGAAGACATAAATGAAGAGATAGGATTACAACATCCATCTTTGGAGGTAAATAAATGTCTAAGTACTAATTTTTATTGCACATATGAAGAAGAAAAGGCTAATATGTAGATTGGGATAAATAAGGACAAGGTAAATCCCTCAAAAATAAAACAAGGGCATGGATATGTTTGGACTAAATGGCTCAAGAAAGCATGTGATGAGAAGGAGGAGGTCAATCCAAAAAAAGAATACAAGTGGAAAACAAGAACAAGTGTAGAAGTAAAGAACAAAGGGAAAAGAACAATAAGTTGTCATGGTAGATAACCAAGGCAAGAAGCATGAAGGATATGAAAAGAGAAATAAATGGAAATCTCATCAGGTACAAGGCAGTAAATGGGTGGAAAATAACATAAAAGGATCTCAAGAGGATCATATTGAAAGTATATCCCAATAAATCATGAATATTGAGGAAGAGTCCAAGCCTACAAAGTAAACAAGAGAGATAATGAAAGTAAACCAAGCCAAAGAAGTGAAGGTAGATACATGTAAGAAATAAGATGAGTGCATAGAAGATAAGTATTCCCAAGATTTTTTTCAAATGTTTTTTATGATGAGGTGTATGAATTTGATTAAATTAATGAAGACCTCTTGTACATGGAAAAAAATGCATTGATGAATGAGTGTGTAGAAATACAAAGTGAGAATTAATCACATCAAAGAGTACTTAAAACACAGGGTATGCAACTAGAGTAGGTTGATATGAATCTCATAAATGAGAGAGTCAAAGGACAAGACACATATCAAATTGCACAATAAGGTAAAGAACAAAGTGGACCAAGATTTGATGAAGATTTTGAAGAGGTGGATGCTTTCAAATTTCAAGAAGAGTTGGAGATGTTAGAAGACATGTTTAGTCCATCCAAAGGGCTGAAATTAGTTGAAGTAAAATAGGAAAATATCAAGGATTAACTCCAATAAAAATCAAAAGAGGATCATCAAATAGAAGCACAAGGAGTTGTGCACATGAAGGCATAATCAAGCAAGATAGTTAACAAGTAAATAGAGTATGAGGAAGTCAAAAAGGTGAGTTATTCAATTGGGAAAACTAAATATGAGTTTATATTTTAAAATCATGTACATGTAAAGACAAATATTTGTCAAACAATATTGTACTATGTTAAAGATTAATGGAACAAGAAGTTACTCTTGTACAATGAGTAAGGTCATAGGAAGAGGCATAAAAAAAAGGATAAATGTGAATAAGAGGTAGCAAAAGAGAATATAATGGATCAAATTATATAGGTTGACATGAATGTGAGTCTATTAGATCATAATAAAGAAGATGATAGCATGGTCAAGGAGTAAACATCATTAAGTAAATAAGCATCAAATGTAAATAAGGAAGGAGAAGGCCATAAAACAAGCATGAGGAGGAATAATAAGCACTATTTGGTCAAAAATTAGAATAATTAAAGGAAAAAACACTTAGATAATATGGAATATCTATAAAATAGGGAGATACAATAGTTGGAATACCTCATAGAGGTAGAAGATGCATGGACAAGAAGGCTAGACAAAGCTAAAAGGAATAAATGCAAGAGTTTAGAAAAGAAAAGGGAGAAATAAAGGAGTAATAACATACAAGTTAACATGAAAGAACCTCAAATTTTTAATTTTAAGGAAATAAATAAAGTTGGTGGCACAAGTTTTCTCCCTCATGGGGAGTATGATGCAGGAACATCAAGCTAGAAGACTTCATTTTTGTGTTATTGGTAATAGGGGTAAAATTTGGTCAATTTTTTGGTGTTAATGTGAGTTTGGGACATTTTAAGTTCCATTTGTTTTATTTTATTCATTTTATATTCATAGGGATGTGTTATATAGGTTCTAGGAGTTTTCCCTCCAAAATTGGGAATTTGAAAATTCAAATGTTTGCTAAGAGCCTAGGAGGGCATGAACATGGTCTAAGATGGTTAGATGAGATAATTATGGTGTAAATATCCAAGAATCCTTTAAATTTTTTTTTTAAGTCATACATATCTAAGTCATAAGATAAGAAGTCATGTTTTAGTAATGTGATCACAAAACATCACGTTGAAGTTGAAATGTAAGAAGATCTTGTCATGTAACTACCTAAACCAACATTAGAGTTGGTTTAAAAAGGAAAGTTGTATGTAATTATTGGTAGAGGATATAAATGGGAGAGAAATATTGGTATCCAAGAATAGAGGAGGATCAGAGATCGGGGAGGATGTCTAAAACCCTCATGAATGATGACAAGTCTAGGTTTGGACTAAAATTATAATGTTGCTTTCTTCCCAATGAATAAAGGAAATTTTGTGATTTTATGTTTTTCTTTAAATATAGATTGGTTTATATAATCCTCATGGTATTTAAGGGCCTTTGAGGCCATGGATTTTTTTTTGTTTTGAAAGGTTGTAGGTTTGGACCAAAGAGTGTAAGTTATAGTCCAAAAACAAGAGCAATTATGTGTTTTCTACAAGTTGGTGAGTTGAAATTTGTCATGAACTTAATACATTGACATTTTGAGGTTATATATACATTTAGGTTACTGAAAATACATTTTAAATGGATAAACTTAGAGTAAAATGTAATTGTGTACTTAAAACCCTACAAACTATTGTTACAGTAAAAGAATGAGAGTAAACATTTGGTTCTTAAGACATAGACTATTAACCTGTTGAGATAGTGGGTAATGGAAAGCATTTTTTGTAATGTTTTTGTTTTAATTAAAAATATTGTATGGATTCCAATACACAAATTCAATAAAGTGATTGTTTTGTTGTTACAATCGTAACCCATTTCACAATTATGAGACCCCTATTGGTATGGTCAAGTGCCAAGTAGATAAAGTTATAGTTAAAGGAGTGAGTAATGGTGGTGGTTTGATAATATATTTAAATTTTAAAAGGTGTATAAACATCAAACAAACCCTTGTTACAATATTGAAATTGGTTGGTTACACATAGTCATCCTGAGGTATGACATAGTCCTAAATGAGGACTTAGAACCTTGAGATTTATGATGAATAATCATTAATATGTGAGAGAAGAGGAATTTTGAGAATTTTTAGAGTGAGTGGGTGGTCATAAAGACATAATAAAGTTATTAAAACTTTTAAAGGAAATATAGAAACAAATACATTGCAATTTAGAGTCTTCTCTGCCTTGCACAATTACCTATTGTGCCCATAATTCTGTGTTTGGGTGTAGGGTAAGAAAATAAAGGTGAATCAAAGGTTATAAAATGTTAAATAAGTTACATAAATTTGAAATATACCTATAAATATTTTTTTTCTCTTTGAAAATATTTATAACTCAAGCAAAGGAATTATATGGCCTCTCGGCTTGTGTAGGGTGACCACCTAGGTTTTCAACAAGAAAACCCCATATATTTTTTATTTAACCATAAAAAGGTGAAATTTCATAATATTATACATTTTTATATGAGGAGAGAGAATAAATTGGTTTTGGTGTGTTTTCAGGCCATACAGTATGGTTTCTAGAACTGAGGGTTTGAGATAGGGTTAATTAGGCCGAATAGATGGGTGGTTTGCAAAGGAAGTGTGATTTAGATATAGAGCTAGGTCAAAAAAATTGACACACACCTGTAAGGAGATATAGGGTGTCTATAAAGGGGTTTAAATATTCAAAATAGTGCATAGTTTGATCAAACAATGTGAAATTAGACAAAAAATGCTACAAGCCTAAAGAGACCATTGTGAGCCTTGTGTGTAGAATTGAAGGGTGAAGTGTGTTTGAGTACATCCAAGGGGTTAAGGAAAGTGTGAATAGTCCACCTAAAAATATATATGATATAATATTGACTCCTTGAGACCTATATCAAGAATTGGTCCTTAAGACCTAAGAGATGTGTTTAATGGAGAGGTAGTGAAACCGTTGATTGGTAAAGAGAGGCTAGGGTTATGAAATGAGTTTAAGAGTGAATGAAAATGAAATAATGATGTTTAATGAGACCAAAAAGTGTCTCTAAAGTGTATAATGAATAGGTAAAATAAGGGAAGGAGGTTATTAAGCCCACATACCAAGAGAAAGACTGGATTAGAGATGAAACCTTGAAGATAAAATAAAGCATTAAGAGAGATATTTAACAAGACTAGATCTAGTTAAGATATGTTGGAGACTTTTACATAATAACTCTGAATCAATTTTTTTTAGACATATAAGTGGTAAAAAAGGAGTGTCTACTTGTATTTATAGGTTTTCAACTAACTCTAACCCATGTAGTTAGGTTATGGTTAAGATTGGAACTCTGAATGCAATTAATGATCTAATTATGTATTTATGGAGGCATGACTCAACATTTCTAATTTTTATGGAACTTATGTTTATAATTTGTAATTATTGATTTTGAGGATGATGACATCATCATGATCTCATATTTCATTGAAAATTCCTTCTAATAAATTACATATTCACTAATTTAACTTGGTATTTTCACTTAAGGATTTAATTTTATTTGCTTGGTTAATTATTTTTGCTTAGCCTTTTGGTCATTTCAAGAATTGGGTTAAGTGTCACCCTTAATTGGTCAAAAATGTTAGTTCACTAGGTCACAACCTGACTAGGGATGAATTCATGATAGGTTATCATTGAATACAAGATAATACCCCAGTAGGTATGTGTTGATGCAATTCTAGGCACTTACATCTAAAGTGTGGGTGCATTTGGGATGTTTAGTGATTTTTCTGTTTAATTTTCATAGTTTGATAGAAATTATAATGAAGTCCATTTATACATGGAAGTGGTTAAAAAATTGGGTTCAATAAAAAGTGTAAGTATTTTAATTCAAGTTGTATTAAACTAATGGAATTAAATATTGAAATATAAATGTTGATATGTACTGATCAGATATTAAATATAATGAGATACATTAAATTACACATTTACAAAAGTAAAAAACTTGTCAAAATAGTCAAAAGGCCTAAGGATTGCAAGCCTCCTGGAAATAGAAATAGATTTGACTATGTAGGTTGATTATAAGTGCAATGCCATATGAAATGAACTGTAAACATAGACATGTTAGAAAATAATAATTTTAAATTATTTTAATGAGTTTGGAGGATGTGGATAGGGGTGCATTATGGTTTTGTATGTTGATTGTGGCCTCATCCTACTTGAATTTATTCTTAATTTATTAATATGGGCTTGTGAAACTATTTTTTTAGGTTTACTATTGAGCTCAATGTGTTGATATGTCATGTGGAAGACCTCTAAATAATAAAACCGTGATCCTAAAAATGCACTAGATAGTAATTAGACAATAAAAGGGGACACAAATGGGTTAGTAAAGATAGCCGATATGGCCTTAGAAACCCCTTGTAATATAACATTACCTATATGGACCAAATGGTACTCATGATGATGTAGTTATCACTCTTAGAGTGATTATGTGATCCATGATTATGTAAAAAGAATAAATTTAACTAGAGGATTGATTGAAATTCTTGAAAATAGATGTCCTTAGCTTGTAATAAAAAATATTTAGTCTTGGCTATTTAATGTTAGATTTTTGTAGAGTTAAAATAGAAATAAATAATGTTATTTTACTTAGTGTATAGTGTTATTTCATGAGAGATACCATGATGTGATAATGAGTATCCTTGATGTGATTTTATAGGAGAATCTTTAAAATAATTTCTCTAATTGACTTTACCAAATATGCAAGAGAGCCATTGTGAAACATCTCAATTAAAAATAGTGATAATTGGTGCATGGGACACAAGGCCGTACTAGGGGACAAAGACATACTATGTCCCTATCTAGCTAGCGTGGACTTGTCTCAGAAGATCATATACTATTTAGACAAGTTTGACAAGAGCATATAGGTTAAATAGGGATGAATGTAGATAAAATAGAGATGTTAATACTATATTTAAAGTGATTACAACTTAGTGAAGAAATTATGATATATTTTAAGTTCGTAAAATGGTGAATATACCAAGCAAAGGTAAAGATGCAAATAATAAACATTGTCAAGCAATTCATGGTTAAATTTTATGTGTCTACACAAGATTAACCTAAGATAAGTTTATATTACCACAAACTCCTTTAAATTTAGGTTTTTTTACCTTTTCTTTTTTTTTTGAGAAAATTTATATTTATTTTTAGAACAATTCCACAAGAACATTTTTGTAATAAAATTGAGTTTTTTTTGGATTTCATAATAGATATTATATAAAATGAAACTACAGTGTAAAACTTGCATAAGTTAATTTTAGATTGGTTAAGGGATTAATCTCCCTTTACAAAATGGGATCCTTTTTGAAATTTATAAACAAGATCCTCTAAAAAATATGTTTTAGACCTTCCTTTAAAAAGTGGATTCCTTAAATAATGTTTTAGACCTTCCTTTATAAAGTGGATTCCTTAAATATTTAGTAAGAATAAAATCGATGGGGAAATCAAGGATTTTAGAGATGCAAGGTCAATTAACAATTAAAGTGTTGAGGAATAAGATGTTAAATTTTTTAAAATTAAGATTTTGACAAAAGCCTTTTAATAGAGACTAGTTATTCTTATAAAATTATTTTCATCATACATCTTTTTGAAATTCACCAAAATAATGTCATAAAAAAAACTAATCACACAAGGAAAAACTTTAAAGTAATAATAGCCTAGTTAAATTTATTCATCTCATTAGATTTACTCAATTCTCTTTCTAACATTTCATCCATTATCATTAAAAAAAAGGTGAAATAGGATTGCCTTTTTTTATCTCTCTTGAATATTGAAAAAAAATTGTAAGAACACCATTAAGCAAAATAAACAAGTAGAGTTTATATATACACTAAAAAAATTGACTATAAAAATATTATGAGAAACCAAATTTTATTATGATTTTGATTATAAAATTAAAATCAAGTCTATCATAAGATTTAATAATATCCAACTTGATAAATATAACAAGTTTTTTCTTGAGCTTAACTAAGTTAAATAATTAATGCATCACCACAATACCATCAAGGATTTATCTTCCTTTAATAAAACTAATTACTAAGGTGTTATTGTCAATGGAATAAACATATTAATTCCCGTATCCATGAATTTAATAATAATTTTAAGTCCATATTACAGAAATAAATTTGTTTGAAAAGTTCCATAAATTTAACATCAATTTTTTTTTAATAAATAAGAGTGATTAAAGTGTTGTTGAAATATTTCAACATATTTCTTAAGAGAATCGATTCATTACCTATATCTCAAAGATCCTTCTTAATAATATCTTTAAATAAATATAAAAACTATAAAGAAAACCATTGGGTCTAAGATCTTTGTCCCTATCCATGCTCCCAAAGGAAATTTGCATGTATTATTATGAGAAGAGGCCGTAAGAGTCTTATTTTTGTAATCATTAATTAAAGGAAAAAACAAAAAAATATACTACTAAAAGCTACTTGTATCTATTTTGTTATTAGATATTTTTTCATATAAAAGAGTTGGTATCTTATTTTTAGATAACAAAGAGGTTTTAGTAAGTTCCTCATCTCTTCATTTAAGATTTGTAATTGTACTAGAATTTTTATATGTGATTATTTTTTGACAATTTTTTTGTTATTTTATCTTCCCTTTAAACAAATTTTATATTAATTTCTATTTTCAAAAAATCTCTTCTTTTTCAAAGACCTATTAATATGTATATAAAATTTCTTTCTTTATGAAATATAAATATCTTAACATGACTTAATTGAGAGAAAGAACTATTTAAAATTTTAATTCATTTTTTATTAAAAAGAAAGTTACCATAAATATTTTTGTTTCAATATCTAAAATGATTTATAACATTTTTATATTTATACGCTAAAAAAACATCTTGAAGTTTATGTATGGAAAAAGTTCTTTCCAAAAATTGTTCACTTTATCCATGATATTAGGATATTTGAGCCACATGAATTAAAATACAATTTTTTTTGATTTAGAAATAAAATTATTTTTTTAATTTAATATTTGTAAAATAATTATCATCTCAAGACATTGGGGATATAAGAATATATCTACGAAGTATTTTTAAATTAATGATTATAAGTTAGGAAATTGTTTATCCTTTCATAAATATAACTAAAATTAGCTATATTATTTCTCCAAGTGAAGTTGATTTTGATTCAACATCTCATAAGTTGTTATTTCCCTCAAATTTTATGAAATCTCTATGAGATTGAGTTTTTATAGACCGCCATCCTCTTTCATAATTAGTTGTAATGATGTAATTAAAACCATTTATAATGATGAAATTATCATGAGGGGTTTGATCTAGAAATAGGGATTTTTTTACCAAATGGTTTCCTTAAGAACAAGATTTTTAGGAGCACAAAAATTAATTATAATTGTATTGCACTTTTATTTAAGCTCTTGGAATTTCACATTCATTAAATTTTTATGTATGAAACTTATAGCTTTACAATCAATTATTTTCCATTTTAGTCTACATTTGACCTCACAAGTGTCTTATAAGAGCTTAGTATTTCTTATGAAAATAATGTTTGGATAATTAATTTGAAATATCCTCTTAAATAACATCCATTTATTAGAAGATCCAAATCCTCTAATTTTCAAGGTATACAACTCCATATTGCCTTGGAAGGGATCACCCCCTTTCTATGTTATTTATTATTTTTTTCTCTTGATATTTTAGATACATGTGAAGGGTATAATTTCTCTTTTCTTGATCTCCTTCTACCTTTTAATTTTCATGTAGTATGGTTTTCTTGAGGATCATATTAGAGTTTAGGAGATATTTAAAAAATAAAAGAGGATCTAGTTTTCCATCATATTTTTAGTTTTTATATTCTTTTTATTTCTTAGTGATAAAGAGGTTTTAGGGACCACACTTTTCAAGGCTGAAACCAAATAATTCAAATAATAATAATAAATACATTTCCTTGAATGTTTATTTACAAAAGACTTGGTGGTATATATAAAATTCCTTAATAGTTCCCTTTGATAGGATTAAGATCTTGATCAATCTTTTAAATCTTGGTCATAATAGAATTGAAGGCCACCCTACAAATTTATATTGGAAACCTTTTTCACCTTTAAATGGATCAAAGTTTATTTTTCAAAAGTTTCTTCTCCCTATTCTACATTTTGGTGTATTTTCTGTACTTATACTTCTTTCGGTTAATTTTGTTCTTAGTAAGCATTACTCTCTATTTTGACTAAATGGGGAGTGTTTCTAGTGAATATAAGGACAAAAAATATTAAGTGTCCAAATAAATCCTTTCATAATCCACCTTCTAGAGCCAAGTATAATTAGATCTATCTCTTGAATTAAGAGCTTTAGGAGATCTACGTTTACACACATCTTAGCACATGAATTGGGTATAGTTTATATGTCTATTTTTATAATATAATATATATTAGCCTTCATGAATTTCACTTAGTTTTCATTTTCAAATTCTTGAGGGAGTCCATAAAGATTGACCCAAACAAAGACAACCAAATTCATCTCTTTCATGCATCAAGAAATATTTTTGATTTCGATGAGAAGAGGCTCAAAATATTATATAATTAACATCAAAATTTTATAACTCAAATAAATTTTTGGAAAGAAAAATAGGGAAAAAAACTCATCATATTCTAGTTTTATTTTCCTAGAGAGAAAACTCCTCTTCCATTATCAAAATCCCAAAAAATGATTAATTATGATTTTCATGTCATCTCTAGATCATTTCAGCATTCTTGGATCTTATTTAATTCCAAACACATTTTAAGGTAAATCCATTTGTTTTGTAAAGGCAATGCTTACATACACCTTAAGGATTCTCCAATATCTCTTTATTTCTCTTAGATCTAGTCTAACTTATTTTAGATTGGGGAAGTGGGTCATGAACACTTCTATTTTCTCATATTATTAATGGACATATTCATTGATGTATGAAGGTTTTTAATTGATGTCAAATGAAGAATGTAATTTCAAGCATTAATGACAAAGGTTTTGAGTTTTACAGACTTGTTTCAGAGCTCCATGGAGTTGTGTGTGTACTTTGAATGACTATAATAATACAAGAATAGTTATTTTAATGTCTTTATTGGCATGGTTATCTTGATAGATATGGCTAAGTGCACAGGTGAATGTTAAAAACATTTGCATATATCTCTTTGTGTTATATGTTCTAAGTCATAAGGATGAGTAGAAAAAATGTTACAAATGCATAAGGTTATTCCTCATCTAAAAGTCTACTAAGTTTCCATACTTAGTTGATTTTGCACCTTTGCATTTGTCTAGGAAATTCTTTCAGGAAAATGGTTTTGACTTTGTTAGAAAAAATGTCTGTAACAAAGTTTCTAAAGGAAATGAGTGAAATTTGGAATTCTTTTGAGAAAAATGGTTTAGTGAATTCTTTCAGAAAATGGCTAAGTCTTTGTCAAAAAAAAATTCCCAAACAAAAGTTTTGAAGGGATATTTTCAAAAGTGCCAAAGGGTAAGTGAACCATTCAAAGTTACCAAAGGGTACTTTGCAAAAGTTTTGAATGGCATGTGATCCAAAAAAAAATATTGAAGGATAATTTGCCAAAGTTTTAAAGGGCATATGACCCAATTTTTTTTAATAAAAGGTTATTTGCTAAAGATCCAAAAGGCACATTCTATTTTATAGTTGACTTGCTATAGTTGAGAATCGATCACTTAAGTTATAACTTAAGTCTTCCTTGTCATCAAGAAAATAGCCCCTTAATATAGCTATTACTAACTATAAAATAACACAAGACTTTATATTTTCTTAAGTCTATGACTTAAGAAAATGTCTAAGCTTGTTGGAAGATCAATGGTTCACAATACATCACATGTAAATGATCAAATAGAGTTAAGCAAAGTTAGATTGTCAAAGAGCCCTCTGAGTGAGTGTGTAAGTGATAAGTGTCACATTCATGCTAGTTGAAGATCAACGGTTCATGCTTGATCAAAGCAAACAATCCAATGGAGTGATGCAAAGTCAACATGTCAAAGGATCCTCCAAGTGAATGCATAGATGACAAGTGTCAAAGTCTCATAAGTTTGTTAGAAGAATTTGATGGTGCATGGATGATTATGTAAGTCATATCCAACATGTGATATGATTTAAGAGTATTAAGCTGATAAATAGATAAAGAACATACATCTTCAAAGATCCAACGATGTTTAAAAGCCAAGATAAATAAGATCTAATGAATTAAATAGATCTAAGGCATAAAGGTGCTCAAGGGTTAATGACTCAGTGATGTAATTAAAGGTTGAGCATGTCTAGAAAGATCTAATAGAGTGAAAGATCTCATGAATGTCATAGTAAGCGAGATGAATTCAAAAATGACAAAGGTTAATGACTAACTTATTTAATGATCATGCATCTACAAAGATTAGATGATATGTAGGATCTTGGATAGGAAACATCAAATGAAGAATAAGGACCTAGATGGAACAAAGTGATCACTATTTAGTGACACAATAGTCAGTTAAGGATCAAACATCTTCAAGGACATTGATGGAGTGAAAGTGATCCAAAGACATAGGAGGCAGTGAGATGATACAAGGAGCTCATTTTTTAACCAATGTCTTAAGTAAATACTATGAATCAATGGAGATCCAATAGCTCATGGGAGTTAGAGTCTTGAGATCGATGGACACATATTAAAGATGACCAAAGGTAAAATCAGAAAGCATTCAAAGATCTAATGAAGTGAGTTAGTTTCAAGGATGGTGTGAAGGAGGAGATCAAAGGCTAGCATTTAAAGTTTTAAATGTAAATGGCTAGTCACAAGAATCTGACACAAAGGTTGGAGGAAATAAACATTCAATTTTTTGAATAACTATGAAATAAAATGGATAATCATAGAATCAATCCAATCTTGTGAATGTTATAATTGAAGTGACACAATAAAAATTCCAAGAGGCCCAGGGAAAGGAAGACAAACATTCATTTACTTGGAATGAGAAGAGTCAAGCCACAAGTGTAGAGTGTATAAAGTTAAGAGAATCATCTATTCATTGATTGATGATATCATCAAATATGAGAGTGATATATTATGTCAACTAGAAAAATACAACATAGAAAAAGAGTTATGTAAAGTGTCAATTAGACATATTTAAACATACAAAAATGGGGTAGAAAGGGTATTAGGCAGTGTGTTAAATAGAAGAATATAGACACAAAAAGAGTGAATATGAAGAAGATTGGACATACAAGTATTGTGCAGAGCATGAGTGGCTACAGGCCAAATTTGCAACAAGGAACAAACCTAGATTCTATTTTGAATCTATTTTTCATAAGTTAGAGTTATAGCTTCACACAACTATTTGGTTGGTGCTATCAGTGAGGTTGACTTAGTGCTCAATTAGGGGATTGGTGTCTCCTTAGGGTTGTAGCCCTTAAATATATGATCAGTGAGATCATTACGAGTTGGTGCTTAGAATAGGGGATGTGTGTCTCCTTAGGATTGGTGTTCTAGAATATAACTAGTGAGGTTTAGTCAGTGTAACAAATTTTTGTTAGGGTAGTTTAAAATAGTAGCATTCTCACCATTGTTTTTCCTTTTGGGTTTCCATGTATAAATTTGGTGTTATGATCTTTGCTTTTGTGCATGTGAATCTTTATTTTGTTCTTTAAGTTTGCATTTGATTAAGATTCATTTAAAAAGTTTTAAGGAAATAGTTTTGAGATCCATTAATTCACCCGCCCTCTCAGTAGATAGGTGTGTTCAACAATTGGAATCAAAGCTAAGGGTTCCAAAAGAGAAGCTTAATCAACTTAGGTTGATCTTGGATTTTGAACACAAAATGGCTAGTCATGAAGGAACTTCATCAAACAAGGCACCTTTGTTTGATGGGTCTAATTATGCTTTTTGGAGAATAAAGATGGATGTGTATTTGACCTCCTTAGGGTTTGATGTCTAGATGTCTATTGATAATGGATACAAACTCCCTACTATTTCTCCTACTAATCAGTCAATGAATAAGGCATGTTAAAAATATGCCAAAGTAAATAATGCTATTCTTTATGGATTATCAAATAATGAGTTTATCTAAGTCATGCATTGTCAAAATGGAAAGGACATATGGATAATATGAAAGAGCATCTATGAAGGAGATGACAGATTAAAACAATAAAAGCTTCAAACACATAATGGATAGTTTAAGAGCCTCAAGATGAGTGAGGAAGAGAAGATTGTAGACTACCTACTTAGGGTAGATGAGATTGTAAATGAAATCAGAAGACTTGGGGAGACAATGAAAGACTCAACCATTGTCAAGAAGGTTTTGAGATCTTTGACATCAAAGTATGATTCTAAAATATCTACAATTAAAGAGGCAAGAGATCTGAACAAGCTCATAATAGATGAGGTACATGGAACCTTCACTGCATATGAGATGAGGCTGGGAGATGTAGAGTCATCCAAGAGAGAAGTTGCCTTCAAGGTTTCTAAGTAGGTAGAAAAAGAAGAAGCTCCTAATTTCTAATATGAGGATGTTGATGATGTAGAGGCCAATTTCATCAAAAATTGAATAAGGGCTTAGGTAAATAAAAAGGTAAATTACCCTTTAAATTATTTAATTTTGGAAAGATAGGCCACTTTACTGCTAAATGTCCACATAGAAAGAAGGATGACTCTAATTCAGCTGAGAAAAATCAAAAAGAGAAATCCTATTATCCCATGAAGATGAAAAGATTCCTTAAGAACAAAAAGGGGATATATTCAAAAGAAGATAGTGACATGATGCCTGACATTAGTAGCTCAAGTGATGAGCATGATAGTGATTTTACGAAAAAAAAAAAATGAAGTCATATTCATGACATTTGAATCAAATTCTTTATGCCAAGATGAAGAGAACTTAGAAGAAGATGAAGGAGAATTAAATCTTGAATACGAACTCATTTGTGCTTTAAAAGAAATTGACAAGATTAGAAAATAAAATTCTAAACAAAAGAAGATTAGTTAAAAGGAGTTTGAGAAATTGATTAAAATAAATGAGGAAATGGATAAGATGATAGTGTACTCGAAGACAAAAATTGAGGAGGCAAAGAATATGGAGGACGTAGTTAAAAATGACCTACAAGTGAAGTTCTTAGAATGTTTGAAGATGGAAGAAGAAATCATGGACCTAAGATAAAATCTCAAAAAGGCCAAAGAATAGGTTGACAAAGACCTAAAATTGAAAGGAGGATCTATCATAATGGATGAATTGATTAGCTCACAAAAGCCCTTCAATGAAATATTAGGTCTTAGATATGAGAAAGGCAAGAGTCCCATGTTGAGCACAACTAGACATTTGTATGAAAAACCTCAAGGTAGTAGTAGAGTCAGGAATTAGAAAAGAAAAAACTACATTCTTGAAGAGAAAAAGAAAAACAATGATTCTATTCCTACAAATACCAAGGTTGATGCTACAAAAAGCAACATAATAGCAAGGAATATGAAGAAAATAGAGCTTAGGAGACCTCCTTTATATTCTCAAAGGAGAGTGATAACCAGATACTCTTCATCATTTTATGGTTATTGTTATAGCTATAATCATTTTGGCCATATAGCAATTGATTGTAAAGTTGTACCTAAAAGAAGGAGAAGCTTCTTAAGTACAAATTCATTTGCCCTTCTGTTAGATATAGATGTTTTATACTACAACTATAATAATTTTGGGCATATAAAAATGTATTATAGAACAAAGCCTATTAAATTAAAATATAATAATTTTAAAAGGGTTGAGACTCCTGAAGTAAATAGAGGCTCACAAATCAGTGACATAACAACGGAAAATACAATCAAGAAGCCAAAGGAGATGTGGAAAAAGAAGAATCAATCTATGATTGCTCAAACTAAGCTACATGCTAAAGAGAAAATCTATGGGTCATAGATAGTAGATGCTCAAAACATATGATTGGTGACAAGAGAAAGTTCATCAATTTGAGCAAATGTAAAGAAGAAACTATTAGTTTGGAAGACAATACTATAGTCAAAATCAGAGGCAAAGGAACCTTGCATATTGATAGTAAATTCCCTACACATGATGTCCTTTATGTTAAAGGACTCAAACATAATCTATTGAGTGTCAGTCACATGTGTGACAATGGCTATAAAGTCATATTTGATGCTGAAGGTTGTGAACTAAGAAGGTCTAGGAAAAATGTTACATAAGGAAAAAGAACTAAGAGTAACATATATAATCTGATTGAGGTAAATGGTATAAATTGTCTCATAGGAAAAATTAGTGAAAGATAGTTATAGCACAAAAGGATGGGTCATGTTAACTTTGATAATTTAGTCAAAGTAAGTTCTTACAAGTGTGTAAGACAAATGCATAAGATAACCAAGCATGGTGACACAACGTGTAGAGAATGTCAGCTCAGTAAATAGATAAGGGTCTCATTCCAAACTAAAGAGTATGAAACTAAAAAACCTCTACAGATAGGTCATACTAATCTTTGTGGATCAACCAAGATAAGAGGTTCCAAAGGAATGCATTATTTCATTTTATTTGTAGATGACTACACTAGAATGAAATGGGTGACATTATTAAAGAATAAGTCTCAAGCCTTTGAGAGATTCAAGATTTTTAGAGCCATGGTTGAAAATGAAATTGGTAGAAAGATCAAGTGCCTCAGATCTAATAAATGTGGTGAATTCACTTCTAAAGAATTCATAAACTACTATGAAAAACATGGAATTAAGAGACACTACTCTATTGTAAGAACTCCTTAGCAAAATATAGTTGTTGAAAGGAAGAATAGGACTGTCAAGGAGATGGCTAGAACAATGTTGAAAGAAGCCAACTTGTCAGATGGTTATTGGAGAGAGGTAGTCTGAACAATAGTATATATCTTGACCAGAGTCTAATTGAGAGTAAATAGTGACTAGACTCCATATGAACTATGGTATGGAAAGCCTACTTCAATCAAGTCTTTCAGATTGTTTGGAAGCAAATGCTACATTCGAAGGATGGAGAAAAAGCTAGGTAGTTTTGATTCAAGATGTGATGAGAGAATATTCCTTGGTTATTCCACTCATAAAAAATCTTATGTTTTCTATAACAAAAGACTGCATAAGCTAGTGGAGAGCATCCATGTTAAAGGTGAAGAGATCCTCAAAGAAGAAATTGAACTTGTAAAGGAGATCAAAATTGAGGAACTAAAAGAAGCTGAGGATGAACTATCAGATAATGAAGAAGAGATAAAGAGGGCTGAAAATGCACCCTCAAGGTTTATTAAAAAAGATCATCCTAAGGAGCAGATCATTGGTAACATGAATGAAGGAGTCCAAACAAGGTGAAGGGCAGTAATGAGCAAAGAGTAGGTAAGTTTTGCTTTACTATCTAAAATTGAGCCCAAAATATATATTGAGGCTAACAAAGATGAGAATTGGCAAAAGGCCATGGATGAGGAACTAAGTCAAATATAAAAGAACAAAACCTAGTGGCTAGTTATAAGACCCACAGACAAGAATGCCATAGGCACAAAATGGGTATTTAAAAACAAGTTGAATGAAAATGGAGCTATTGTGAGAAACAAAGCTAGACTTGGTTACAAAGGATATGCTCAGGTAGAAGGAATAGACTTTGAGGAGACATTTGCCCCAGTGGCAAGATTATAAGCCATCATAATGTTTTTAGCATTTGCAATATTTAAGAAGTTTAAAGTCTATCAAATGGATGTTAAGTCAGCTTTCCTAAATGGAACCTTCAAAGAAGAAGTCTATATTGAACAACTTAAAGGTTTTCAACTGACATATGAAGAAGACTATATGTGTAAACTAAAGAAAGCACTGCATGGTATAAAATAGGCACTTAGAGCATCATATTCAAGGTAGGATCAATATTTACAACAAAAATGATTTATCAAAGGATGTGTAGACAATAACTTGTATGTTAAGTCTGAAAATAGACATATGTTGATCATAGTTGTCTTTGTTGATGATAACATTTTTGGTGGCATCAACAATAATATGTGTAAACAATTTGAAAATAAAATACAAAAGGAGTTTGAAATGTCCATGCTAGGATATCTTTCATTTTTTATTGGTCTACAGGTTACACAATCCAAATAATGGATATTCATATCCTAGACCAAGTATGCGAAGGAGATGCTCAAGAAATTTAGTATGGAAAATAATAGAGTAGTTAGCTCTCTTATGATAACTAGATGTAAATTGAGCAAAAGTGATAAATCTCTTGAAGTGAATCATATAATATATAGGTCTATGATTGTTATTTTTTTATATCTCATTCCATCAAGATCATACATCATGTAGGATATATGCATGGTTGGTAGATTCCAGGCTGCACTAAAAGAAACACATGTAAATGCAATAAAGAGAATATTTAGATATATCAAAACCATAGTAGATTATGGATTATGGTATCCTTCAAGTGATGATTTCACTTTGACATCATACATAGATGTTGATTGTGTAGGAAGCACTAATGACAAAATAAGTACTAGTGGTGGTGCATTCTTCCTTGATAACAGACTTGTTTCATGGTTGAGTAAAAACAAGAGTAAATTACACTATCTACAATAGAAGTAGAAGCTTTTGCAGTAGTGGCATGTTGCACTCAAGTGTTGTAGATGAAAAAGTCACTTAAATATATTGAAGTGGAGTTTAAAAGACAAATTCCCATTCTGTGTGACAATTCAAGTGCTATAAATATATCTAAGAATCTAATGATGCACTCAAAAATTAAGCATATATCAATCAATTATCACTTTATAAGAGAGGAGGTTGGAAATCAAGAGGTCACAATGGAATATGTTTTAAAAAAAGATCAAATTACAAACATATTCAATAAACTTTTACCTAAGGACCAATTTGAAAATTTGAGATAATGATTGGGAGCAGTAGATCCTACCCCACATCACTAGTTTATAGTGATCCGACATGTCTCCAGGGGGAGTATAAAAGGAACATCATTGACTCCTAGAATAAGATGAGTTTAATAAATTGTTTCATGGCTAAATGGGGAGTTTTTCCTAAATTGTTCTTATCTTATAGGTCTGAGGATCAGAACAATGTCATACCTGAAGAAGTGTACTTCAGGTGGAGCTAGTTGACTTTGTGGTAGACATGATTTATCATTAATGTCAAAGGGGGAGAAAAGAGTAAGATGCAGATGTAAAACAAATATTGTGATACTTTATAGAGGATATTTTTGCCATCAAAGATAAAGGGGGAGATTGTTGGACATATTCATTGATGTATGAAGGTTTGTCATTGATGTCAAATAAAGAATGTACTTTCAAGCATTAATGAAAAAGGTGGTGAGTTGAACAGTCTTGTTGTATATCTCTATGGTGTTGTGTGTGTACTTTGAATGACTATGAAAATACAAGAACAATCATTTGAATGTCTTTGCTAGCATGGTTATCTTGACAGATATGGTGAAGTACACTGGTGGATGTTAACAACATTTTAATATATCTCTTTGTGGTCTATGTTCTAAGTCATAATAATGAGTAGAGCAAATGTTACAAATGCATAAGGTTTTTCCTCAGCTAAAAGCCTACTAAGTTTTCATACTTAGTCAATTTTTTACCTTTGCATTTGTCTGGGGAATTCTTTTGGGAAAATAGTTTAGACTTTATCGAACAAAATATTTGCAATAAAGTATTCAAAGGATATGAGTGTAATTTGGAATTCTTTCGAGAAAAGTGGTTTGGGAAATAATTTCAAAAAATGGCTAAGTCTTTGTCAAAAAAATCATCCCAAACAAAAGTTTTGAAGGGATCTTTTCAAAAATGCTGAAGGGTAAGTGAACCATTCAAAGTTCTTGAAGGGTACTTTGCCAAAGTTTCAAAGGGCATGTGATCTAAACAAAAATCCTAAAGGGTACTTTGCCAAAGTTTTAAAGGGCATGTGACCCAAAAAAATTCTAAAAGGTACTTTGCTAAAGATCCAAAAGGCACATTCTATTTTGCAATTGACTTGCTACAGTTAGTAACCGGTCACTTAAGTTATAACTTAAGCCTTCCTTGTCATCAAGAAATTGTCCCCTTGATAGAACTATTAACTAATACAAAATAACACAAGAATTTATATTTTCCTAAGTCTATGACTTAAGAAAATATTTGAGTTTTTTGGAAGATCAATGGTTTGTATTACATCACACATAAATGATCTAACAGAGTGAAGCAAAGTCAAATTGTCAAAGAGCCCTATGAGTGATTGTGCAAGTGATAAGTGTCACATTCATGCTAGTTGAATATCAATGGTTCATGCTTGACTGAAGCAAATGATCCAACAGAGTGAATCAGAGTTAACATGTCAAATAACCCTCTAAGTGAACACATTGATGACAAGTGTCAAAATCTCACAAGTTTGTCAAAAGAATCTGATGGTGCATGGATGATTATACAATATATATATCCAATAGGCAATATGATATGAGATAATTAAGCTAATCAATAGATATATAACATGCATATTCAAAGATTCAACAATGTGCAAAATCTAGGACAAAGAAGATCTAATGAACTAAATGTATCCAAGGCATAAAGGTGCTCAAGGGTTAATGACTGAGTGATGTAGTTAAAGGTCAAGCATGTCTAGCAAGATATAATAGAGTGAAATCTCTCATGAATGTCATGGTAAGTGAGATGAAGTCAAACATGCCAAAGGTTAATGACTAAATTAGTCAAGGATCGTGTATCTACTAAGATTATATAATACATGAGATCTTAGATAGGAAATATCTAATGAAGCGTAAGGACCCAGATGGAACAAAGTGATCATTATTTAGTGACACAATGGTCAGTTAAGGATCAAGCATATTTGAGGACATTGATGGAGTGAAATTGATCTAAAGACACATGAGGTAGCATGATGATGTAAATATCTCATTATATAACCAATGTCTTAAGTAAAGACTATGAATCTATGGAGATCCAATAGCTCATAGGAGTTAGAGTCTTGAGATTCATTGATGCATATTAAAGATGACCAAAGGTAAAGTTAGAAAGCATTTGAAGATCTGATGAAGTGATTTAGTTTCGAGGATGGTGTGAAGGAGGAGATCAAAGGCCAACATTTAAAGTTTTAAATACAAACAAATAGTCACAAGAATCTGACATGAAGGTTAGAGGAAATCAATAGTCAATTTTTGGAAGAACTATGAAATAAAATGGCTAATCACATAATCATTTCAATCTTGTGAATGTTGTAATTGAAGTGACATACACAGAATTATAAGAGGCTTAGAGAAAGGAAGACAAATAATCATTTACTTGGAATGAGAAGAGTTAAGTCACGAGTGTAGAGTGTATAAAGTTAAGAGACTCATCTAAGCATTGATTGATGATATGGTCAAATATGAGAGCCATATATTGTGTCAAATATAAAAACTAAGACACAAAAAAGAGTTATGCAAAGTGTCAATTAGACATATTCAGACACAAAAAAAGGGGGTAGAAATGGTATTAGGTAGTGTGTTGAATAGAAGAATCTAGACATAGAAAGAGAGAGTATGAAGAAGAATGCACATACAACTATTATGCAGAGCATGAGTGTTTGTAGACTAGAATTGAAACAAAGAACACACCTAGATTCTATTTTGAATATGTTTTTCATAATTTAGAGTTGTAGCTTCACACAACTATTTGGTTAGTGCCATCAGTGAGGCTAAGTTAGTGATCAGTTTTGGGAGTGGTTTCTCCTTAGGGTTGTATCCCTTAAATATATGATCAGTGAGGTTATTACGAGTTGGTATTTAGAATAGAGGATGGGTGTCTCCTTAGGATTAGTGTTCTAGAATGTAACCAATGAGGTTTAGTTAGTGTAATAAATTTTTATGAGGTTGAATTAGAACAATAACGTCTAGCAACATTCTCATCATGGTTTTTCCCTTTAGGTTTCCATGTATAAATCTAACGTTATGAGCTTTGATTTTGTGCATGTGAATATTTATTTTTTTATTCAAGTTTACATTGTATTTAAGATTCATTTTAAAAGTTTTAAGGAATTGGTTTTGAGATCTACTGATTCACCTCCCATCTCAATAGATAGGTGTGTTCAACAATTTGCTTGTCCCATTATAATATGTTTCTAATGAACACCTTTGAATCTTTATTTTCTCTTCCTTCAAAGACATGTGAGGCCTCTACCTTTGCACCTACACCCAGCTACAACTACACTTTCACCCACTCCAATGCCTCCTCTAGGGACTATTACAAACTTTCCTTAAATTTTTGATAAATTCCAATACATATTATTGTTACTACCATTTTATTATTTTATTTTATAATACTTAGTTTTTTAGTATGTTGTTGTTATCATTGGTTTTTTTTAATTTTTCTTTTTATTTATTTTTTGGCATTACTATATATGTGGTTTCTAATAATTACTAGTATAAATATCTTAAATATATTTATTTAATTTTTTTTTCAAAATTATTTTAATGTGATTGTTAGTAATTTTTCGTATAAATATTTTATATATATTTATTTAAAAAATGTTAAGAGATATTAATTGTAAGGTTTTTATGTTGGATTCTAAACACAAAATGGCCAGTGATGAAGGAAATTCATCAAACAAGGTACCTTTGTTTGATGGGTCTAACTATGAATTTTGGATCATAAGGATGGAAGTGTATTTAACCTCCTTGGGGTTTGATGTCTAGATGTCTATTGAGAATGGATACACACACCCTCCTATTTCTCCTACTAATCAGGCAATGAAGAAGGCATGTGAAAATAATGGTAAAGCAAAGAATGCTATTCTTTATGGATTATCAAATAATGAGTTTTTCAAAGTCATGCATTGTCAAAATGGAAAGGACATATGGATCAAATTAAAGAGCATCTATGAAAGAGATGACAGAGTAAAACAATCCAAGCTTCAAACACATAAGGGATAGTTTGAGAGCCTCAAGATGAGTGAGGAAGAAAATATTTCAAACTACCTCCTTAGGGTAGATGGGATTTTAAATGAAATTATAGGACTTGGAGAGACAATGGAAGAGTTAACCACTGTCAAGAAGGTTTTTAGATCTTTGATGTCAAAGTATGATTCTAAAATCTCTACAATTGAAGAGGCAAGAGATTTGAGCAAGCTCATAGTAGATGAGGTACATGGAACCTTCTCTACTTATGAGATGAGGTTGGGAGATGTAGAATCATCCAAGACAGAAGTTGCCTTCAAGGTTTCTAAGTAGGCATAAAAAGAAGAAGCTCCTAATTTCTAATCTTAGGAGGTTGATGATGTAGAGGCCAATTTCATCAAAAAATTGAAGAAGGGCTAAGGTAAATACAAAGGTAAGTTACCCTTTAAATGCTTTAATTATGGAAAGATAGGTCACTTTGCTTCTAAATGTCCACATAGAAAGAAGGATGACTCTAATTCAGTTGAGAAAAATGAAAAAGAGAAATCCTATTATCCCATGAAGAAGAAAAGTTTCTTTAAGAACAAAAAGGGCCTATATTCAAAATAAGATAGTGACTCGATGGATGATAGTAGTAGCTCAAGTGATGAGCATGATAGTGCCTTTGTGGCCAAAAAAATGAAATTCTATTCATGACATTTAAATCAACTTCTTTATGCCAAGATGAAGAGGACTTTGAAGAAGATGAAGGAGTAAATCTTGAATGCGAACTCATCTGTGCTTTAAAAGAAATTGACAATCTTATAAAATAAAATTCTAAACAAAAGAAGCTTAGTTAAAATGAGTTTGAGAAATTGAATAAAAGAAATGAGGAATAGATCAGATGATAGTGAACTTGAAGACCCAAATTGAGGAGGCAAAGAGGATAGAGGATGTAGTTAAAAATTACCTACAAGTGAAGTCCTTAGAATTATTGAAGATGGAAGAAGAAATCATGGACCTAAGAGAAAAGCTCAAAAAGGCCAATGAGTAGGTTGACAAAGACTTAAAATTGAAAGGAAGATCTGTCATAATGGATGAATTGATTAGCTCACAAAATCCCTCCAATGAAATATTATGTCTTAGATATGAGAAAGGCAAGAGTCCTATGTTGAGCACAACTAGACATCTATATGAAAACTTCAAGGTAGCAATAGAGTCAGTAATTAGAAAATAAAAAACTACATTATTGAAGAGAAGAAGAAAAATAATGACTCTATTCCTACAAAGACCAAGGTTGCTACTACAAAAAGTAACATAATAGCAAGGAATGTGAAGAAAATAGAGCTTAGGAGACCTACTTTATATTCTCAAAGGAGAGTGATAAGTAGGTACACTTCATCATTTTATGGTTATTGTTATAGCTGTAATCATTTTGGCCATATAGCAATTGATTGTAAAGTTGTACCTAAAAGAAAGAGAAGCTCCTTAAGTACAAATTCATTTGCCCCTCTATTAGATATAGATGTTTTATACTACAACTATAATAATTTTGGGCATATAACAAAGTATTATAGAGCAAACTGTGTTAAATCAAAATCTAACAATGTTAAAAGGGTTGAGACTCCTGAAGTAAATAGATGCTTAAAAATTAGTGACATAACAAAGGAAAGTACAATCAAGAAGCCAAAGGAGATGTGGAAAAATAAGAATCAGTCTATGATTTCTCAAAATGAGCTACATACTAAAGAGCAAAATCTATGGGTCATAGATAGTGGATGCTCAAAACATATGATTGGTGACAAGAGAAAGTAAATGAATTTGAGAAAATGTAAAGAAGGGACTATTAGTTTGGGAGATAATAATGTAGTCAAAATCATAGGCAAAGTAACCTTGCATATTGATGGAAAATTCCCTACACATGATATCATTTATGTTAAAGGACTCAAACATAATCTGTTGAGTGTCAGTCAAAAGTGTGACAATGGCTATAAAGTCATATTTGATGCTGAAGGTTGTGAACTAAGAGGGTCTAAGAAAACTATTTCATAAGGAAAAAGAACTAAGAGTAACATATATAATCTGACTGAGGTAAATGGTACAAATTATCTCATGGGAAAAATTAATGAGAGCTAGTTATGGCATAGAAGGATGGGTCCTGTTAACTTTGACAATTTAGTCAAAGTAAGTTCTAAAAAGTGTGTAAGATACATGCCTAAGATAACCAAGCATGGTGACAAAACATGTAGATAATGTCAGCTTAGTAAATAGATAAGGGTCTCATTACAAACTAAAGAGTATGCAACTATAAAACCTCTACAAATAGTTCATACTGATGTTTGTGGACCAACCAAGATAAGAAGTTCCAAAGGAATGTATTATTTCATTCTATTTGTAGATGACTACACTAGAATGACATGGGTGACCTTCTTAAAGGATAAGTCTCAAGCCTTTGAGAGATTCAAGATTTTTAGAGCCATGGTTGAAAGTGAAATTAGTAGAAAGATCAAGTGCCTTAGATCTGACTAAGGTGGTGAATTCAGTTCTAAAGATTTCATAGACTACTATGGAAAACATAGAATTAAGAGACACTACTCTACTATAATAATCCCTTAGCAAAATGGAGTTGTTGAAAGGAAGAATAGGACCATAAAGGAGATGGCTAGAATAATGTTGAAATAAGCCAACTTGTCAATTGGTTATTGGAGAGAGGTAGTCTGAACAATAGTATACATCTTGACTAGAGTCCAATTGAGAGTAAATAGTGACATGATTCGATATGAACTATGGTATGGAAATCCTGATTCAATAAAGTCTTTCAAAGTGTTTGGATGCATATGCTACATTTTAAGGAAGGAGAAAAATTTAGGTAGTTTTGAGTTGAGATGTGATGAGAGAATATTCCTTGGTTATTCCACTCATAACAAATCCTATGTTTAATACAACAAAATATTGCATAAACTAGTGGAGATCATCCATGTTAAAGTTGAAGAGATCCTTAAAGAAAAAATTGAACTTGTAAAAGAGATCATAATTGGGGAACTAAAAGAAGAAGCTGAGGATGAAATATCAGATAATGAAGAAGAGATAAAGAGGGCTAAAAAGGCACCCTCATGGTTTGTTCAAAAGGATCATCCTAAGGAGCAGATCATTGGAAACATGAATGAAGGATTCCAAACAAAGAGAAGGGTAGTAATGAGAAAAGAACAAGTAAGTTTTTCTTTACTATATGAAATTGAGCCCAAAAGCTATGCTGAGGCTAACAAAGATGAGAATTGACAAAAGGCCATGGATGAGGAACTAAGTCAAATAGAAAAGAACAAAACATGGTAGTTAGTTCCAAGATGCACAGAAAAGAATGCCATAGGCACAAAATGGGTCTTTAAAAACAAGTTGAATGAAAATGGAGCTATTATGATAACTAAATCTAGACTTGTTTGCAAAGTAAATGCTTAGGTAGAAGGAAAAGACTTTGAGGAGACATTTGCCCCAGTGGCAATATTAAAATCCATCATAATGTTTTTAGAATTTTCAATCTTTAAGAAGTTTAAAATATATCAAATGGATGCTAATTCAAATTTATTGAATGGAACTTTGGAAGAAGAAGTATATATTGAACAACCTGAAGGTTTTTAGCTGATAGATGAAGAAGACTATATTTGAAAACTGAAGAAAGATATACATGGTCTAAAATAGGCACCTAAAGCATGGTATTCAAGGCTAGATAAATATTTAAAACAACAAGGATTTATCAAAGGATGTGCAAATAGTAACATGTATGTTAAATTTGAAAATGGACATATGTTGATCATAGTTATCTTTGTTGATGATAAATTTTTTGGTGGTAGCAAAAATAATATGTGCAAACAATTTGATAATAAAATGCAAAATGAGTTTGAAATGTACATGCTAGTAGAGCTTTCATTTTTTCTTGGTCTACAAATTGTACAATCCAAAGAATGGATATTCATATCCTAGACCAAGTATGCGAAGGAGATGATAAAGAACTTCAATATGGATAATAACATACAAGTTATCACTCTTATGATAACTGGATGCAAATTGAGCAAAGGTGATGAATCTCTTGAAGTGAATCATATAATGTATAGGTCTATGATTAATAGTTTTCTATATCTCACTACATCAAGATCATACATCATGCAGGCTGTATGCATGGTTGGTAGATTCTAGGCTACACCAAAAGAAACACATGTAAATGTAATAAAGAAAATCTTTAGATATATCAAAACCATAGTAGATTATGGATTATGTTATCCTTCAAGTGATGATTTACTTTTATATCATACATAGATGTTGATTGGGTAGGAAGCATTGATGATAGAAGAAGTACTAGTGGTGGTGTATTCTTCCTTGATAATAGACTTGTTTCATGGCTGAGTAAAAAATAAGAGTCAATTACACTATCTATAGTAGAAGCAAAATATGTTGCAGCAGTAGCATGTTGCACTCAAGTGTTGTGGATGAAGAATTCAATAAAAAATATTGAAGTAGATTTCAAAGGACCAATTCCCATTCTATGTGACAATTCAAGTGCTCTACATATATCCAAGAATCTAGTGATGCACTCCCAAATAAAGCATATATCAATCAAGTATCACTTTCTAAGAGAGAAGGTTGGCGATCAAGAGGTCATAATGGAATATGTTCCAACAAAAGATGAAATTAGAAACATATTCACTAAACCTTTACCTAAGGACCAATTTGAAAATTTGAGACAAAAGTTGGGAGTGGTAGCTCCTACACCACATCACTAGTTTCTAGTCATCATACATGTCTTCAGGGGGAGTATAAAAGGAACATCAACGACTCTTAGAAGAAGATGAGTTTAAGAAATTGTTTCATGGCATAAATGGGGAGTTTTTCTTAAATTGTTCTTATCTTATAGGTCCGAGGATCAAAATAATATCATACCTGAAGAAGTGTACTTTAGGTGGAGCTAGTTGACTTTGTGGTAGAGATACTTTATCATTAATGTCAAAGGGGGAGAAAAGGGTAAGATGTAGATAAATATTAGAGATTGTGCTACTTTGTAGAGGATATTTTTACCATCAGTGACAAAGGGGGAGATTTTTGGACATATTCATTGATGTATGAAGGTTTGTCATTGATGTCAAATAAAGAATGTACTTTCAAGCATTAATGACAAATGTGTTGAGCTGAAAAAACTTGTTGTAGATCTTTATGGATTTGTGTGTGTACTTTGAATGACTATGAAAATAAAAGAACAATCATTTGAATGTCTTTGCTGGCATGGTTATCTTGATAGATATAGCTAAGTACACAGGTGGATGTTAACAACATTTGCATATATCTCTTTGTGTCTATGTTCTAAGTCATAAGTATGAGTAGAGAAAATGTTACAAATGCATAAGTTTGTTCCTCAACTAAAGGTTTACTAAGTTTCCATACTTAGTCAATTTTGCACCTTTGCATTTGTTTATGGATTTCTTTTTGGGAAATGGTTTAGAATTTATCAAACAAAATGTTTGCAATAAGTTATTCAAAGGAAATGAGTGAAATTTGTAATTCTTTCAAGAAAAGTGGTTTGAAAAATTATTTCAAAAATTGGCTAAGTCTTTGTCAAAAAAATTATCCCAAACAAAATTTTTGAAGGGATCATTTCTAAAATGCTAAAGGGTAAGTGAACCATTCAAAGTTCTTGAAGGGTAATTTTCCAAAGTTTAAAAGGGCATGTGATCCAAAAAAAATCTTGAAGTGTACTTTTCTAAAGTTTTAAAGGGCATGTGGACCAAACAAATTTTTTAAAAGGTACTTTTCTAAAGATCTAAAAGGTATATTCTACTGTGTAGTTGACTTGCTACAGCTAGGAACTGGTCGCTTAAGTTATAACTTAAGCCTTCCTTATCATCAAGAAGTTGGTCGATTGATAGAGTATTACTGGCTATAGAATAGCATAAGAATTTATATTTTTCTAAGTCTATACTCAAGAAAATATTTGAGCTTTTTGGAAGATCAATGGTTCATATTTTATTTCACGTAAATGATCCAATGGAATGAAGCAAAGTCAAATTATCAAAGAGCCCTCTGAGTGATTGTGCAAGTGATAAGTGTCACATTCACGCTAGTTGAATCAATGGTTTGTGATTAATTAAAGAAGACAATATAACAGAGTGAAGCAGAGTTAACATGTCAAAGGCCCTCTAAGTTAACACATAGATGACAAGCGTCAAAATCTCATAAGTTTGTCATAAGAATATGATGGTGCATGGATGATTATGAAATAAATATCCAATAGGTGATATGATCTGAGAGAATTAAGATACTCAATAGCTAAAGGAAATACATCTTCAAAGATTCAATAATGTGAAAAATTTAAGACAAAGAAGATCCAATGATCTAAATGGATCTAAGGCATAAAGGTGCTCAAGGGTTAATGAATCAGTGACGTAGTTAAAGGTCAAGCATGTCTAGCAAGAACTAATAGAATGAAAGCTCTCATGAATGTCATGGTAAGTGAGATGAAGTTAAACATGCCAAAAGTTAATGACTAACTTAGTCAAGGATCATGCATCTGATAATATTAGATGGTATATGAGATCTTAGATAGGAAAAACCCAATGAAGTGTAAGGACCTAGATGGAACAAAGTGATCACTATTTAGTGACACAATGATCAGTTAAGGATCTAGCATATTCAAGGACATTGATGGAGTGAAAGTGATCCAAAGACATATGAGGTAGCATGATGATGCAAAGAGCTCATTATTTAACCAATGTCTTAAGTAAAGACTATGCATCTATGGAGATCCAATGGCTCACGGGAGTTAGAGTCTTGAGATTGATGGAATCGTATTAAAGATGAACAAAGGTAAAGTTAGAAATCATTAAAAGATTCAACAAACCGAGTTAGTTTTTAGGATGATGTGAAGGAAGAGATCAAAGGCCAACATTTAAAGTTTTAGATGAAAATAGATAGTCACAATAATTTGGCACGAAGGTTGGAGGAAATAAACAGTCAATTTTTTGAAGAACTATGAAATAAAATGGCTAATCATAGAATCATTTCAATCTTGTGAATGTTGTAATTGAAGTGACATAGGCAAAATTTTAAGAGGCTCAGAGAAAGGAAGACAAGCAATCATTTACTTGGAATGAGAAGAGTCAAGTCATGAGTTCAGTGTGTATAAAGTTAAGAGACTCATCTAAGCATTGATTGATGATATGGTCAAATATGAGAGCCATATATTATGTCAAATAGAAAAACTAAGACACAAAAAAGAGTTATGCAGAGTGTCAATTAAACATATTCAGACATAGAAAAATGGGGTAGAAATGGTATTAGGTAGTGTGTTGAATATAAGAATCTAGACACAAAAAGAGAGAGTATGAAGAAGAATGCACATACAAGTATTGTGCAGAGCATGAGCAGTTGTAGACTAGACTTGAAAAAAAGAACAAACTTGGATTCTATTTTGAATATGTTTTTCATAAGTTAGAGTTGTAGCTTCACACAACTATTTGGTTGGTGCCATCAGTGAGGCTAAGTTAGTGCTCAGTTATGGGATTGGTGTCTCCTTAGCATTGTATCCCTTAAATATATGATCAGTGAGGTCATTACGAGTTGGTGTTCAAAATAGAGGATGGGTGTCTCTTTAGGATTGGTATTCTAGAATGTAACCAGTGAGGTTTAGTTAGTATAACAAATTTTTGTGAGGCTAGATTAGAACAATAGCTTCTTACAACATTCTCACCATGATTTTTCCCTTTAGGTTTCCATGTATAAATCTAATGTTATGAGCTTTGATTTTGTGCATATAAATCTTTCTTTTCTTTTTTAAGTTTACATTTGTTTAAGATTCATTTTAAAAGTTTTAAGGAACTAGTTTTGAGATCTACTAATTCACCCCCCCTCTCAGTAGATAGGTGTGTTCAAAAATTGCCTTGTCCCATTACAATATGTTTCTAATGAACACCTTTGAATCTATATTTTTTCTTCCTTTAAACACATGTGAGGCCTCTACCTTTGCACCTAAACCTAGCTACAACTACAATTTCACCCACTCTAATGCCTCCTCTGGGGACTATTGAAAACTTTCCTTAAATTTTTGATAAATTCCAATACATATTATTGTTACCACCATTTTATTATTTTCTTCTATAATACTTAGTTTTTTATTATGTTGTTGTTGTCATTAGTTTTTTTTCTTTTTCTTTTTTTTTTTTTTTTTTTTTTGGCATTGCTATAGACATGGTTGCTAATAATTACTAGTATAAATATCTTAAATATATTTATTTACTTTAAAAAAAAAAAAATTATTTTAATGTGATTGTTAGTAATTTTTAGTATAAATATTTTAAATATATTTATTTAAAAAATGTTAAGAGATATTAATTTTAAGGTTTTTATGTTGGATTTTTTATATATCAAAAATATTTATAATTTTATTACATTTTTCACAATTTTTTTTGGATCATTTGTTATTTAATATTTTTAAATATAAATTTTTGATAAAATCATATGAATTAGGAATCGATTAGGTGTTTTCATAAACGTGAAAGTATATTTTGGGAAAATAAGGGTTTCTTTAGCATCATTTATTATTATTATTATTTCAATGTCAAATAACATTATTCGAGAAAAATTGAATATATTTAAACCAAATTAGGTGTGAATATCTATTCAATTACATCTTATTCTCAAATAATGATATTTTATCATGACAAAATGAAGAATGGTACTATCATTTGCTTAATATTGGCTAATCAAGTCATGTTAACTAAACTTTTCTTGTAAAACATTATAAGTAGAAATTAAATTTATACCTAATATGCTTATGTTAAATTATGTGTTTAATATATTCTTATCTCTCTATATTATCATTTTAACTAATAATATAATTTAAAACACTTTGTTATTCTCATTTTCCATCATAAAATTTAATTGGTAAAGTCAAGTTATTGTAAACAAGTTTCAAGAAATATTGACATCATCATAGTCCTAGAAAAATTTAGGTTGTGGTGTAGAGAATAAAGAAAATATATCATTAATAAAAATTAACTTTTTTATTAAATATTTGTATTCCTCTTGGAAAACTATTTACTATTAAAACATTACACTAAAATTTTGAGCTCATATGAAAATGTTATGAACTTTAGAAGATAGATGAATTTTTAGTGTTAAAACAAGGGATAAAGATTTCAAACCAAAACAAAAATTCATTTTGGATGGATATTATTTTTTATTTCAAAATTGTTTCCTCCCACTTTTAGATTTTATTTTGCCTTGGTTTTAGGCACATATACTGAATATTGACTATTTATTTCACCCATGGATAGTAATAAAAATCATTTAGTTTCATTCACTCTTTTTGAATATTTAATTTACAATTTACATCCATATGTAAAATTCTAAATTAGTTTTTTTAAGCATATTATCTAGTTTTAGAATATCTATTTTTTTAAACAATTCATTTAATAACGGACATTGACTTTTATCCTTAAGTGGTTCCTAATGTTCAACATATACATACATTTACAAATTTTAATAACTTTTGACTTATTATATTTTTATGAAAATTGAAAGTATCTCAACATTCTATACTTAAACTATCACAATCTAAAAAAAATATATATTTTTTCTTTTTCAAAATTGCCTAGATGGATAAATGATGCTTTATTTTTTTTTCTAGTGTTCAATTAGATAAATGATAGAAATAATTTTGTTTATTAAAAAATGATAAAATTTTTAATGACATAGAGGAATACTATTTTCCCAAACTACATGCTCAAAAGGGGTTGCCTTTTCAATGTTCTTATTTAGTTTCCAATAAAATAAGAATTCTTTCTCAATTATTTCAATAATAATTTTTGAGTCCTTCAGTTATCTAAAAAACATATAAAAGAATTCATCAGTTTCTTCCAATAAAGGCACAACAGACACCTCATCACTTTTTATAAATCTATAAAAATATAAGGAGTGATACATTAAAAATTATAAATGTTCATTTAAATTTTTTTTCTAATTGAAAAAAATTATAGGCTCATTAATGAAACTTAAAATGCTACAAATTCTATTTTTACACATTATTGAAATTATTTATGGAAGATGTTAGCACAAATTTTATTTATTACATTGTTATATTAGGTGTTAGTTATTATGTATTATGTTTGGTTGGGTAGTTACCAAATCATTAGAGTTTTTCAATTGATACTATATTGTATAAATTCTCTTGCTATGTTAATGAATATAATCGAAGCATTTTTTGCTCTTTATCTAGTATAAGAGCTAATCAATGCCTTGGACATGTGAAACAAAGTGAAGAAGACATTATTTACATGTAATAAGATATTTGGCAAATTATAAATTCACATTGGCACCTCAGTGAAGCTAAAACATCTGAGAAAAAGTGATGGAAACTGTAGCTAAGACTATGGTCCAAACTTGTGACCACCAATACTATTATAATATTTCATAGAATGTCTAATGCATGTTGGTTGCTAGAAGAGTATGGTTAGAATTCAATGAAAATGACTCAGCCAAAGTAGAGTAGATTTAAGTCTTAGATATATTTGTAAATGCATTAGTCTATTGGAAGAGTTCTTTGTGGTAGTGACTCTAGGAGATTAACATTATAACAATAGAGATTAACACGATAGGTGGTTATAATAATCGATAACACTTTGGCCAATTCAAAAGCCTTTGAAGAAGGCACTTGTAGCCAAGGCCCTTGTAGTTGCTCCTCAAAGAATGAATAAAATCCCATGGTTGTTACTCCAAAGAAGGATGTTCATACTGAAAAATAAAAGAAGGTGATTCCAATGAGGTACATTTTTTTTAATACAAAATTTCAAAGCAATAAAATATTACTTTTTATCTTTGTGAAATCTTGCATAAATAAGTAAAGACAATGTCTACACCAAAATTACTCTTGTACAATGCACAACTTCTCAAAGATCTAAATTTTTCCTCATGAAATATGAAGATGTGCACGATTCTTCAATTCTACGAATCATGGGGCATCATCACTGGTATAGTGATAAGCCCTGTTAGAGCTAATGAGAAAATGAAATATAAGAAATCCAATTCCATCACCTTGATGTTGATCATACTCAATGCCATTGATGAGGTTATACCTCATATTTAGGATGTGTCAACATTTAAAAAGGCTTAGGACATTCTATTCACTATCTATAAGGTGAAGAACCAAACTAAAATCTTCCATCCTTAGTCCAAGATCCTTATTCTAAGTATGAAATATGGTAAGAAAGTTGAGGAGTTATTATGCTAGGTGGTATAACTTTGATCAGAACTAGTTACACTTGGATAAATGATCAAGGATAAGCTATTGGTTCCAATCACATTGAGATCCCTCCATTCTCAATTTTACACATTTATCCTGAAACTAAACATTACAAAGCAAGTAGTGTCTTTCAAAGAACTAGTGAATTTTATTTAACATGATGAGTTTGAGGATAAAGCCTTGATTTCCAAATAACATGGTTCAAAGTTCCTAAAAGGACCACCAAAGCAATCAAAATAAGAAAAATCTGAGAAGGTAAAATGGTGGTGTCATATTTATCACACCAATATGTATGACACTGATCATTGCTGGTATAATGCATTGACACAAGGTACATCCAATCAAGAGGATACATCCAATGGAGATGATTCACATAAATCAAAAATACATCCTAAATGATGGAAGTAGGGAGGACATGTAACAACATAACAATAACTAGAATAGGATAATGAATATGAAGAGGAGATACCAATAAAAGCTAATTTAAATGCATATAAGAACATAGTTCTTGTCTCCCAAACCTCATCACCATTGAGAAATGTTTTGTTGATTGAATCAAGTGCTATCAAACATATGATAGGATTCAAGGAGTTCTTTGATTCACTAATGAATCAATCCACTAGAGATTAGGTTTAAATTATAGATGATAAGGAGTATGTTGAAGAAGTAATTAGAACTATCACCATTCCTCTCAAGATGATAAATTGTACTATCAAAAAGGTACTATATGTCCTCAACTTGACAAAAAATATCTTTTCTATAAGTTAGCTCTTAAATCATAAGGTTAAGGTGGAGTTCTTGATCAAGAATGGCACCAAATCCTATTTCTTCTCACGAGAAGGTAAGGCAATTTTTAGATATTTTTTGAAGGATCATTTATTTACCCTAGATGTAGCTTCATCTGATGTAGTTGATCTCTATCTCTATGATAGAATCCGTTACCTTCTAGCATTATTGATATGGGTACCGTTCTATTGGTTCTTTGTACCAACTCAACTCTAAGGCCTTGTTATGTGGACTTCTTCAGTTATCCCATTCTTTGCATGCATGCCATATATTCATTGATGGAAAATAACATAGGGTTCCATTCGAGATGAGTTCCTCACATGTCAAGGATCATCTTGATGTGGTTCATACCTATCAGTGCAGACCTTACCCAATTCATTTCAAGGATTCAATTACTTCTAATTAGTCATTGATGATTTTTATCAAAATACATGGGTGTTATTTCTTAAGAAGGAAAGTGAAGAATTTACTAATTTTAAGGTCTTCTATAAGCTTGTTGTGATGCAGTCAAGGAGGCTTCTTTATCTCCTTTACTCAAATCAAGGGGTGAATTCACATCAAAAGAGTTATTGGCATTATTGAAGGAACATGACATCAAAAATCACCTAACTTATCCATTTACACCCTATCAGAATGGAATTATAAAGTGATGAAATCATTAAGTCATGGAGATGGATCAATTATTGTTTTCTACTACAAAGTTAGAGGTGTCGTTCTAGGTAGAAATAGTTCATATAGCTATATATCTTCTCAATACATTACCTATGAATATCTTTTAAGACAAGAAACTAGAAAAGGTATGGATTGGTCATAAACCTTCAATTTCTAATCTAAGAATATTTAGTTATATATCATATATACATGTTCTAGTTAAAAAGAGGAAGAAGATCAAACCAAAAATAATCCAATGCATTTATGAAAGTCAAGATGTGGTTTATGATGAGTCATCATTTAACTCCTTTCCATAGAAGGAGTTAAAACATACCACCTCTTATAGACTGTTCCTACAGTTAGATGATGAAAATGAATAATCTTGTAAAAAATAAGGTGAGATGCAAGGAGAATTGTTTTTTGACCTTAGAAATATGGAAGACAATTCTTGATCAAATAAGTAGCAACATCAACATACAAAATGGGTAGAAATAACCATCAAGGACTCACACCTAAACTCTATTCTAGATATTTCATCAGTAGTTTGGATAATAAGATAGGCAAGAAATGAAATTAATCTCACATTAATGAGTTTCATACTTAACATCACTGAACCAAAGATAGTTTAAGAATATTTATGTCAACCTTAGTATAAGAATGCCATAGATGTTAAATATGAGTCTCTCATCAAAAATATGATGTGTGAACTATTCAATCTACCTATAAGAAAGAAATCCATTGGTTGCAAGTAGATTTTCAAGATAAAATATAATGCAGATGAATCCATTGACAAATATAAAGCATGACTTGTTTTAAAGGGGTATGCTCAACAAGAAGGAATTGATTGTGAGGAAACATTTTCACCCAATACTAAGATTAATACCATTATATGTGTTTGTGCACTCACAACATGAAAGGGATGAAAGCTTCAAGAGATGGACATCAAAAGTGCATTATTGAATGGCGATCTTAAAGAAGAAGTGTACATGACCCATCTAAAAGGATTTAGTAATGAACAACATTGACAAAATGTATGTCATCTAATTAAGTCACTTTTTAGACTCAAGAAAACACCAAAGGCATGGTACATTCAGATATATGATCATTTATTGTAGCATGGATTCATTCGTATCCCCTCATATTCAAATTTGTATATCAAGAAGGGAGACACAAAAATTATCATTCTTGTTTTGTATGTGGATGATCTTGTGATCATAGGATGTTTAAATGATCTTGTTGAAGAAGTTAAAATGACTTGAATAAATCCTTCAACATGATAGACTCAGGGCTACTTAATTATTATATTGGCTTATAGATGAAATATGCCAAGACACTACTTGAGAAATATAGGATGATAAATTATAAACTATTATCAACTTTGATGGAGAAAGGTTTGTAACTATCCAAATTTTAAGATTAACCTTAAGGAGATGAAACTCACTATAGGCCACATGTTGGGAGTCTCATTTACTTGACATATACTAAACTAGATATATGATTTGCTATTAGCTATCTTTTGAGATTCATACAAGAACAAAATAAGTGTCATTGGGTTGAAACAAAACATGTTTTAAGATATATCTAAGGTACAATATATTATGGTCTAGAATACAATAAGAACTCACATTTATTTTTGTAGGGTTATACAAACTTAGACTATGCTAGATCTATTGATGATAGGAAATCAAATTAGGATATATATTTCATCTTAGATCTAGACTGATTTCATGGATTAGTAAGAATCAATATATAGTTACTCTCTCAACCACAATGGCAAAATATTATGTTGTATGAGAATATGTGTGTGAAGTAATTTGTTTACATTGCATTTTATTTGACATAGACATTCATGAAGATCAACCACCAATCTTGTTTTGCAATAATCAGGGTATTTTAAAGTTTTTCAAGAATATTGGTAGATTTGAGAGACACATATACAAATTTTCACATAAAAAAGTCAATGTTTTATTCACAAACATGATATGATTAAATACATCAAATATGTAACTAAAAATACGTGAGAGGTCTGTGAAAGCTGGGGAAGATAGGTGAAAAACCTATAGAATCTAGGGAGTTATAAAATAATGACTAAAAATAATGTAATATACCTACCTGCTATGCTAACATTCCCCCCTTATTAAATTATTTTTAAAAGCATCATATTTCTAGTAGTGGATCCCCCTTATTTCAATCATGGTAAAAATATTTTACACTCTTTGTGTAGCCTACTCACTTTTGAGGTGGCATGCCATCTTTTTCACTTCATGGTCTTGGTGGTACCTTGGTTTTCCTTATAGGATTACCACGAACTTGGAAGTGATAGGAGTACATCTATTTAGTTAACACCTTTAGTGGTTTATTGGATTACTACAAACTCATATGGTTTTTTACTATAGGTTGACCACAAATATGGAGGTGACAGGAGGTCTCAACCACTTCAGTGGTTTCTCAAATTTCCATAAACCACACTACACAATCACACCATACATAACATAAAACATACTTAAATATGTCACCATATCAATGATGTAACCACGTCGTAGGTGACTCATGTGAGGATGCTAAATGTCCTCTAGCCTCTATGTATCTTCTAGCCTCTAGTAAGATGGTACTATATGTTTCAAATAAGAGATGTGAAGTGAAGGTGACCTCATCAATTGACTCTTCACTTTCATCAGTATTTAGTGGATCTTCTACTTTAGAAACATTAGCTTCAATGGGATTGAATTTCCTTTTGAGAACATCTTTCACTCAAACAAAATAGTCCCATGCTATATAACCTTTCTTCTTATAGTAGTGGCATTTTATGTCCTTTTTGCCAATATTGGAATTTTTAAGAAAATTTTAAGAATAAAGTGCATTCTCATGTTCCTTTTATCTTTTTCTAGTAGTGATAAAATCATATCATTGAGATATTGTGATGGTATTTGGCTAAGAGTAAATACAATATTTCTATATTTGTATGGTAGACTATTCAATAGGATAGCTTTTGCATCCTGATATTTGACATTAGTTTTTACCTCATCAAGTTACCTAATTTGAGGTTTAAATTTTTTTATATGGCTGGACATAGTAATTCCATCATCCATTTTGAATCTATATAACTGCAATTTTGGTGAAAATTGGGCATTTACCGCTTTTGCACCAATCAATGTGTTAAGCGTATTCCAAATTTCCTTCAACAATTTTTCTAAATCCATGTGATGTAACTCAAAATATGAAAGCACAAGGCCAATAATAGCTTTCACTTTATCATCTCTTTCTTTCCACTCAAATAATTTACTTACATCAATGGGTTATTTCTCATCTCCATCTATGATACCCCAAAAAAATTTATGCATCAATTGCATTTGTATTTTAACTTTCCATGTATGAAAATAAACTAGAATATTTATCTAAGAGAATTTGAATTTCCATATTGAAATAAAGAGATGTAGATCAGCCTAATAAAAGGAAGAAATTGAGTAAAATACCAGGATATAAATGCTACCTTCAAAAAATCCTTACTGTGCTACTGGTATTCATGATAGTAGTGTTCTTCAAGAAAAATTAACTTGGTTGTGTTATTTACTGTAAACTATCTAATGCTTGGTCAACTTTCTCTTTCATGGTGCTATACAATTTTTAGGTTTGCTAGGTCTGTATTGCATGGTCTTCTAAGTGTTTGCATCTTCAAGATTCAAATATTTTAATCAATGTTTTTTTCTATGGCCACCACAGTCTATAGGCATTGACTATTCCATATTAGGCTTTTGTATATCTGCATGCTCTTCAGCTTAATTTTTGACTTCCATGTATTCTCCTTTACATCACTGCTTCTTCAACTTCACTACTACTTGATGATTGCCTTAATTTCTATGGAACCTGTGTGACTCTCCTCAAGTTCTATTGTATATTTTCCTTCCTAATTTTCATGCTTCAGGGTTGGCATCAATCCTTGATTTCCTCATAAGGCTTTGTTACCACATTTTTGGTAGATTTGAGAGACCCGTATATAAATTTGCACTTACGAAAAATTCAATGTTTTATTCACAAACACGAGCTAATTAAATACATCAAATATGTAACTATAAATTGGTGAGACGTACATGAAATATGGGGAAGATAGGTGAGAACTCAATAAAATCTAGGGAGTTATAAAGAAATGACTAAAAATAATGTAATTTGCCTACCTGCTATGCTAATAAAGAATCTAGTGTTTCATACAATAACAAAACACATTGAGGTTTAGTACCACTATATTCAAGAACAAGTGTTAAAATACCACATTCAACTCTAGTATTTCCTAATAGATTCATAGATAGTAAATATACTCACCAAGTCACTTAGAAAGGTAAAATTTAATATGTTTTAGGGGTACATTTACAAAAATAATACAATAAAATGGGGGAATGTTAGTGTAATTATTAGTATTACATTGTTATCTTATGTTTTAGTTATTAGCTATGATACTCAGTTAGGTAATTACTACATCACTATATATTTTCAATCGATTATATATTGTATAAATTCTCTTGCTATGTTAATGAATATAATTGAAACATTTTGTGCTCTTTAAAAGACCCTAAAATAATCAATAAAAGTTGATGTATGCTTGAATTTTCATACAATTTCATTTCCAATTAAGATTATCTTTTGGTCCATTATTATCTTTGACTCATACATAACTATTATATAAATACATTATCATCCCATAAAGGGGGTTCAATTTCATTTGACCAAGAAGCCGTAGAAAGTGTCATTCACTGTAAATATGTTTCAATGTCATGAATCTTATGTAAAGTGCAAAGCATGTCATAATACAAATATAATTTATAAGAATTAAATACATCAAGAATCTATTTATTCAATAAATTTAGTAAATTCTTAGCTATGCCATTTCAAATTTCAAAATTATATCAAAAATGTAAAAAAATAGTAAATGTATCAAATAAATAGTAACAAGAAATGTACTTGAGCATAAGATCTCTACAAATATTATGTTGTATAAGCACACTATCAAGATTTTTTTAATTTATTTCTCATGGTCTAGAGTTATTTACATTTATACGGGTGTATGAATGGTAATATTTTTCTATTTTTAGATGGAATTTTTAAAGTATAGGTAAAAGGGTGTAAAAGGGATGTGAAATAAAAGATGAACAAGTAGATATTTACAATGTGAAATGTTTTTATTGTGTGGATTTTATTTAAAAAATACAAATAAATAGAAAATTTCAATACCTATGATTAAAAAAAATCAGATTAGCTATAGCTAGTCCAAAATAGGAAACACGTGAAAATAAAATATATAGTATGGGTTTAAAACTATCACCCACATTAACAATTACATATACCATTTATTTTGTTCTATGTTTTTTGTGTCGTATGTATTATAAAATGGTCACATGTAAAAAATCATCATTTTCTTGTGATATTACATGGGATTTTACCACACACCAAAACATATAAAATTAATCAGGTATAAACAAAGATAATATTAAGGTTTTAAAAACTTGTGGCCTTTGTAACATCAAGGTTACTAGGTAAATATTATCAATGAATTATCAAAGTTCACTGAAGTTAAACTAAGAAAAAAATATGGTCCTTGTGGCTCTACAATTATTATCACATCATTTGTTTTGATATCACATAGGATCTCACCATGTATAAGTGACTATGATACACCCAAAATGAAGGTATTTGGGTCTAGATAAATGAAAAACATTAATTTTGTATCTCTATATCCTCTAAAATATCAAGGTCTTTAGTTTGAATGAATGTGGGATGTGACAAATATTCTCAAGTAATTCATAGAGTTCACCAAATAAGAAAAAAAGGAAGCATTTGAAACCATAAGCTTGTGGACCAATGATGATTTGTACTTATTTTCTTATGATAT